>JAHWFO010098624.1:2553861-2598406 GCA_023313115.1 Rhysida immarginata | reverse complement strand
GAGAGAGAGAGAGAGAGAGAGAGAGAGAGAGAGAGAGAGAGAGGCAGACAGGCGCAGCAGCGGCGGCGGCACACGAATTCCCCCGTCCTCGTAAATGTATGCTAAAGACGCACACGCATGCGCACTGCCTTCGGACGGCTTTTCCTTTTTCTTTTTTCCACCCTCAACTTCAATGCTACTTTCCTCCTCTATCCCTCCCTCCCTTTCCTGCTTGGAGGAAAGTAACTGCGTTAGCATGCACGACGGAGGGGTAAAAAGGAGGGGGTATTACATATATTCTTCCTTTTTTGCCTTCCTTTCTCTCCCTTCCTCGTCGTCTTCTGGTAAAGTCCAATTTCGGGGCCCTGCGAGCGAGCGAGCGCTAAAACCGATCCCTGACACCCATCAATGAGGAGAAAAATTAGCGCGGGAAATGAAAGGAAAAGTCTCGGCAATGGCGCAAAGATGAGCTATAACATCACCGAATAAAATAATAATAACAACCAAGAAAGAAAAAAAATGGAAACAACAAAGAGTTTTATTAGCGCCGTCGAAACAAACAAGGCGTTAATATCGCCCTAAATGCAGAATTGATTTATTTATGAAGGGAGGAAAATTTTTCCAAATAAAATGCACTGTAATGGTTTTTGGAAGTAAGTAACATTTTTGAAGCCAAGGTTTCTTCTAAATAATGAATTCGTAGGAACATTTCAAAGAACTTCCCGCAAATTGAATGGCACATAAAATTGTTGCGCCCACGTTTCGAAAACAATCGAAAAACCAATTGATGTGAATTGCTATAATGTATAGTGTATATCTCCAATGGTTTATTATTTAGAATAAATGTTTATTTCAACAAAACTATTCGGTGTCGCACAAGAAGAAGTCTTGAGAGACCTAAATTTGGTAAAAGAGAGGCCTTAAAATAAATGGCGAAAGCCTCACCCATCTTCGCTTCACCGACAAAATTGGTCTTATCAGCAGCAATCCAGAAGAAATGACACAAGAACTTGCAAAAGCATACCAGTAGGACCGAAAATAATCTGAAGAAAACAAAAATTATGTTCAAAGAGTTTGCAACAACAATAAATAAATAAATAAATAAATAAATAAATAAATAAATAAATAAATAAATAGTAAATAAATAAATTATGAACAATGGCACTGAATTGGAAGGAGTGCAAAATTACGTGTACAAGAAAATCGCTATGGATAGAAATATTATGAACGAAATCAACGAATTAGAATAGGATGGGTATTTTCGAAAAAAATAATTTAATCCTAAAATTTCAACCTAGTAGTGTCTAGTACCAGCTGTCACTTAACGGAGCGTAAAATGGACACTAAGCCATCCAACGACTACAAACCACCCAGTGCACATGCAAAGACGTAAAGCTAGATATTACAAGGAGGAAGAAAAAACGGACTTCTAGGATTCGAGGACAAATGAAACTCTTCATCATAGAAGGGATACTTCTCAAATGGGCCGGAGACATTTCCAGAAAAAGACAACCGATGGGTATTACAGCCATCCTCGACTAGTATTAAAAGACTTCGACGACCCTATAAGAGATAGCGTGACGTCTTTCGAAAATTGGTGGGTATCAATTGGAAAAGTAAAGCCCGGGACAGAGCATACTGGAAACATTTGGAGGAGACCTACATCCAGCCGTGAATTGATGAGTCCAATTTTGATGATGATGATCGGTATAATTGACATTTACAGTTACAAAAAATTCAAGTATTGCAATTCTTTTCATTTAATATATTAAGAAAGAATTTGTAAACGATTCCACGAATGATTCGGTAAAGCCTGTCTTCAAGGGATTTTTTAGGGATGTAATCTATAATGGACGCTCACGAGCAGAAAATGGCAATAACTGCGTTAACACCAACGGCATTAACAAAAAGGATTTTCCTAAAATTTTTAACAATTTAAAGGCTATATGTTTAAAATTTGTTCAGCGAATTTAGTTTATGGCATCCCACTAGGATCTATGTTATTGTATTTTAATATAACAAAAAATTATGTTTGTTTGTTGGTCTGTTTTTTCTTTAAATAATTTCATTTACATGAAACCTTTATTTCCTTTTAATATATAAAAAACATATATCACCCATATAGTGCGAGGTCACTTTGATAAATTTATCTTTATCAATTATATAAAGGCTAGAGGTTAATTACCAAATAAACCAAATTTAACTCTATCAACGACTTTTTTGTCTGGCTTTGTGGCGAGGAAACATGACACTGGAGGTAGATCTCCCACGCTCTTATTTCATTTTCATGAATTATACCAAGTAAGAAGATTTTCTGTACTCGTATTTCAAAAGGGTATAACAATTTTTGTATTATTTTTCAACATCTACACAGAATGCAAATCGACGAAGAACCTTTTCTTGTCTTCGGGTTATCGCTCGCTGGGGGTGGGTGGGTGTATAGCAGAATCCTTCCCAAGTCAAGTGTTTTAGAGAAAAAGAGATTGGCGGCGACGATAAACTTATTACTAAATGGAATTCAGCGACATTAAGCCTCGATCTCGGCGATAATCGATGAGAAAGTGGCTCAGGAATTTTCAATAACTGTCTTTCAGATGCGGCTAATGAAGGCGCCGAAGTTGAGACTGTTCGCCGCTGGGGGGCGCATCCTCTTGCCCGCATGCGTCGCTTTTCGCCCGCCTTCCTTCTCCCATCCCCATCATCACACAAGCACCACCGCCTGGCTTTCGAATTGAAGTCTCTTTTTTATATTTTTTTTAAAAAACAATGTTATATTCAAGTTTCCTCCGAGGCTTTCTCTCTCTTTACGGCTTGTAGTCGCCGTTTTATAAAATTGCCCTCGGATAAGATGAACTCTCCGAAAAACTTCAGAGAAGGGCTCCAATTTTGAAAGCGTAATTGCACAACAATCCAATATTTTCAAATAGTCTTGAGCAAAATTTCACTCATAGAACACAATGAAATATTTCAAAGAGAGATGAAACAAAAGCATCTATTCTTCGGAGCGGAGCCGGATTTGCTGGGACACAATGGCACGTTTGTACCAGAGGCTCCTGAAAAGCCGAGGATTTCCATGATTTTTAAAAATTGAATTTTTATAAGAATTTTTAAGTTCCACGATACTCAATCCTTTAAAAAATAAGAAATAAAATTTTCCATGGAGAATGCAGTAAATATTCTTCAGGAAAATAAAATTAGATGTCTTGAGAGATTTGAAAAATTTCTGTTTCCCCGCCGAAATTTTTACAAACGTACGAATCTAAAGAAAAAGTGAAATATTCACTATTCCTAAAGTTGTATCCACAAACATACAATAGGTATTAACTAATGACTGTCACAAGAAAAAAGAATATTGAGATTTAATGCATTTTTGCTAACAAAATGGGATTCACGTTTTCATGCAAATTAAAATCGAACGTGGAACTAATAAATTTCTTAAATGAAGATAAAAAGACTTTCAAAGTGAAATTCTCATTTTCTGGACTGCTCTTGATATTATCCTCAAAGGATTGAAAGAGTCTCAGAGAAAGCCAGCTCATCTAAGAAGAATTCGAAAAGTGATCGAAAAACATAAGACATCAAGCAGACAAATATATGCGAGTAAGAAATTAGAACGAAGTAACGACTCCACTCTGCTGCCCGTCTTCTGGCATTGGAGAGATGGAGGTGGGTCCTCCCCCACCCTTTCGAAATGAAAACGAGGCTGGAGCATATAAATTTCTCGACTGAAATGAAGCGAGAGCGTTCGTTTTCTCCCTCAGCTCGCGTTTCATTTTTGCTGCAGCCTAGCGAAGAATGTCGGGTGCGAAATGAAGATTTTTGTCTCGTTCGTTCATCGGTGGAGAAGTGGCAGGCGGACACAAGAGCGTGGGAGAGAAAGAGAGAGAGAGAGATTCCCCTTCCATTCGCCGAAACCTTGACCCTATTTGTCGGCGTTGGAATCACGTGGAGGAGCGTCGACGGCGCTTTACTCTCGATCCCAGATGCCATTGGAATCCTTAATTGCCGTCGTAATTGCTAAGCACGTGGTTGCCATCGTCTTTTCCTCCCTCCTTCGTCAGCTTCGTCTCCTCCATCAAGCGAAATTTTTACGCCGAGTCGTGCAAATTAAAGAGAAATCCGATACAATTTAAAGGAATGTATAATGGCGTTAGCAATTAAAGTAAGAGCGTTTCTTTCATTCACGACGACATTTTCAACTTGACGTACTCATTTATGAGAGAATAAACGAATCGCCATAGATTTTATTTGCCACGGCACTGGAAACCAAGCTGAAGTCGTTTGAGAGAGAAGGCTTCCCGGCAGTAGGGCTACAAACCCACACCCATGGCTTGCCCTTTTTGCCGCACAGAATAAATTTGACTTTTTTTTTTTTTGCTATTTTAAGTAGATTTTAACTCAAGCAACCATTGCGATATCATGGAACAACCCCTCTAAAGATACAAAAAATCGACTACTGCCTGCGTTATATATAGGCTTAATAAACAATTTAAATTGAAACAATCGAAACGTTTTTCGCGATTGTTCAACATATTGCCGTCTATGGTGTGGCAAGATTCGTTGCTGGCACCTGGAAACATTCGAGGGTTGATTTTTTAATGCTTACCACTGTTGCCATGTCTATAATTCTTTATCAATTCATTTTAAGGTACTATGTACAATTTTAGTAGATACCAAGTGGGATGTTTAGAAATTGAATTCCTCATGTCAAAAATAAGATCTTGCAACACTCCAAGAAGGAGCTTCAGCTGCGACAAAGCGAATACCTCATTGTTACATCATCATAAATTAACCAAATTTAGGGTTTTTAATTGGTAGAAATACGCTTAACAATGGTCGAATTATGATGATGTAACAATGTATGACCTTTCAGTTGGAAGGCTTTCTTTCTAGGAGGTGTTGCACGTGCGCGTGCCCATCTCAACAATGCTTAAAAGATAAACAGAAAGTAACAATCTACTCATTCTTGACGAATCGATTGTTATATAACATGCCATTATTTTGGTATTCTACGGTCAATGTTTTAGCACGTGCAATCGATTTGACGGGGTCCACGTGCAAACGTACCGACCAAGTTAACTTGCGAACGGATAACCAACCAAGTGGACGGCCGGATAAACGTACAGACCAAGCATGCATTCTTATAAGTAGCTTTTTGCTAAAGCTCCTCATAAAAGCAGTACGCTGTATTATCGCATCTATCCAACGAACAAAGCTTTCCTTACGTAGTCAAGAAAGCACCAGTGGTACACCAATATGGCGGACAGCTGACGTTTGATGACGTCAATCAAGAACCTCTATATTTCATTGATATCATTAATATCACATAGTATTTATAAAGAATCAATTCTCAATTATTTTCTTGTCTGAATACATAACTGGAAAAAGTATGAAAATTGAGCATAATAAATTAGCAAAGAGAAGTTGATAAGTTTAAAGCATTTTATGTAAAATACTGGAGTCAAATTGAGCGTTTACACTTACATAAAAACTTCAGAATTACATAATATCTCAAACGAAATTATTCAAATACAGGGTGTTCCAAAATTAACTATTTATTTTAGTGAAACAATCACATTTCAAATCTAGATATCTCAGGTGATTCAATACACATCACAGTTTACATCATGGAGTGATGATGATAACATACATGTATGGCATAACAAATTGGCATTTATGGCTATATCACGACTAGTTTCCTCAAGTAATATAATTGTGACACATTGTGTTGAGATAAGGAACACTTTGTTACAAGAATGTCAATCAATTATTACTAAGGAAGGCTCAGGTGAGAAAGTTACCTGTGAGAAGGCCCTTAATGCCATGAACGATCGACTTATAAACAAGTGGTGAATCGGTTCAAGACAATTTAGAAGAAAATTAGATAATACATTCAAATGCCACACAATTTACATGAAGAAGATTACTCAAGACTTTTATAGATTAAAAAACTTTTAATTTTGTATGTAAACTTATGCAAAATGAGGTACCTAAGAATTATTTGAAATGGGACCTATTTATGATAACAGTAATAATAGCAAAATGCGAGTTTATTTTGTTTACTCTAATATACGGATCAAAAAGCAAGCCATGGTTGGAAGAGGTTGTGATATGAGAGAGTATTTGGAAAACAGCATCTGCTTACGTTGTAAGGCATCTATAGTGAATTTAAAATATTTAACAAGGTTTCTGAACAAATGACATAGGACTTCAACATCTAAAAATTCTGTAGGAAAAGTACTCTAAGTTCCTACAACATAGAAAAATAACTGTTTCTCTTATTTTATTCAATAATTTCATTTTTTATAATTTGTATTTAACTGTTTTACAGTAAAGACCTAATGCGATATCCAGTATATGTTGAACGGAATAGTTTGGTTTCCAATAGCTTCAAAATGCCTTCTAATATATAAAAAGTGACACCAAAGAAGAGCAAATTAAAAGAAATCATTTACTTTCCTGTCAACAACCAAAACTCATAAAAGTACACAAGTTAATAAAATTCAAATAACTCATCAATACTTAAAGGGTTTTTTTTCTCAACTTCATTTGTCTCCTCTTCTTCCATTATAAAATTCAAGCAAAATTTAAAAGGAAGAAGGAAATCTTCAATTTTGAAATGGGCGAGAGCTTGTCTCTTTATTTTGGCAGAAGTTGTCGTGGGAGGATGACAAGTCACTCACCTGGACATTTGGATTTGTTATAGCAGGTTACCTAAAAGCATTCCCTTCCCTTCCCACTCCCTGGCCCCCTTTTTTCCCCTTCTCCAACGCCCTGACCTTGGCAAGAGTCTTTCTCTCTCTCTTCGTCTGCACCGGGGACGACGACGACCGACGGCGCTCGGTTAATTTCTAGGCGGAGCACACTTCTCTCCGTCGTTTTGGAGACAGGTGCCCGACCGAGACACTCGGGGCCAAAAAAGACGCAGAACGGGAGGGGTGAGTGTCGACCCGACTCTTGCCTTTTGCCATTCTGGTCCCATCGCCTTGAGACGGTTACGAGGAAAAATGGGAGAGAGCGAATAACCCCCGTCGAACGCCCAGCCACCATCACCTGCTACCCCTACGCCCCGCCGACAGAATAACAATAACAATAACATTATTACATGTGTTAAAATAAAATGGGGAACCAAAAGGCAGGGTGTCTAAAAAATTCTCGACGTATGCGAATATAATATACGAGTTATAAAGTATATTCTATTCAAGGTTCCACTTCGAATAATATGTACACTGTATGCTAAGACTAGAAGGGAAGGAGTTTAACCCAAATAAACTATGCTTAAGACAAATAGAGAAATAGAAAGAGAAGAGACTTTTGTAAGAAAATGTCGTGTCCATTATTTCTTTAAATTGGGCTCCTGTTTTGTATAGAATATTATCATATGTTTATTGTAATATAATCCATTTTATTTTTCGATAATAATTAAATTTTTTGTTTTACATTATGTGAGCAAAACCTGCAGACTGAAATTTTTGTTAGAGAACACCATTATAGATTATGCAAAAATAAATGGTATAATGGCATTCAATAAACCACAACATAAAATTTAACATAAAAAATAAACATGAAATAACATGAAATCCCCTTACCATATCTCAGAATGTGATGTGGTGTTTTATTTAGAGAACGTTACCAAAATGGCGTTTTTAAACGTTTAAAATGCCGTTTATACTTGTTCTTCCTACGTTTTCAATTTAATAAAATAATTGCAACTGTCTATTCTTTAGTGTGTTACATATTCTGGTTATTTTAATTAAAACTAACGTCTCCTTTAGGAACGTTTAGGTTAATCCAGGACTATGATATGCTATTCAAAAGTGCGCTTACAATGTAACCACAAACTGGCTAGCAGAATGCAGCATTATGGAAAAAGATTCAAATTCCAAATGCAAGATAGTATAAAAAATAGATTCTACTTTACGTGATCGTATTCATTATTTGAAATTTGCACATAAACAGACAAGTAAAAAATTTGAAAGTTAGTTCCTATGCTTTGCTGGACAGAATATTGTCATGGTTACTGACATCTACTCTAAAGAAAAAAAACTACAAACTTCTTGATCTTACTTGGAAGAGCTTAATTTAGAGTATGCTCAACCAAAGGAAATAATCACACGAGTTTAATACTTAATATTACATTTCATGCTAATGTGTTGTTTTAATAGCTTTTTTAATTATAATTATTTAAATTTAATAATCTTAATAATGTTAAGTCTAAATGTAATATTAAATTATTAAAAATAAATTAATATTGAAACGGTAAAACTTAAGAGTAAAATTCAAGTGTGGATTATCTCCCTTTGATGACTGTACAATTTCAATACAGGGAAACCAGTGTGAAAATCAAGTTTCTTTAACTTTAATACTTAAGGCAATTTAGTATTATGGTTGGGGAGGGAGGCAGAGATTTTTTTGAAATCAAATACTAACAGTCTGAAAACAATGATGAACAACTAATCTAAAATAACCTAAAATAAGTTAAATTCCTCTTCAGGATTTTAAAAACCCAACTTTCTCATTCTAGGCATATTTTAAAATTCCTCTACTCTATCGTTTTCATTAATTTTCGGCGAACTCAATTTTTTTCATATTTCCCCATTCTCACGGAATTTCATCCTTTTCTTCCTTTCTCCCCTTTCTTCCTCTCACCGTAAATCGAAAGGAAAACCTGTCGGCGGATTTTACTGCAACATTAATATTTTTTACTACTTCCACTTATTACTGAAACATTGGGATAAAACATAAATCCTTTGGGAACCAGACAAGAGTTGGCAAAAAAGGGGAAAAATCACACCTTAGTTCCTGGATGCCGAAATAATTAAAAAAAAAAAAGATATTTTAAAATTCCCACAACTGGCTTTGGAATTTTTAATATCTATAAAATAATTATAATCTAATAGTTCCATATTTTAAGTATATTTTGATCTTTAATTTTAAACTTATTTTAATTTTTTTGATCTTTGAAAAGAAAGTTTACTCTAATTTCCTCAAGGAATTCTTAAATTATAATATAACTTACAATGTTTCATCTAAATTGAAATTGAATCTTATCGACATCAGAATAGAAACTCATATGAAGCCTACACTTAACCTCATTTTTCCATTGGCTTGGTTCTCTCTTCGATTTCTACTCCCGTGTCAATATTGAACCCCGACTTCATTCCCAATATATGTGGATTCATTAAATTCAAATTTAATTAATTCTATCGATTTCGGCATAAACGTCACACGGTAGATAGGAAATGACGTAGAACACATAAAACGACAATCAGAATGAGGCAAAAAAAAAGAGAGAGAGAGAGATTCCCCTCCTCCCCTCCTGGGTGCAACTCTCATTCCGTCAAATCCAAACAAAAAATTTTCCCAAAGACAGCACTGAAACATTGTTGTAACCAAAGCTTATCCTGACCGATACAATAATTTCCGAACTCTCAATTAATACGAGGAGCCCATAATTCTCGACCATTATAGGGATTACACAGGGGTCTATAGACGCTAATTGGATGTTATTGCATGTCAGGTGGATCGTCGAGTTGACATCGTCAAAATGATGACAACTACCTCCGTCGCTAATATTTCAATTAAGTACAGTAATATCCTTGCTGATTTCTGTTCATTATTATTAATACTAAAAATTTATATAAATAGCCCATAGCCGTAAGTTTTTTCCTAAATTGTGTCGATTATCTCATCTCAGGTAGACACCATCAACTATTCAAAATATTTGTCGACGACTGAGCTACATCTGATAAAATGAAGTTCAATGAGAGCATTTAAGTAAAACGTAAGTTTTAGTTATAATAACGGTAAGGGGGGGGGTGCGTGGTTTTTAATAATAGAAAAACAATTTAGAGTAAGAAGAAAAGAGGAGAAAAATCAATTTAGCATTTTTTTTTTAATTTACAAAAATATCGATAGCTATCTTCTCTTTAAAGTAGTACGCATACATTGTACAGGGAATAAAATTAACATATAAAAGTTAATATTTACAGACCACCATAGAAACTCCATGATTTTCGCATATCAGTATTTTATAAGGATCACATATAATCTGCTTTGAGTACAAAACCTTAATCATAAATGCTTGCGATAGGATCATGCACTGCATAAACTAGCAAATATTTTTAACCCTCAAATTCCTTGGCCTTCAAATCTGACAGTGGTTCTGCTGTTTAATTAACAAAAAGTCAGTGGTTACGAAGTTTATGATACTCCCAATAATAAATAAAAATAAGTACATCATAACGGTTGCTATTCCAATTGTTATTGGTGGCAGTACCTAAAGGGATTGATGAAATAAATATTTGGAATCATCAGTACCAAATTGATGTTTTTCATCAATAATTTAACATCTGAGGTAAGGCGTAGGATAAAAACCTCTGGACCAATCTTTAGCTATTCTCTAAAGAGGTTCCCAAATATTTGGAAATTTTCAAGAATTTGATATTCAGTTTTTGCAAAACAGCTGTCTTGCTTTCAAGCGTTTTCAGATTCTTGGTTAATTAGCATTTATTTGACTCTGACCGAAGATCATCCTCCAATAATAATAAAAATAATAATAATATAATAATAATAATAATAATAATAATAATAATAATAATAATAATAACACATTGTCCCTATCGTTTTTCTGCCATCGGGATTATTCCACAGTCACTATACAAAAGTCTGACAATATTACATACTATAAGCGCAGATGTATAAAAAAGGCTACAGAAGCCACAATATTAAATATATGTCATATAGTGAGAAAATTCCTAGGCCAGAGATTTGCATATTCCACTGACATATAACCTTTAACCTGTCTTAACCCTTATTTTGGATCCAGCTCATGATGGTTGATCCGATAGTGGTGGTTCCAAAATTATAATCATAATAGGTAATTTTGAAGGTTCGAAACTCATAGTAAAAGATCGTAGGATAGAAAAATATTTCGTTATGTTATTCTATGGTCTATACAAAGGAGAAAAGAGGAGGAAAAATTCGCCACCTGGATTCGAACCAGGGACCATGTCAGGGATAGGCAGATCTCTGGTTCGAGTCGTGGAATCTTTCCTTCCCTTTTCTCTTTTGTATTTACGATTTGTTTGAAATATATCTTCAGTTTATTATTATCTTCTGTTTGATTTTATTGTATGTTAACATCGGGCTTATATTCAGCTCAATATATAACATACAACATATTTTCATCCTATGCTTTCGCGCATGGCCAACTTACCATGCCCAATTTCACCCAAAAGTTATCTCTTTAAGTGCTCTTACTTTTCACATGCAACATTCCTTTCAACATGTAATCGAAATCCTTTTAAACCCTAAGCAATGGCCTACTGAAATCTAAATGTCTAATGATATCTTGAATTTAATTATTGTCAATTTATCATAATTTGAAATTTGTAATAGACTAAATAAGATCATGCACATGTATTCCAACGTGTATGATAAAGTTTAAGGTATATCGATCATTTACAACATAACAAGCTGATTGCAGCACACAGACCTGCTTGAGATTTTCTTACACCTATCCTCCAACTTTCCCAGCAGAGAATAGTGTAATCACACAGACTTCATATTAGTCTGTTTGATTTAAACATAATAGATTGTTTAAATCTATTAAATAATCTATTATGTTTGATAGATTTAATAAAGCATATAAAAAATCTATCAAATTTTAGAACCAATTTAAAGAAATCTATCGAGGAACATAGTTTGATGATGAACCAAAATTGCATGTCAAAAAAAAAGTCATTTTAGAACATGTATCGACTGTAATTTAACCAATGTTCTAAGAAAATATTAACAACACTTAAACTTTGCTTGCAGTTCCTTGTACAATTTGACGCTTGGAATAGCCACTCAAGTAATAATATCTAACCAAATGAGTCTAATATATAAAAAAGGTATTCGATAGAAAACTTACAAGAGTAGAGACCTGTTATATAGAGGTCTTACTTTGTATGAAAAGGGGCTAAAATTCTTCATATCAATCCGTTTTGGGCAATTTGATCCGAGCTAATATCGATCAAAATGTAAAGAACAAATTTCAGTTCTTCATCAAAAATTCTACTGACCTTAATATTATGATGGGAAATAAAAACCAAAATTTCTATTCAGTTTTAATTTAACTTGAGTGTCTTTTATGTATCAAAGGCCATCATGGACGTTTCTTATAGCATGTCTGAAATTTGGACTAGGTAAATAATATAATTCATAATATGCACCAAAATCTTACGCCATATTAGTTTTTTTTCTTCTCCTACATTTTCTTGTATAATTGAAAAGCATGCGGAAGTGATTTTAATTTCTGTCCTGGTTTTCCTTTTTTCTGGTTTTATAAATGAAGTCTCATGGCGAGGGTGTATAAAAGAGAAATTTACTTGTTCTGAAGTAACCCTAAATGTGATGGGGTTGTCAGATGGAAATCCTGGAGACCGTCTCGCTCTCGACATCACCAGATAATGTAAAAGAACATGAAGGGAAAAAGGAGAAGACTCGCTTTGGGTTTTTTTTCCCTTTTTCTCTTTTCCTACCCCACAACTCCCCACCCCCCATCAATCCTCTCTCTCTTCTTCCGACTGTATTTTAACTGTTTTCTTTCTTTCTTCTCCTGATGGAATGGGATTTAAGCGACGTCGTCTTCGTCGTCGTCCTCCTCCTCCTCCTCTCTTACACTCTTTTATTTTCTGCACTCTTTCTCTCTTCCAATTTTTTTTCCTTAAAATAAATATTTCCCCCATTGCAGAATCCACGCCATTCCTTTCGCTGATAGGTTCCTTCGCTCTTTCTATATCCACCCCTTCGCTCTTTTTTATGTTTTCGTATAGTAATCGAAATGTGTTAACCCACACCGTGGCCTTACTCTGATTCTCTTTCCACTCTTCTTGTTTCTCCCCTTCTTTCTTTTTTGCCTCCCGCTCTTCTCATCTGTTTGGCGGAAACATTGTATAAATTATGGGCAAGACAGAGAGATAAAAGGAGAGAGAGAGAGAGAGAGAGAGAGAGAGCGAGAAGATAGCAGGAGAGAGAGAGAGAGAGGAAAAAATCCGAATTAGATTTCTGAAGTAGGCAAGATTTCTCTTGAACAAGGAATGAGGCAAAAGACGAGACGGTCGTGAGCGATTGGAGTCGAGACCCTTGTGTTTCAGGCAGAAATTGCCTCTGATTCGCCATTCGTATCTTTCCCCACGTACTGCCGTAATATGATCGAACAATGGAGGAGAGGCCAATGAAGGAAGGAAAGAAGGGAATCGGAAAAAAAGCGGGAGACCGATTCATAAAACGGAAGATGAAGACGAAAGGGGATGAGGAGGAAATGGAAACCAAAAGACGCAAAATTTTAAGGCAAAATATTTTTTCGGAGACGGTCGCCGGTTTTTTCCTCTTCGTGATGTCGGGAAACAACTTTTCCCAGTCGTCGTCGATGTCTACTTTTTCCTCCCCGTTCGCTTTCTCCTCCTTCCCATCCCCTCCTGTATCCATCACTGTCGTGTCGAATAACCCTTTCCAAGATGGCCGCCGTATCTGACTCCCATCGAGTGACTGCTCTCGCTCTCTCCGTCAATGGAGGAGGCAGCGCCCGCTTCTACGGCGCCCTAACAAACGGTTGAGCGCAAAATTCGCACAATTTTTAAGAGAAATCTCCGCTTTTCCATCATCACTCATTACTATGAAACACGAAAGGTGAGTCTTTCCTAGAATGAAATTCGGTCCTCGCTTCTTCCTACGACGCTATTAACTTTATCAACTGTTACACATCTACTTCCCATCAAACAGCATTTCTCGCGCTCATTCTCTCTGTCACTCTGTCTCTCCCTCTCCCGCGTTTAGTTTTTTTCTATTTAGCTTAGCTATGCTATGAGAAGAAAAAACACACACACACACACACACACACACCCTGTAGTGAATGAAAGTTCTCCCTCCCTCTCTTATTTTTTTTACCCCCTTCTTACGACTGAATGAAAGGGTTAGAAAACAAGCTTCTAGGACCGACGGGATCTGGACTGCGCGTACCAATGACAGGCCCCATCAATGGATGGTAGAACAATGCGAAGCTAAAGCCCATCAGTTAGGAGGGGAGATATAGAAAGCGGTAATTGAAAATAATCAGGAGCTTCTTCTGTAACGTTACCCCTTTTCCCACCATCTTATACCTCCGTTCTTATTACCCCTTTCTTTCTACCCCAAATCCAGCAACCCCTTACCTGATCCATTCCCCATTCAGTGAGCGTCGCAGAGCGGACGGGGCGGCATCTTTTTCTGCCCGTAAACTCAACCCAATCCAGTTTTCAACCCTTCCCCGACCGACAACCCTTGCCTGCCACCATTGTAGTTTGTTTCACTGCAACCAGGCCTGTCATGATTTACGGGGAACCCAGATCCAAAAGGCTTTGTACTTCTGGTTTTTTTTTCTCTCTCTCTCTCTCCCGCTCTCTCTCTCTCTCTCTCTCTCTCTACATCTCTGGGCTCGGAGCAGACAACATGTCTGACTGTATTCACGAGAGAAAAGGGTTGAAGGGAAGGGTTGTGAGGGAGAGTAAAGGGGTAGGGTAAAAGAGAGTGTTCTATTGCCGTTGCCAATCTCTACCCGAACCTATGAGAAAAATTTTTCAATGTCGGGATGATCCTTAGGAGCTTCCTGAAAAATCCTGGCGCCTCGATTTCGCTATTTACCTCGGCCCCTATTAAGACCTTGCGCAACAACAAAAGCAACATCGCCGAGCAGCGAAAATTATCGTCGGTTAGAAGTTCTGTAGGCGAAGGGTTGAAGAGAGAAAGGGTTAACTCTGTTGACATCTAATGGCTGTGCCAGCGTCAGCGCCAGGTGAACCAACCCCAAAAACTCAAGGGCAGAAAGGGTTGTGTGGGAAAGGGTTCATTTCATAAAAGAGAGAGAGGGAAGACGAATATGCAGATGTGAAATCACTCTTCAAGTCACACCTTAAAACAAACATACCCCTGTGCGGAATGAAATGATATTATAAAGATATCAACCCGATCCTCGCCCTTCAAAACTGTTCGTAGCCAACAAAACTTTTGTACCCGAACAGATGGAAACGTGGAACATAGGAATCCTGAAACTTATAATCAACGTGATTTGGGTGCTCCACCGTGCTTTCTTTCTTACTTGCGTGTCGTGTGTGTGGTTTCTCCGACTCTAAAAATAAATTCAGTGCCGCTTTACGTGTACATAAGACACAAATTTTTCGAAGTCCATCAACGGTCATTTTATGCGGAGGCAAATGTAATTGCAGACATCTTAGAAAGGATCTTGAATGCAAACTGAAAAGGTAGCAAATAGAACAAAGCCAAATTTCGATGTATTGCCTAGTCAAAATATGAAACGACTAACGTCTGACTTCATATTAACATTTTTTGATTGATATTATATGCAGCGTTAGCCCTGTTCATATGGAAGAGTTTAACTTAACTTGAGTAAGTTCATTCCTTAGTACCAATAGATACAAGAAACGGTGATCCGGCCCAAAAAACTACATGAACGACAAACATGCGCAATAATCACTGTGCACTTAGTAATGACATAATATCCATTAATTTCAAGCCAAGATTCCGTTAATCTCTAATGTCAAAGAACGCTATAGCTATAAGTTAATTTCACAAATATAGTAGCCGGCATTAATTCGTCAAACGATTCAGAAAAAGAATCGCAAACGCCGTCACACTGTCACTCGTCTAAGAGGGAGAGCAAAAGGACGAAGACAGAGCTGAGCTGCAAATTCTCGATGACGACGTCTGATAACGGGGTCACGAGGTCACTATTCTCGTCACCAGTCATTAGCAGCTTTGCACTTGAAATAAAAATTTTAAAAACACCTCCTCAGTCTCTTCGCCGACCCTTAAATTCCCGCTTTTCGTATTAAGGATTTCAAAATTGAAGAATTTAAAGTTGGCCTAAGTTTTATTTCCAATTTTCGCGACCATTAATAAGAAGGAAAAGCAGCGGATCCTTTTGCCTGTGGGTGTCATTCGCACGGGCTCGTTCTATTCAATTAGGAGCGTTCCACTCTGCTAATGCGAAGCGTCGGAAAAACGGAGTCGTTTCCCTTTCTCTCCCCCCCCCCCCCTTCCCATACCTCCTCCACTCACCCCCATCTCATTAACCGTCATTCCTTTCTTTCTTTCTCTCTCTCTCTCTCTTTCTCTCTTTCTTCTGACGTCTCTTCTTCTTCTTCTTAACCCATGGCCTTCACCTTCCGTTATGTCTCATCTCCGCAATGTTGGAGCTTTCTCCAGAAGGGATTCAGAAATAGAAGATCAGACTCGGAAGTTATATGCGTTTCGCAGTTTTTAGTATTAGTAAACAAGTAGTAGAAAGTTATAGTTTACACGTTACATTTCCCGCCAGTTCCGTGTAGCGACAGTTCTGACGCGGTTCGCCGACAGTCAGCTGATGCCGATGGAGAAAGGAAATCGCCGCTCCCAGCTTGAACGCGTACGGTGCCAACTGCCGTACGGGTACTTCGGGCGATGAAAATAGCGAGAAGACAGAGAGGAAAGGGAAAAAAACAACAACAACAGATAGCGACAGAAGTGATAAAAGATAAATTAATAATAAGGATCGTTCGTCACTCACCTCATTCATCATCCTCGGCCGCCGTGCTAAGTGGGGAAGACGGCGAAAGCAGCCCAACAGTTGTCAAAGGAAAGCGGCCGATTTTCGGGGATGGAAAAATGTCGCTTTGGCCGCATTCCACCAGGAAAAACCGACGATGGAGACGACTTAAGAAATTCTACGGTCGCGGCGGACGAAAACCGCTTCGTCTTTCAGAACCATCCGAAGAGAGCTGTTCGCGCATTGGACGAACGCACTGCAGGCACGCGCTTGTCCGTGCTATTGCGCAACCAATCACGAACATCGACGCAGAGAGCGCTCGGATTTTCTCCTCATCGGAGGAGAGAGAGCAGGAGAAGAGAGAGAGGGTTAAGCGAGAGAGAGAGAAAACGCGGCTCCGCCGATTGCTCGCTGCCGGCTGCCTCTGTTTTCTCCGTCGAAGGCCTAAGCGTAGAGTAAGCATCAGCAGCCTTTTGAAAAAGCATCAGTCCCCAGTTTCCTCGCCCGCCATAACAGTTCTCGTGCGCCTCGAGCCCTTCCTTCTTTCTTTCTTCTTTTGATGGCTGTGACGTCACTTCAGGTTGCGCCTCTTCAATTGCGTTATAATAGTAATTAGAGCCGTGAATGAGCGCGCCGATGAATGGAAGCGATGACGCCGGCGCGCCTTTTTTCTTAAAGAATCCCCTGTGTGTGTGTATGTGTGTGCGAGTCTGTGTCAATGAAGATTCCAAACCACACACTCACACAAACTCTCCTCCATCATCTCCCTAATGAAACATCACCCATTTTTTTCTTCCTTCTTTCTCCTCCGTAATTGGATTTTTATATACAATTCAAAAATTACACATCTGAGCAAAAACCAAATCAGAAACTTTACAAATGCGTTTGCTTAGACTAATTTTTCCCATTCCTTAAAAACATATTTATTTAAGTGTGTCTGACTGTATAGCAGAAAAAAAGACCGTGAGCGAGAAAGTGCGAGAGGAAGGTTGTCGCCATTGTTTTTCATTGCAGAGACGCTGACGGAGCCATGACGGAGAAGTAGCCAGGCCGCCTTCCACTCACTCGTCCATTATGCATAAGAGCGAGAAGCCCGCTGTGAAGAATGTAAATTCATAGTTTCTCTGTCCGAGAGATAACACGCCTTTTAAATAATACATAATCTCTTCTTTCCCTTCGTGGCATCTTATACGCATCTCCTCCACCCAAGTCAACGAGAGCGGGAGCGCGGTCTTATCTGATTGCAGACACGGGTTCGCCAGCCAACACTACTGCCAGGTATTGCTGGAGAGAGAGAGAGAGAGAGAGAGAGAGAAAAAGAGAGAGAAGGATTCTTCGCTTTCTCTCCTGCGACTTTCCGTTCGTAGATTGAAGGCGCGTGAGTTCAGGGTCAAGGTCACGGTTTAATTAATTGCCTCCGAATGATGAGCCGCGGGAGCGCCACCTACGCTACCTACGACGACGAAACCGTTTCGCGCTCGCTCCCTGCCGACCGAATTCCGGCTAAAAACGGCGAGGCGCACGGGTTGAGCCGACGGAGTGTCGTTCGCCTTTGCAGAAAGCACACATGTTAGTGGAACAAATGCCTTATATGTGATCATTTCAAGCTTAGAGAAATAGCATACAGTAATTTCTATGCCTTTTGAAAAAGGCTATTTTGAAAAACTCTAAAGTTTCCTAGGTGATGAAGGGTTAAGATTTAGAATGCATTATAGAAGCGGGTATTGTGAATCAGCTAATTCCTAGGAATACCTGTAAAGCTATCTATGTACATTATAATCGAGATTATCACATCACGTTCTATTATCCGTCTAGGTTTTCTGATGATAAACATTGATGAAAATTTTAGAGTTGTAGCTAACTATGGAGGTAGAGTCTAAGTAATATTGCTGTGTAAAATTCGAAATCTTGCAAGACAGAAACTGAAGCAATTAAGCAAGATAAAATTACAATCTTAACGTATAACATTAGCACATTCATAAATGTAAATATGTTTTAAATGTACTTACTTAATTCTAAATCTGAAGAACTCATTTCCAAAACCTGCTATCTCAAAAACCCGGTATGTTTTATGGTTATAAGATTGGTGTTTTGGCAATCTGATAGCCCTCTCTACATCGTGTAATAAAAATTCCTTACAAAACCAGCTAATTTCCAAGGCAAACGCTTCATGCAAAATGAGAAACGTAGGTAAGTAAGAATTCGCACTTTTTTGAGTTTTCTCAACAATAGTTTAAGTGGAGAAAGCAGATTTTGGAAACGAGCCCATCATATATGTAAGCATTATACATATAAGAAGCAGAAAAATACAATACAAAATTTATGGAGTTTCAATTATCCATGTTTCTCATACCCATCATCTAACCCCGACGGATAATCGATATTTTAATGTATTCGAATGCCAATATCTATAAAAGATAAACGATAGTTCCTGCCTTTCTTTCCCGCCTTCTTCATCCGAAATCTTGTATCACGGATGGGCTTTGTGTTTATGCTAAGAACCACGATAAACCACAATTTAAACCACGATATTACTATTAAACCACCATTTGTACTCTGATGCTTTAATTTATTAATTTATTTCCTTCTAAGGTAGAATGAAGTCGATGCTTTTTGCATTTGCGCTCCTGTTCGGTGTTTGCATGACACAGCTTCTCCCTCAACTGTAATACCACCGAAGTTGGAATCAATGTTATCAGTGCCTATCGGATTAAATTCATTTAAAAATTAACACATTTTTGTAATAAAATTTACTCTAGTTAGAGAGCCCATTGTTCGAAGTTAATGTAACGAATCCAGATATCCAAAACATACAGCCTGAAAATAAATATTCTAAAAAACGGATTCAATTTCATTGGGTTCTAAGATCAAGAAAATATTAATTCGCATTCTGTTTTTATCTCAAAAGCAGAGGCAAAAAAAAAATGAGAAAAATTATTCTTTTTAAATTCGCTTCGATAAGGCTTATCAGCTGGAATCTCTCTCTCTCTCTCTCTCGTTCTTAAAAAATTCGAAATGAATAAAGAGTAAAACTTAAACGGATCAAGAACTACGTGTTCCTGTAAACTATAACGAGTAGCAATTTGCAATGCATTAAAGCAGCAATTTTCATGATTGGATAAGTGTGTTTGGAAAGGGAACGAGAGTAATGACGTTTAAGTCCAGTCCTAATGCGAACTGTTTGCATTTCAATTTGAGAGTTGGTGAAGGAAGTTCGTCACCTTCTCCCTCGACGGCAATGGACAGTCCTGCAACTGATCCATGCGTGGCTCGTGGTCATCCATCGCCCTCCCACCCCTGTCGTCGTGGGCAGAGAGCCTCCAACGCCATCATTCATCATCATCAGTAGAAAATTCGAGCGCAAACTCTCTTTTTTTATTTTCTTCTTCTTGTCCCCCTCTCGGAGACAATAATGAGGCCAAATAGAAGCGGCGGTTCGTCTTCTTGGCTCTCGTAATTACGGCAGTCCCATTTCAAAACACGATTAGACAAGCCGAATGGCTTCTATTTATAAGCTTCATCTATTATTATTATTATTATTATTATTATTATTATTATTATTATTATTATTATTGCTGTTTTTTAATAATAGCAGACGCTTTCTTCGGACTCAACTCTTCAAAACGCTAACCCCAAAAATGCGTTTATCATGTTGTTCATTGTTGTGCAAATGTCTGCGCGATAACGATATAGTAGTGCTCACACATTAAAGAAGGGAGAGGAGCGTCAAAAAATACCAATAGGGAATGACAAGGAGGCTTTTAAAAAATTTTAAGAGTCGTTTTGAAATTAATTTATGCATTGAAGCGCTCAGCGTTATCGGCCATTGTTCCATCGCCGCGGCCGAGCCGTTGTTGAAATCGGCCGAGTGCGGCCGGGGAGGAAATATGTCGTCATCGTTGACGAGAGGGAGGATGAGTTGCGCGAGTGCATGTTGATAGGAGAAAGAAGGCAGCAAAAAAAAAAAGAAGTTTTAAAAAATAAAAATTCAAAAGGGGGGAAAAAAGTGAGAAGAGGAAGAAGGATCCAGTCGCCTCTTCAGCGCCAAGAATTTTATCTTTGCAGGGGGTCAAACGGAACTTCCCCTTCTTAAACGCTCAAAAATGTCATCGTGAAATAAAGTGCACAGAATAAAATAACAATTGGGCTAATAACCCGTAGCGCTATTTTATCCTTAGTCCATTGGTTACTCAGATGGTTTCTTTCCAATGACTAAGGATTGTAAAGAAACCAAAAACAATTAAGCTGCAATGACTCGGACGTTTTCCCGCCCTCAGACGCTCTTCGTAGTACAGAGTTCGCACAAGTATCGATGCTTAATCCGAAAATTTTTTTTTTTTAATTTCTATGTTTTCTAATAACTCCTTTTCATGTCGTCTTTTTAAGCGAGCTCTTAATAAATACCTTCAATAAAATTACAACAAAATGCTATTAAAAATTTAGAGAAACTCAAGTCCGCATTAATGATTCAGAGTGGGCGTTAAGATCCATTAAAGAAATGCCGGTTTTTGAAAGCTGGTAAAAATAAGCTTTAGATGTAAGTATATCATTATTCTTATTATTTATTATTATTATTCAGTTATGTAAATGCTGTTCGTGCCGTTTCACCTGCTTGGAAGGCGAACAGATGACAGCTGGAGGTGACACTCAGCTGACTCATCTTCCCTCCCTCCGAGAAATTAAACGACACACACCACGTCTTAATGCATAAAGCAAAGTTGTTGCAAATGAAATTTTCGCTTAAAAATCGAACAACAAAAACACAAGTGGAGATGAAGCTTATCCATGATAAATCAGGTTTGCTTTAGTAATGCATGCTGGCGCGTTTCTTGCATCTCCGGGAGAACGTATAAAAAATAATCATTTTCGCGCGCTGCGTTTTAGGTTTTTTGGGGTTTTTTTTCCTTATTTAAATAATGCAGAAGATAGGTAGAGAGAGACTGAAAAGAGAGACAGAAAATGAGAGAGAGAGAGAGAGAGAGAGAGAGGGAGAAACAACGAGTAGATGATCCTTACCTTAAAAAGCCGAGTTTCGGATGCGAGGCTTAGCGTCGTCGACGGGGTGCGAGCGGCGGATGCAGGGTGGGGAAAAGCGTCCTCTCCCCGGCAGCCGTTCCTCGGGAATATCGTCGTTTATGGTTTCCCTTCAAGGACGACACTGGTGTCGATTTCGAGGCATCGTTTCAAGTGTCTTGGGGTTGCATCCTCTGTGTGTCAGCGTCTGAGCCAGTCTTCCACACCCACGCAGCCGTATCCCCGACAGTGCGCTTGCAATGCATCGGCGCCTGGCCCCAAATCTATTGGGGGGAAGCTAGCCGCCTGTTCGCCGCTCTTGTCGCCACGGAACGCTGTGCCACTTGTGATTAGTTAGGTCAGGTTGACGATCACTTCCTCGAGGGCGGCGACGCCACCCACGAGCCGCGCCCTGCGGACCATCGAAGCTCGGCGCCCGGTGCGCGTCCACATTAAGTCGGGTCTTCCCGGTTCTCTCATCAGATGCACGCATTCATCCCGTTCCAACGTGTCGCTGCCTTGTGTTCATCAGTCTTTCTGGAGCGTGGAAATTATGGCAAACCGTTTGTTTCATAAATCAGTTCGAGGTGGAGTGGGAAGTGAGGGATGAGCAAGACGCACAGCCCGGGCGCAGAGCCGATGATGTCAGCTTCCATGTCGTCGGCTCAAGCTCGGAAAGCAACTCGGCAGATCCACGCTCACACGCGGGAGGGGCAGGAAAGGAAGAAAAAAAATTTATTAAAGATCGAGGAGGCCCCCATCGGCTTGCGGGTGTGGAAAGATGGAAGGTAACGGGGGCGCTGCTGTACTGCTAGTATGTGGAATACGCTGTAGCAGTAGCAGCAGTAGTAAGAAGTAGTTCCCACCGGTCGGGCAAGGGTTGGATCAGGCAGCAACCCTTTCTTTTCACGGGGCTGTCTGCTGCCTTCCCTCATACAAAGCAGTTTTTTTGCCACCGCGACTAGTCATGTGACAGAGGGGAGCTTCCGTGCGCCGAGCCACCGGACCTTTGTTGCACGGCATCCCCATCGCAGAGCTCAATTTATCAGGCATCTATGCATGACCACCGAAAAAAGTGGCTCCCAAGTCGAGCGGCGGCGGCGGCCTTGTGCAGTAGTTCCCTTTCGCCTCTTGTCGCCCTTCCAACCCCTTCTCCGCCATCTTGTCTGCAAAATACTTTTCCACAGTGATAGAAAGATAGATAGATAGAGAGAGAGAATGAGAAGAGAGAGTAATTGTTGCGTCGTCGCTTGGGTCCCTCGAAGGCACGTTGGCAGAGGGACCTGCCTACAAAGTAGGCCTCATCTGTACTTCGTAGATACACACACTCACACTCACATACCAGTGAGGGGGGAAAAAAAGACCATCGCCCATCGTGACTCGGAATGAGCGTGCCGTTCTATTTCCCTCCCACCCCGACCGACTTCCCAATCTAATTGGGCCCGCGCTTCTATTGCCCTCTAGTGTCGACATGTGACAACAGTTGAAATTACTCGCAGCACCGAAAAGCCTAACGAATTTCATTATTACTCCGTAAAACAATTACAAGTTACGGCCAAAGGAAAAGAAGGAGGAGGCGAAAAAAAAAAAAGAATTAAGGAGAGAGAAGGGAACGTTATTGAGTCAATCGTTCAGAATTTAAATTGAAGTATTTATGAAGAAAAAAGAAGAAGAATGTTACAAAAAAAATTTAGAATAAAATAGTAACACAAGAATCAATTATTTTAATCATATAGTAAACGCATGTACAGTGCGCAGATAGTATGGTGTAAATAATTCACAGGGAATAGGCAATTTCTTTTTTATTTATAAAAGTGCAAACAAAGTATGGAAATAGACATGAATGATAGTTAAACACTTTTAAATTTAATTTAATATAAATTTATCATTTACAGAAGACTATAACTAAATCAATTGTTAATACCAAAATTGTAAATAGAATGAAATAATTAGAAATTAGATGTAGGAAAGTTTTAACAATCAAATCCTGCGAAAAGTGAACTGTAATGACTTTTGTTTTGTACTTATTTTATATAACTGAATGCTGAAAATTTAATTTAATATAATTTAAAAGTATTGATATCTTTGATAAAAGCGAAAAAAAAACAAACAATGGAGAAAGCATTTTAAAATAGTGAAATTGGATTAATAAAGGGCTTTAGGGCGTAATTGAAATTCGCTTTTCTTAATATTATGATAGATACAAAATTTATAACATTTTCTTAAGATATATAACTTACATTAAAAGACTTAAATAAAAAAAAAGCATTTAAAATGTTTATTTACACGAAGAATTATTTTCGACTTTGCTGCGCAATTATCTGTGCTGCACTTAAGCATAGTTATTTATTAAAGTACCCATGAATATCACCTATTTTATAAATTTATTATTTAATGAGAATATTCTCATCTTAAAAATTCATGCATTTTATAATAGCATATTTATATGCATTAATAATTAATTCTTTTCAGTATAAAGCCGAGAGTATGATGAAATCAATTTATACGAAAATTACACACATCGACTCTTAAAAATTGGCTGCGTAAAAAAGGGATTGGATGTATAAGTATTAACATACTTTTGTAAATAAATCACAGTTTTTTTTTTTAAAGAAATATTTTAATATTATTATAACGTGGCTGATTTGAACCTGACTAACAAATTAAATTTAAAATGAGCCATTTTATAATACAAGTATCCCACTCATAACAAGGTTTCTTATTCTTCAGTAACGCATATAATTGAAAGAAATACTTACATAAATAGTTGCGGATGATATTGAAATAAAATCCTCAATGAAAAAAAAATTTATCTAATTTAACCTGCAGATTAAAGCTATACAAGAAATTTTCTCTTTCCATCAGTAGATGGCTAATTTTAAAGCTATGGTCTCTTATTCATTATATTATTACTTCTATAAATGAAATCAAGTAAAATATAACATTAATATGTTCAATTAAAAATTGCCATGGTGTTATACCTCAATGGTATTTCTTACTTTATTAATTATATACATTATAATTATTATTCATCCATCAATAGTAAATATTATTCCACAAAAACTAAGTAATATTGAATTTATGATAAACCATAGAATTATTTCATATAATAATATCAAATATAAAATAGAGATTATAGAAATAGATATATTTGAAATATTTTTCCTGGTGCGATTTTAAAATTTATTCACGCTTCTATATATTATTTGATCAATAACAATAATAATTCAATTGCTGATAACTTTTATAATATCGGTTATTTTCTGATATTCGTTTATATTCCATCAAAAGGAATATAAGAACACCTCTATTTTTTATATTCGTATAAAATATTAGAAAATTACACCACTATTGAAAAAATTATAATTCTTCTTTATTTCATTTTAAATCTGCCCTAGCAACTTGGCTTTTTATATGACCATAAAAATTATTTTAAAGATCTTAATATTAAACTTAAAATATGAATTTTTTAGGTTTTTTTTTTTATTTTGTAGCCTTTTCGCCTTTGGGAGCCTTTTATTTTCATGAAGCCTATCTACGATTGGCAATTCCGATGGAATTGGAATTTAAAAACTTAAATAAATAAATAAATATAAACTATATTGAAACACATTAATTGAAAATCTTAATTTAACTGTATTTTTTTTTGCGAATCTGCTTATTTCGTCGAGGTTTTTATTTCAACATTATGCATAACATTTAGAATAGGGATTTACATCAAATAAAACTCTATCGTATATATTGCTATATTCGTTCTCTTAATATATTTTAGATTTTTTTTTAAATTTATTTTTGGGTTAGTTAAGGTTTTAACAAATTTCAAATCTTGTGGTAGGACACAAACAAATCCATCAACTTGTTCAACAACATTAGGAATCGTGTTTTAAAATGAAATGATTTTATTCATTTTGTTTATCCAGAGTACGACCATTTTTCTGTCGGAAACTATGGGTTCTGTCGGAAACTATTAAAAATGAATATACTGAATTTGAAAACTTAATGGTCAGGCTCATTTTACATATAAAATGGTTCGAACGCAATTTTTAATTTATTTTTTTTTTGCATATTTCTAATGGAGAAGTTGTCATAAATACATAACTATAATGGAAAACTATCATAAATATTAGAATAGATTTATGAAAAATATAAGAATTTACTAGGGTATCACATTTACTGAAAGCTTTCTCGGTGTTCAGAATAAAAACACATTTTTATAATAAAAAAATAATTTACTGGAATTAAAATGAAACTTTTCTTTTAATAAAAATTCACGATTACTAATATAGCCAACGAGAAGATTATCTTTAATGTAAAAACAAAAATCTTATTCGGCGAAATGATTCCATCTGTTACATTCCACTTCAATCTTTTCGGGGTTTAATAACCACGGTATAAAAAATATGCAAAAAAAAAATCTAGATCTTCTTAGATTTAAGCGTAGAACCTATTAAGAAATGTCGATAAAATTCCTTATAATTTGGTCAAGAATTGCGCTTGTTTTCAAAATTGCCTTTGTGTATTTTATTTGGCCCACTCGAGATTGGCTCAAATGACAACGAGTTAATGGCAAAGTGTTTCAAAGCCGGAGATAAACTAAACTACAGGTGAGACGAGATCAATTAAGCAGCGGCGTATAGAAAGGGAAGGAAGGTGGGCTTCGGGGAACGACGTCTTTGCTAGTGCGTGAAAGAATTAAAACCGAGAGAGAACGAAAAGGAGTTACGCGCCTTCGTCCATTACGTCACTCGCCGCTCACCAGATGGAGTTAAAAGCAGAACCAACCGAAATGCACGTGGAGTAACCCACCTGAGCGAAGTGGGAAAGACATTTTTAAAATCAACTATATTACATTCGATTCAACAAATATGACGCCGTAACTATAAGAATAATAGAAGAAAAAAAACCAACAACCAAGAATACCGTATACCATATTCCCTTGCAAAGTATACCGTATGTTTATCTATAATTATTAATGAAATTTCGTCATCTCCTTTCTAATGGTTATAAAATAAAAAAATAAAAAAAAAAATAAAAAAAGAGAGAAATTTATTACGTTGATATGAATTATCACGCATGCACCACAAATGGAGAAATGAGAAAAATGGAAAAAAATGAGAGAGAGGGGAAAAAACAAACAAATAAAAAAACAAACAAACTAAAAAAGAATATAGAACTTGAATATGCATGAAGTGAGTGCTATCCTAACATTCCTTTCATGAAAAATTTGAGTGTCATGTCTCCCAAATATTCATCAGATAAACCACTACTCTCACTCTGCTTAAAATTGGGCTGCCAATACAGGTAAAAACAATATTAACATATGTGAAAGCATAATCTTGTCAAACTTATTTTTTGTTCAATCTGGTACCTCTACTGATTTACTCACCGAAATATATTCGAAGAAAGTCCTAAAAAAGTTTTGTGATATAAGGGTGAAGGGGAGCACATTCGAACATTTTGAATGTCTCACTAAAGCATGCAATTTTTTCTGAAATTACCATTACTGATAATATGTGACATTTTTGTTGAGGTTCGACTGTAAATTTCGTCATTGCATTGTTTGTTTGCATTCAATGAATTAATACTTTTTGTAGAGTAGTGCAGAATTCAAAAGTATTTGAGTTCTGTTTTCTTTTCTGTTTCTAAGGATATTATGACCAAATGATAATTTTAGAGTTGAGTTGTTGAAGATAATAATGCATTTTGTAAGAATTACTGTAGAATTTTGATATTTCTTTTGTGTTTTTTTGTATAAAGCAAAGTTTTACTAATTGAGGGTCACATTTGAACGTCGCATTAAATGTTCAATTCTGTCCCATAATATTTATATAAATGGTTTGGGCGTTAAAAATAGAAATAAGCCGCAAATCCTTATAAGGTGGAAACAATACGACAGAAGACCTCCGTATACACTTCTAGCAGCATTTCTTCTGCCAACTTCTGCGATTTTTCCGTACAATTTTGATATATTTGTATTATCGCAAGGATAGTTTTATATCCGGTTTTAGAATGAACTTGCGGTTTCGATTTATCAAAATAAATTCCAGACTCAGCATATGGCTTAGTTCCTGTTCAAATAAAGATAGCTTACGAATTTCATTTTCTATAAGTTGGCAATTAGGTAGCACTGAAAGCAACGAAAGAACTTCTGTTCATGATATTCGGATGTTGATAATCTGGAAGACTTAATCAGGACAGAAATAAATGATACCAAGGAAATTGTTGCTGGCGATTTGTATTGGTTCAGTTTGCAAATAGGAAGACGAAGTACTTTGTGCTGGATAAACAGGGGATGTATACTCTATGTATGTTCGCAGACAGATATTAATTAATGAGATTAGGTGAAACGTGTAGATTCAAAATGAAGACTGCTGCGAGAGAGACAAAAGTGATATCGTTATGAAATTACCGCGGACAAATACTACAGGAGGAACTGCTCGTAGTATGGCACAGAAATATACAGGCGTGTGGATTATATCTTTGTAAACACTTTTGTGTTTAAAGAAAGGATAATGTGATGAGATAATATAATGTCTTCTCAAGGAATGGCATTTGTAATACAAATCATTTGTTCAAATATACTCCAAACTGTTCAAAGGTTCAAAAGGAATGGGGCAGTTATGAATATGTTGCGCAGTTGATTTTGAGTTAGTTTAGGTAAATATTTTAATATGCTATTACTCTCTGCCAGTTAAAATTTGATAATAGAAACAAGAGAAACTGTTCAAATATGCTCCTATGATGATGTGCCTCCTAGATGAATTAAAAGTATTATTTAAATTTCATTTCATAAGGGTTAAACTTAGATTCAGTTAAGAAAATCAGAAGTGTCATTGAAAAGAAAAATAGATTTCTTAAGGCTTTATGAAATGTTTTCCTGGCTAAGAGGGAAATTTATTTTTATACCCATAGTTTCTTTCAAATGCCTCTCTTTGTCCAATTAGGATTACTGTCTTTTAGAAAATTTGAAATAAGTAAGCTACGCTCAACATTAATTTCCAATACGAAGGTATTTGTAGTAGATGCAAGGGGTACGCGAACTAGTCCTCTTAGCCATTGATTCCATGTCAAAAGCAAGGCGGACAAATACGCATGAATGCAGAACTTATTTAGAGACTGATTAATTTTATAAAGAATGAAATATGCAGCGCAAGGGCAAAATTTTTAAAACAAATTAAAAGTAGACGGAAACTAAATTAAAATGGCACCACTCCACTTAAAATAAGTTGAGCTTGAGAACAAGACTTTAAGCTTTATTGTCTTGTTTTCTAACCTAACCTAACCTAGTCTAACCTAACTTAATATAACCTACATTATTGAGATCTACAATAACGAAGAAGTTCACAAATAGAACTTAAAACAATTTAAACTGACCACTGCTCAATTTATGTGGCACTGTATATTTTCATAATTGAGAAAGAGAATTTTCATAATTAAGAAATGCCTATTCACTTTTGTAAGAGATAAAAAAATTAGACAGTAATGCACCCAAAAATTGATAGATTTTAGGTGGTCTAAAAAGGTTTTTAAAAATTAAATTAATAGTTTTAAAAAATTGACAGTTTATTCTTATGTGTTCTTCTATTGGTCGTCTAATATTGGAAGCATGAGAAAGTTAGATCATAAGCGAAAATAAATAATTTAAAAAATAATTAAAGTTAAAAAAAAATAATCGTTTATCTTTGGATAAGAAAGCTTTCCTCAGTTTATTTGGCAATAAAAAAGATTAGGAGGAAAAATTAAATCTTCCAATGCCAATACATACAATGGGCAATTATATAAATTCTAATGACGATTCTAATCCATAATAAAATAGTGTAAAATCTCTACATCGTATTTAGCTGCTTACGAAGTTTCTTTTCTCAACATCGTTCTTCTCTTTCAAAAAATTCCAGCTCCTGACTTTTAGAAAAATGGGCTTCATTCCGTAAGGGGGAAGAAATTTACATTTTCGTTGACTTAATGAAATTATGAAACAATATTTTAGCGTATCTCGAAATATAGGATTAAGGATATTTCAAATGAAATTGATTTTATTAATTGCGAAAGTATTATTTAAATTGCATTTCATTAATAGAATTATTATATAATATATGTTTTATGTAAATCTCAAAGTTTAGTCTTTATTATGACAATTCATACATCATATAAATCAGACTCAAAAAATATAAATAAGAATAATAAATAGAAGAGTCTTTTCAATAACTTTTCTAATCCATAACAGTCTAAAAATTCGTTAGGTTAGTTTAGGTAAATGTTATCAGTTTACCCTACTTATCTCTTTACCTAGAGCAATTTTAAAATTTCGTAATTGTACAACCTGTGACAATAAAGTTCGGTGAATGACGTCAAATTGCTAACGGTCGTAAGAGTGCACCATCGTCGTATCCTGCCCCAGACAGGTCGAGACATGTTTAAACAAATACTTGAGAGAATCAGCGCTGCGAGTGTGTTTATTGTGTTTAAACAGGACATTGAAGAGAGAAGGCGTAGTACGCGCGGTCGAAACCCAAAATGGATCAGCGAACGAAAGAGACTCATGAAATGATGACAACAGTTTACAAAGAATGTGCTATTACTTTGAAGTGTGTTTATGAGTAGTTTAAACGGTTCCGAGGAGGCCGGAACACCGTAGAAGACGCCCCCCGAAGTGGCCAGACATCCAACGTAATGTTACGACCCAACTGAAGGCTATCCCTAAAAACGACTACGCCAGGAGTTTCCAGGACTTGTACAGGCGTTCCCAGAAGTGCATTACCATCGACAGGGATTACTTTGAAGGATAGTAACTGATGTTTCATGTAAGCGAGCAATCCACTCTCAATATGCCATCATTCACCGAACTTTATTGTCACAGGTTGTAAATACTCAAACCAGATTAAGCAGACCTATTTGGAATTTAGAAATCGATGGTCATTGATAAAAATAATTGCAAGGTTTGGATAAAATGCTAAAGTGATTTGAAATGTGTACATTTTATTTAAATATGTATCTGTATTGAAGAATCAAGTTAGCCGTATCTCTCTCCCTCTCTCGTGCAGTTATTGTAGCAGCGTCAAAGAGCAACTGTTAAAAAGAAGGTTCGTATACAGTATGTGAAATATGCAAATTTACGCTTGTATGCAAATCGTACCTAGGTATTATAAATTATGTTTTGTAAACTCATTAAGAGAAGCCGGGGAAAGAGATGGCGAGGGAGGGAGGGTAAGAGAGAGAGAGAGAGAGAGAGAGAGAGGAGAGAGAGAGAGAGAGAAGCCCTGCAGCTGAAACGCATTCATCATCGCCATCGAATCCGTCATCTTGACTTCATCATCAGTCGCCTAATAACAGGCTCGTATAAATTACATCACGACTCTCGTATACACATATATACATATAGAAAAATGGACAAACTGTCTACTTTGTGAGCAAAGGAGCCATTATTTTTCTTGTCTATTAATCACTGTTTAATAAGAGAGAGAGACAGACTGTCTGCTGCTGCTGTTGCTATTGTTGTTAATGTTTGTTGTGACTTCCAGTTGTGAGAGAGCGAGCAATTCCGTTTCTCTTTTATTAATTTGGCTTTGCAATCTCTTTTAGTCTGAAGAAAAAAATAGTTAAAGGGGGAGAAAATAAAGGTGTGAGGTAGTGGGAAAACAGGTGAAGAGTTTCGATTAAACATGAAGAATGGGAATAATTTGCAAATGATGACTTCACACACGATTATTATTTATTTCGAAACAGGCGGATATGACTCGTTAACCAGTCTTCGGTGTTAATTAAAGAGAAAATTGAAATTATAACTGTCTTAAGAGAAAATAAATTCTACGCTAATTCATTAATGTTCTAAGCCAGCATTGTTATTTGGAAATTCTTTAGATATCTTAAACAATTTTAAATTACATAGGAAAACAGTGAACAACTATAAATATTGAAGCCCGTTGTTTCGACTTAGCATTTTGTCTGTTTCCTCTCAAGTTTTGTTTCATTTTTCTAAATCGAGTTGCCACTGTACAGAAGAAAAGCAGCGCACTTCATAAAATCTTATTGAGCGCTTTTAAAAAAATAATCTCTAATTGAATCATCTACATTTAGAAAAAAAAAAGTTAACAAATAAGAAGAGCAACTAACATTTCAAATAATTCAAGAGTGTCACGAACGACCCTACTTTACTTTGGTATAAAAAATCACATTATTAAATTTTCCAAATTAAAAATGAATTTCTTTTGGTTTTAATTCTTATTCTGAACACTTCCCTTTTCATTGAATTATAAAGACGTCAAGTGAGATTATTATTGTTATTATTTTAAATTATTTTTAAAATTAAGACTCTTAAATAAAGAAACCGACGGAAAATTTAAACATTTTTGATTAATATTATTTATATGTTTTACTTTAATTTTAAATGACTGTCCTGCTAGTGTGTATTCTATGGTATCTTAACCTTTCAAGGCTAAAAACCCCTTTCTAGTTTCCTCAAGAACTTCTAATGCAAACAAACAAATTCTTCATATTTGTTCAAATGTAGCGTAAAATAATAAAGTCAAGAGATGGACAAAAGAACCGGCTTGCATAAACAACAATTATTGCCCCTCTATTTACTCCTGACGTAAATTCGCAATTAAAACTGTTTCAATGAGTTCAAATAGGGTCGCTTTGTGACTAAGAAAAAATGCTGATGGAGAAGTAAATAGCGAATATTAAATAATTTCCCCTTCATAATATTTCTTAAATCACCTGTAAATTTAATAAAGATAGAAAAGAATGAATCTTGATTTTCATTTTCTTTAGAATCGCTATTACTCTCCATTCTGAAATACTTTAATAATATTCTAAGAGAGCAAAAGAACAATTGTCTTTTGCTCTCTTACGCAGGAAAATTAGATTTTTTAACAATAATAATTATAAAAATTTGTGATATATAACAAAACTCAGAGAGTGATTTTAAAAAAGAAATTTAAAAGTCTGATCTAAAATGATTATCTTAGGAAATTTCAATAAAGTTGTTGGCTTTTAATGGAGAAATGGAACCATCTTCTCCTGATAATTGGTTCCCAATTGGTTTTTCCCAAACAATTTCACAAAGATAAGGTCTAACTTCTCTAAAAGATCGCATTATTCATTAGGGTTTTTATATATGAAAAGAGCAAATCAGCATTTCCAATAAAAAATTTTCTATTCTAACTTTTTTTAAGGAATAAGGTATAAAGTCAAGAAGAAGGAGGAGGAGGAGCTTACTGGAGATACGTTGGGACGTTCTCTCCCTTGAGTTGGTATAAGTTAATGGGTGAGGTGTGTATATGTTGTGTGTGTTTTTCTTTTTTTTTTTTCTCTTCCAAGGGTGTCTTAATATTTCCCATCCACACGTAGTTCGGGCTTCCGTCCTGACCGCGCTCTCCTCTCTTTCTTTCTCGCTTCCTTCTCCCTTTCGATAATTACTGGATTCTGTCAACAAACTGTCAGCCCGACATGATTCCCTCCCTTTGCCTTTAGTTCTATCAACCCAACACACATAAAACTTCAAATTGGTTGAGGTTTCTTTTTTTTCCATTCTCCTTCTTCCTTTCACTGATGTACCCTAAGTCGTCTGCCCACTAAGATCGAAGATTGGCCAAAATGGTCCGGGGAACTGCTGTCGTTCTTTCGCCGATCCCTTCCTTACCTCATCTCCTTATTTAATCATTCGACTCTCTTTTTTTAAAATTTCATTATATATCCTATTTTTTATTTCACTTCTCTTTTCTTTATAATTATCTTGATTTTTTTTCTTCCATCTCAATCCTTATTAGATTTTTTTCCTACTCTCTAATTATACGCTATTACAGGCATTTTTTTTCAAAATCTGCAGTTGAAGTTCCTTTCATTGTAAAAGCATTTAAGTAATGATAATTAGCATTTATATAAAAGTATATTTAGAAAACGAAAAAATGTTATACACACAATAAAGACTGGGAAAATAAAGAAAAACATTTTGACGCGATCATTTCTAACGGGTAATTAAAAAGAATTTTTGTTTTTTTATTTAAAAAAAGTTAAATGGCAAAAGGGAGACGGGAAACTTAAATGTCGAAGTATCAGACAGCAGAAATGGTTGGCTGTCACTTTCGTCAAGACTAAGTAAATAGTAATTAGGACCACTCTTTATGATATTTGTTAATTAGTAGGAGGAAGGGGAAACGTAAATCATTGAGTTCTTAATAAATATCAATGGACTTCAACAACATTACGCGTACCTTGATACTCTACACTTGTGTCGGACGTTTTGCACTTTTCTGATACATTATTTAAATGAAAACGATCATCATTTGAAAAAAAAAATTCTTGCTCTTTTTTTGCTTATTGAAACAATGTTCTTATATTCTCAGGATATATTAGAAGACAGGTGGAACGGAAAGGGATTTCACAGCAACTGCTAAAATTTGTCGATATTCAGAACCAATTAAAATACATTGTCTAAGTGATTCGGCTTCTCAGTTCATGCTCTATATGAAATGCAAAAACATTGATTCTTGTGTGGTTCCCTAGAGGTAACTTATAACCAAAACTTATTAAAAATTATTAAATTTAAAGCTAAGTTAATAAGTTTTTTGAGCATTTCTAATGTGCACATTGAAACTCTTATTAATAAAAAGAAAATCGCTATATCGTTAGTTACGAAGCATTTATGGCCACCGTTTTTTTTTCACTTTTTTTGGGTAGGCATTATCCTTATGGCCATAATTTTTTTCACATCTCACTGATGTGGCTCTTTTTTCCCCTTCTTGACATTTGGAGACCTTGAAAACCGCTAATGAATTTGCTGCAAAAGATGGCCACAAAGCGAATGAGAGGTGAAAGTTCGTGGATTCTTTACCTCGGATGTGTTTAAAGCTTGATTATCTGCAAACTTAATCAGACAGACATACGCTTCTTACTGTTCTCACTAAGATGAAACTATTCTTATTTTAACCATTATTCAATGTTTATTTTCCCCAAAAGAACATTGATTTCAACATCAGCCATTTCTTAAATCTAAACTCGATTTTTTGCTTGTGGTAAGTCGCCGTATCAATAAATACATATCTTAAAAAATAAAGATTTTCTCTTATTCTAAAGCGTTTTATATTATTTAAGTTTAAATTTTGATACATATTTGTTCAGTGTAAATTTCAATTTATTCTTATGAACCGTTAAGCAAGCAAGCAAGCTCAGTAAGAAGCGAAACATAGCAACTTCAAATACGTCAAAAACAGCAATTTCTTCAAATTTGCTTTTTTTAATTGTAAATTTTATAAAATTTAAAATAGGGATTCATATTAATTGTTTAAAATTAATATTCATAATGCTGACTATCTTGATTAGGCCTATATGTAGAATTTACTCATACAAAAAATAAACCCTTTTGGAAATATAAGCTAAATATTAAAATAGATTCAGTATCTTCCATTAGTAAAGAAATTTTTTATTAATATTGATGCAAATAAAACTTACTGCAGGATACAAAAATTTTAAGTCATGCTATTTTAAGCCTAATATTTACACGTTCAAGGTAGAGCAATTGCATCATAACCGACATTGCATCAGTAAACTATTAAACAAAAAATAAGCATACAACTTTTATAATTGGAGATGTTTAATGAATGATCGGTTGTTTAATTCATAATTATTTTTTTTTTGGTTCTTTAAAGTGAAACATAATTGGACTGGAGAGCGCCTAAGTGGCGACGGAGTATCTCCTCACTCACTTCTTCTTGCATTTGTGGTGAGGTTTTAGCGACCGTAAATCATCAGTTTTAAAAAAAACAAAAACAAAAAAGTGACTGTTAGTTCTTTTTATTTTAACTTCATTTCATTTAAGCCGCAGCAATAAATCTTGCTGAAACAAAGATCCACCCGAAATTAAACTTTTCATTTGCACAATTTATGACACTTAACGGAATAAGAATATACAAGAGACAAAAACGATAGGATGGAAAGCCTCTAATTTAGCTTTTGACCCTTTTATGCCTGAAATAAAGCATTTTGAAGAAGAAAAAATATGATGTAAACTCATACTAAAGTTCGAATAAGATAAAGGGTGAAGATTAATTTTGGCGAGCGTTCATTTCCAATTTTCCGAATTATGTCATATGCTCTAAAAGCTTTCACCCAGCATCTGCAAAAATGTAGTGTCTAAAATCATAGAACATACGTTCCTGGACAGAATAGAGAGATATTCATTATTCTTTAAAAATCTTTGAAATTATTCTCTTTGGAGTGAATGGAATTTATAAATGGAATAAAAAATAAAACCAAGCGATTTAAATTCCCCAATTTAAAATACCAATTGACTTTACTTTAGAACATCTTGACATTAAAATTGTCTTTCCAGAAAATTTATGGAACTTCTATGAATACAATTTACAGATAAAATGCATTTTATTAGCTACCACAGTTAATTCCACCCTTGGAACATACAGGATCGCATAAAATGAACTATAAGAGAATTTTCTTCCAAAAGCTGCATTGATTAGGTAACCAAACAGGATCAACAATTTATGGATGAATATGTACACGATAAAATAAGCAAAATATTTTTTAATTCAATGTGAATCCGCAAATGAACCGTTTTAGAAATAATGCATCTTCTGTATTAGGAACAACCACTGTCTACTGAAGTAATTGTTTAGCAGAAAACAAATAATTTTTGCTAAAATTGTATTTTATTCAAGCTTGTAATTAAGTTTTGTTGGTTTAAAAATTATACTGGATATTACATATTACAGGAAGTTATAGATGGTGTTCAAAATGCTGTCCTTGCATGTGTACACAATTTGGTACTCTTCTCTGGATTGAACTCCGAACTTCAAACATTTCTAGTAAATTTGCTGAAATGGACCTTCAATCGGACGCTACAATTCTTTGACTGGGGAAAGAGTGCAAAATATTTTCTACAATAATCCTTTGGATTTAATCTAATGAGCTGGAAGGACGAAGGACAGGCCTATTTTGATCCCTATTCGTTGACTGAATCTTTCAGTTATTTATTAGATCATAGACCACTGTGAGAAGGGGAGACAAAAGAAACAAACAACTCTGTGGAAATTCTTAACATCAACTTTGCATATCTCACAAACGCTTCATTGCGGATCCAGTGGATGAACAAATAGTTACATCCCTAAATATTTGATGATCATTTTGAAAAAAAATGTTTATTGTTTCATAAGCAGCATATTCAATTTTGTGGTTTTAAATTTGCCGTTATAATTAAGGATAATTTTTCTAGCATTTTTTTAGACTTGAGAGACCACTACTACGAAGCAAGATTCTGAATATTAAATGAATTTTCATTTTATAAGCTTCAAGATTGTTTTACTATAAAATAATGTTGTAACAAAATACAAATATATTGCATGTAAATACTGCACAATAATGAAAAGAATATCAAAGATAAAATCAACATTCATAGTTTTGATATACACATATGTGCATACAATTACTTACATTAAAATAAGTTTACATGTACTTTTCGCTCTATGTTAATTAGGCAACAGTAAATTCTCTGTCTTAACATCGAAAAACTGGAAATTTCTTATCATATACTTTTACTACTGCACTCTCTTCACATTTAGTTCAGCCAAACCGAAATACTGTTTCAATATCAGTAAGTTAACGGCTGAAGATATAAATTACACAAATGAAAATTTTCATATAAGAACAACGTCAATCAAGAAGCATCTGGATACCAATATTGTAATGGTAATAAAATCTGGAAAGCTTGATATCTCCCAGAACTAAGCCACTTTTCTTTGGTTTATTCATTATATAGACCTGTGTGTAAAATCGGGTGTTACAGTCTAAAAGATTATGGTAAAAGATAAGTTTCGTCAATTTTAAGATTCAGTTATTGTAATATTGAAATTTAGGCTCCGAGAAGGTGTTCACCACATGATATACCGAGTGTTCGCCATTATTCTTTATTGCTTGTGAATAATTCCTTTCTCTTTATACTCTTAAATACTCTTTATACTCTTTATAATTTAAGCAACCAGTGAAATATAAAATCTGATAAATAAACCGACTTCAAATTTTATCTTATCTATAAGTTAATTGGTAAGTATTCAACGGCAAAAGACTGAATACACAACTGCCAACGGCAAAGAATTAAAAACCAGAAAACGAGAGACGGGACTGGTGAAAGAATCCTCTTGAAACAACCATTAAAATAGACGTTTATTCACATATAAACAATAGTCTCCATTTATACTGCGTGTTTGTACATGGGCGACACTAAGCCTTTTAATTAAAGAGAAGGTCGTTTCAATTAAAAAGGCGACTACTCTTTTCCCTCTAGCCTAAAGTTCTCGTCCCGACTGTGTCCTTTGCCTCCTCCTCCGCCAATCCGAAATATTCAACAGTTACATACATTTATTTCAGATTCGGCAAAGCCCTCCTTTCCATTGAGGGGGTTTTAATATACAAATTTCAAGCGGGGGTGCCAAATGAGAGAACTTGCATGGTTTATTTAATCAGAGACGATCGGACTGGAATGTTGTTGTTAAAGAGGGCCCTTCTACCCCCGCCCCATTTGCGCTCCCACACGAACCTCATCCCAAATGATACATTGTTTATTGTTCGAGTACTTAACTCAACATTATTTACGTTGACAAAACTAATGGAAGTTAAAGCCTCTAGCTTTGTTTTAATGGAGACGAAAGAGTGCGTCGTTCACCTTCGCCTGCAAAAGAGCCTATCCACCTACCCTTTCTGGGGGGGCGCCCAGCCAACAGCTCTACCCTCCGAAGAATTTTCTTCATTTAATAAACACTGAAAACTCATACGAACGGATAAGAAAGTTTTTCTTCTTTTTCGACTAGTTTTTTTTTCCGGTTTCGGCATTTTTGATCGTTTTTTCCTTTCTTCAACAAATTTATTGCTCCCCCTCCTCATCCCGTTAGCTGAATTGAGAAGATTCGTTATTTGCTAATTTCGATGATCAAAAAAAACAAACAAAACATTTGGCTAATTGTTGAATTTTAAATGAAATAGAGTTCATTTATTTAATTTCTGCGCCATTAAAAAATTATAGTACTAGTTAACCTACGTTTCTAAAAAGAGTCTGAGCTGTTAATATATGTATTAATATGCAGTATGTTTTAATAATTACATCACAGATATTTGCAAATGGAAAATTTATTAAATCAATATTACTGTTCTCTTTCTTTCCCGCCATAGGCATTTTTCAGCAATCTCTTAATTTAGTATTCCTCAAAAACACTCGATATCTCTCCGTGCCCAATGTTCAGTCTAGAAATCTTCAATGAATTAAACTAATTATTATCAAATCTTTAATTCAAATTCTCTCCTAGGAAAATTTTCTTTTAATTTATAAATGATGTCATTCTGCCATCGGCAACGCAGCTAAAGCTATGAGGTCTACAATTCTTAAAACGACTTTTTCATTTGCTTGACACTCTGATAAACCGTCTACATTTACTGCTTTTTATAATCTGAATTCCTTAATTTGAAAACAAGGTAAAAAGAAGCGAAAATTGGCCTGAACGCTTTATTTATGCGATTTTATTCAACATATGAAATTAAGTTCTTTCAGTTCATCACAACATCCTCTTTTGGGCGTATATAGAAAAGTCATTCGAATAGTATTACAAAGTTGAAAATATGTTCACTGCATTTAGCCTTCTCTTTTTGAATGTTACCATTTTTATCTAATGCTTTCACAATAATCAACTAATGATATCTATAAACTGAGGTTTCTCTTAAGGGTTTCACTTTTATTATGCTATTAAAATTTTAAGAAAATAAATTTTAAATATGAAATATGTTAATGCTCACATAATTACTAGCCTTTTTTTCAAATTTTTAGGATAACTTAAATGGTCTTCTAGTACATAATTTAGAGGATTGTGAACATCGCACTGGTCCTCCTCCCTTTTCTGGCATTCTCAAATTTATAATTCCAGAACAAATATTTATACCTTAATCTCTACGAATTTATTAATTCAGGAGGGCGGGAGACGCACACACACACACGCACAAACACACCCACTCACACACGAAGAAGACATACAAATTGTGTATAAGAAGAAGAAACTTCATTTTTATCTCTCTCTCAATTCGAAACGTCTCCATGGTCCGCCATTAAAGTCGAAATCGCTCGCCGCCGACACTTCACTCGTGTTCCGGAGCCGATATTTTACGATGTAATAAACGAAGAAATTCGAGATATTCAACATCAGACTAGATTCTAAATTACCTTTAACCTTTTATTGGCATTATTTATTATTATTATTTTCAAAGCCATAAAATATTTTCTTTAAAAGTAGGATCATAAATTTCATACCGAAAGAATTTTATAACATTATTAAGTACAGCATCTTGTATTATCACACCAATATGAATCTTAATATATACATAATTTCTGATTCTCTAGGCAAATATTATAAAGAAATAGGCTTGTATACATTATCATGTAATGGTTTTATAAGCAATTATGTAACTGAATTAGAATTTTTAACCCGACTGACAATATCATCATTTGACAAGACTTATAATTAGGCGCTATAAACTTCCAATTGGAACAGGTTAATGTTGAAGCCTCATTTTCTTTCACTAATAATGACGTATGATATCTACATAGAAAAGAAAACAATTGAAAAATGTAATTACGGCTCGATATTGAATGTCACCCGTGTAGAATGTAATCGTTTAGATATTGGAAGGAAAATAAGGTCGACGGCCGTACAAACTGATCCTGTCTTAATTTTTTCCATTAAAAAATATTTAAAAAATCCTACAGATATAAAGGAAACGAGAGAAGGGGATTGTCGAAAAAAATTACCACATCACTCCAGATTTTATTTTTTTCTTCGCATTTGGTAGTTTTTTTTTTCATCATTATTATTTGTCTTTTACAAGTAAAATTGAAAACTAGTCTGATTTCATGACGCGTCTAATTAATCATTCCGTCCATTAAGTGAAACACGAGTAAGAAATGAACTGGATGACTATATCTAAGAAAGACGTACATTTCTCGAAGAAACTTAGCTCTGAATGGCTCTAAAATTAAGAAATTCAAAGTGTCGTGATCTAAAATCTTGATCTCTATAATTTCTTTTTACTTTGCACCTCCCCCTCCCCTTTCCACACAACCATAAGTTTAAAAACCGGTTCAGTTTATTTCAGATATAAGTATGAAAACATTTTCCCTCACTTTGTTTCATCATCATTTTTTAGTGTTACAAAATCCAGTTCTGTTTTACCCAAAGGATTCGGTAATTTGCAAACGTAAAAAAGATTTCAGAAAATTTCGATCATTATTTTTCAAAAAAGAATAAGACTATCATTTCTTCACCAGCATAAATAAGCGCAGGTGTTTTTCTGTCTATAACTGCATAAAATATAAACGGTGACGCTGATCTTTAGGAGACCTTTAGGGCTTTGCCTACAACGAATTGGCTAATACCGTAGTATGAATTGGCTAATACCTGTAATTTGAAAATACTTGAGAACTTCTATCTACTGTAGCCAATAATTGCCATTTTTACTATGTTTTATAGTTATAAAAAAGATTTTTGTAAGCGTCTTCATATATGGCTTCCAGTAGAAAAATCTTCAATTGTAATGATGAAATAGCAAGAAATGAGAAATTTGTAAAGTAAAGTTAAATACAGCAAATTACTCGCTTTATAAAAAAATGCCATTCGCCGTTTTTAGTGACCTTTTTCAAAAAGAGTTAGCTTAAAGGCATTAATTAAACAAAAACGCAAATGGTAAATGATGTACGATGCTCATGGAAATATTAAAAATACAGGGAGGTTATAATTACTTTTCTTATTTAACCGTCTATATGTGGAAAACGGGCCATCGCACGAACAGGAACTGCGAACATTGCCAAGGACATGGGGAAGAGAAATAATGAATAAGCAGTACAGTGAAACACTATTAATGCGTTGCGATATCATACAATATGTCTGTTTTTTTGTGGACATCCGTCAGACTACAATGTGTGCTCGAAATGGCGCCCGAAAGTGTAGAATACCATGCTGCACGGCTGCACGAAGTATCTCCTTGGGTAAGGCTGATACCTCTCTTGATATGCTTTTCTTTAGATCGGCACATGTGCCAACGTCCCCCGGATAAACCTTGTCTTTAAGGCAGCTTCACAACTAGAAAGAGGTGCACCATGTATATTTTCTGGCCTATAATCTGGACATTATTCCTAATGAGTTTGGTACACGCACTATAAATACAGTAGTTTCCTGTTTAGGGTGGATTAAGTAGGGAAATTTTAATTATAATCACCCTGTACATCAGATGAAGTGTTAAGAGAATTTGATAAGGCAGTTTTAGTTTAGATAGTTTTTTTTTAAAATTTAATTATATTTTCTTCATTAACGAAAATAAAATCCAGTACATTCTGTAATAAATTTTGGTTAAATCGTCCTGTTTATTTCAACCACTAAAATAAACACTTTAGGAGGCTGTAAGAGTAGATGAATCGCAATAGCATGATCAACTTTTATACAAACGTAAATTTATAGTATGTCATTGAATAAGTTAATTTCCCTCTGCTACGGTTTCTGATGTCTGTTTGAATTACGCTTATATGTAAAATAGGCAACCTAAATATTCAATTTGCATAACTCTTAAATAATTTTAAAAAGTCCGTATCTAGTTAGAATATATTATCATATGTATCATATATAAACCATAAGACTAAAAATATATTTGTAAAGGAAAATATAATGGGGTTATACAAGATGGAAGCCCTGTATAACCCCAAATGGAAATTTCATTTATCAACAAAGCTCTTTTTCTTTCCGTGCATTTTGTAAGACTACGACAACTTCCCCAGAACTACATATATTTCTGTTTATAGCCTAATAGACGAAAATAACTTTTATATTTTCTTACCTTTTTGTTACAGACGAATTAAAAGCAATCTTCCAGTTTGGTCACGTGAGCACAACAGATTCCATCTGATCCACTACTGCGTCTCTGTAAAGAAAAAAAGTCTCTTCTTAGCGTTAATAGTAACGGACTTTTTATACTAATAAGTAAATCTGAAGTGAATGACATTCACGTTAATATTGGAATACCTTTTAAAAAATACGCTCAAAAAAGGCATTAAAACAATTAATACAAGTTAGTGTGATGAGAAATCGTGATCAAGAATTCTCCTCAGATTTGTGCCTACAAACAACATTGCCTTCAAGAGTAAATACACCATGGAATACAACACAGACAAAGTTAAATCTTCGTGTCAACAGCGAAGATATATGACAAATATCTCCATGTCTACATTAAACGGATCCAAGTGTCATTCTAAGTACGCGTGTGCATGTAAAATCCGTTCGTGGGCGACGTAGACGGGTTGTCAATTCCTGTTAAATTCCCGATGGAATTCCCAATTCCTGGCTTCAGGGAGCCCCATTATCCCGTTCAGTGAATGGGAGAGAGGGGAAGGGTGGGTGAAAGAGTGAAGTTGAGCAACGACGTCACGTCACGTCATTGGTTGAGCTGATGACGCGCACGCGCTTTAACTAGTTTACTCGTTTCAGGAAGGAGTTAAAAAAAAATTAAAAAAAAGAAGAGAACGAGTGAAACTCACGAGGCCTAAGGGTCAATTAAAAAGAGATGGAAACATTTGCAATTTGTGTTCTAGTAGAGTAAGAGAGACGTTTTTTAAAAACGGAATGAATAAAGAAATGAGGAAGGGTGAGAACAGGGCTGTTACCATTTGTAATCTGAAAATTATACATTATAAGTCATTAAAGGTAAATCATAACTTCATGCTATTTATAAATAAGCCTTAATGTGAAATAATAACCATTAATGCTCCGTTTTTAATGTGAAAATGTTTTTAGTTCATTTTCTTATACACGGCATAACCGTATAATTGTCAAATTTTAAATTAAAGATATAACTAGAAACATAAACAATAATAAAGCCTGCATGAAGGTTAATTATAAAAACGGAATATACAATAAATATATTTAATTTATGAATCACATAAAGATTAAAAATTTATCACCAGAGATAATTGTTTTTAATATTGGCATACTATGTAAATGTAAAGCTATCGACTTTCTTGTTTTTGGAAATTGCTATATGAAGGGTGTAGATGTAAAACTGGCCAAGTCCACATTTTTCAATTTTGAGTTTAAGGTATCATCTGAATATGCAGTTGAAATGTATCGAATGATATTAGAAGTAAGGTGAAAAACTCACCACAACTCGTCTAAAATCTAATGTGAAATTGCTGTTTAAATGAAAAAGTCACCATGTTCACAAAAGCTTATTTTCCTATCCGGAAAAATTATGGCAAATGGACTTATTAAGTTTAGATGCAAAACTACCAATTTTTAAATAAGCTTTAGATGAAAAGGAATATAGAATATAAATACTTTTTTTTAAAGAAACATGCCTTAATAAATAATAATAAACTAGTAATTTGAATTTCATTAAGATAAAGGAGAATTCCAAAAGGAACTGGTTAGTCAATTGTTACTATATTAAATAATGATTATTTTCATCATGATTATATTTCCTCTTATTAAGAAAATATAGTTCAGTCTCCTATGGTGTCGAAGAGTGCATGTATTTATAACTTAAATATCTTGAAGTGCTGTACTATTATTTTTTACCTTAAACGTTCTGGAGGTAACTTTTGCATTTTTCAGATTAAATCTATAACAAAACTTATTCACTCGTGAATGTAACATTAGCAATGAATCCTAGTTCTTATCTAAGTACCATGACTATAAATGGGCGAAGTCGTTTTCTGTGTGGTGGCCGCTGCCGTTCGATGCCCGTCCCTTGGAAATTCCAGCCTCTCTCCTTTTTATCGCCAGATCTTTCATTCTTCATTAAGCAGTTGATGTCCTCCTATCCCTCAAACTCGTTGTCTTATGAGCGTCGACCATTTCCCTTTGGTCCATACATTTTGAAGCTCCCTTCCTCCCCTTCTTTTCTTTTCTTCTCTCTCTCTCTCTCTCTCTCTCTCTCTCTCTCTCTCTCTCTCTCTCT
>JAHWFO010098624.1:2489766-2553851 GCA_023313115.1 Rhysida immarginata | reverse complement strand
TCTCTCTCTCTCTCTCTCTCTCTCTCTCTCTCTCTCTCTCTCTCTCTTTAAAACAACAGCAGGCGTTTGCCCCCATGGCTAAAAGTGACCGGTGGACAGAGTCAGACACACACAGAGACACAGCATACACACTTTCTCATTCATTATTCAACACCATTGACATTGAGAAAGAGAGGGTGCTCCAGGTGCCGATTGTTATCGTCATCCAAGTATTGCGAATTGGTCGTGTGTATCTGTATGTGTGCGTTTGTGAGTGTCTATGGCGGCCACAACCGTCTATGGGAGATGGACTGGCTGCAGTGTGAGCGTCTGCGGCCACTCAGCCCTATGGATGTATGGAAATGACTCGTCGTGTGTGCAGATGCGGAAGAGGCCAATCATCTCTAAATATGTAAGAAGGAAAAAGGAGGAGGAGGAGGAGGTTTCGAAGCGGCCCACCTGTTCCTCCCACCTCCTTCCCTACCTCCCCGTCCACCATTTTCTAACGGCGAAAACACTTTAGGCCTAATCAACCTCGATTCAGCCGGACTCGCTGTTTCCACTTACTACATAGCCAATGGGCACCGGAACGCCCGGCGTAATCCTCCTCTCAGCAGATGTGTGTGTGCAGATGAGAAAATTATAATGATAAAAGTGAACAGAAATTATCCCCAGAGCCAAAATGTGCGTGAAATCATTTGGGCAAATTTTAATTTAAGTCCTTTTAATTTGGGCAGCTTCGTAGACCAGCTTTTCACCTCGAAATATTACAGAGATAACAATCGACGAGTGGACATGCTTAATGTGTATAGTCAAATCATTCACATGGAATCGATCCATATTGAAATATTTTCAGTTTCTCTGATGATAATTAGTCATACTCTGATTGTATATTATGCCAGGTGTTTGAGAGAGTTGGACGCGCAGGAAGTAAGGGGGCATTATTATTCTTAAATTTCAAGAAGCCAATTTCAAATGCCTATCCACCATAGTTAAAAATAATAATTTATCAAAAGCAAGCACCCAGAATATTGTTTCTACATGTCATCAGTTATTCATACCGACATTAATGACATTATTTTGAATGGCTTTTGCTTATAAAAATACTTGAGCTATACTCTCAGTTCATGTTTTAGGTAAATTCCCGTATTTTTTTAAAAAGCTTGTTATTAGAAATAGATAACTTTTCTGAAATCTATTTAAAATATTTGGAAATCTCATCGGGGCATTTAAGCTTTGCTTCCTGTTTACTTTCAAGTACATACAAAACGCATACATTATAAAATAAATTGAGTAATCATACATAATCTTGGAAAATATATTCTTTAGATTGCATGGAAATAAATGAAGCCATTTTTAGTGTTTGTTTAAATGCGTATTGAAAAAAATTGCTTATTGGTTGTGAACAAAGAAAATTGCCACTCGAATTTACATAACTTGCATTTCATCTTTTTTATTTGCATAGCAAAACAACAAAACTTAGAAAAAAAATGCCAAGAAAGTGATTTGCATCTACTTTATATCTGAACACAAAGATGCAAACTTTCAAGCACAGTCGAGATTCGTTTGAAAGAAAACTTCATCCGTATGTAGATTCCTTGCGGTAAAATAATAAATTGCCTTCTGTTGAGAGTTTTCCCCAGTTGCTTGCATTCAGGCCAGTGTCCAGGATTCTTAAATGGAGAGAGTTTTGGTTTTTTAAAAGATTTCTATCATATCTTTATATACAAAAATGAATGTTTGCTTGTACTTTATAATATCTTGCACTTTTTTTTACAGATACGACTTATTACCTAACAAGCAATAATGTTAAGGGGCCATTCATAGAGCTCAGCTACTACATGCAGTCCCATCAGGCTATTATCTTAATTTCTGATCAGAATCATCGATTCCGGGGATTTTGTAGTGTTCGGGGGTCCTTGCCTACACCAAAACGAAACATCTATAGTCGCGGGGCCAGGGGCGCTGCCCATAGTAGCCATAAATTAAGACTGTACTGTCTATTCTCCGCTTTTACTTGCTTACAGGCAGGGTCGGCGGAAGTCAGTAAGCAAAGTAAGCAAAGCATGAGGATGCAAAAACCGCGCAAAAACCAATTACTCTTGTTGTATCCGTACAAAACCAAATGTATACGGTCGTTGACGACCCTTTCTCCGGCCCTACTTAAACTATTTTCATACAGAGCATAAACATTATTATGTATCGACCTTAATTTTTGAAATGTTTACTCTAAAAGCTTTGCTACTCAGTTTCATTCGAGTATTACAAACGCGTTTGTACTCACCACGTAGCAAACATCAGAAGTGAGAAAACAATCCAAGACTAAGAAAATTATAACATTATTATTTCATTCATAGACTTTGGTTTTGTTTTCTGATATATTTATTTATTTATTTATTCCAATGTAAGAAACATATAAATATATAATAAGATGAATTTCCCATGAGCACATAGTGCTCGTATATTCGGAAAAGCATCAAAAGAAAAGAAAATAAATTAGTATATACGGTAACAACAATAAAACTGATTAACATATAAAAACCATTAAATACTAATTGTTTTTGATAGTCATAATCCAATTTTTAAGTTTATATCCAAATTTTCGTTTATCAGTACATAATTTTATTTCATTTGGTAGATCATTAAACAATTTTTTATAATTATAATCTATTTGATGGAAAACGAAAGAATGCTTTAGAATTTCAATTGGAATTGTCAGATTTTTAGAATATCTTAAATTATAATTAAAATGTCTGAAAATTGGCTGTTTCATTTTTACATAATTACATGTATATTTTGCCAAATTAAAAAGATAAAATTGATGAAAATTCATTATTTGATTTTTACGAAAATCATTATTGTTAAAGATACAACGAGTCAGCATATTAAAAAGATTTATAATTGGTTTTAAATGAGTCACATAAGTTCCACCCCAAACTGGGATGAGATATTGTAATGTACTTAAAAAGAAAACGTTATATATTAAAATCAGATTTTTAAAAGTTAAGACAGTTTTTAATGATCGAATTATAAAAGTTATAGATCTTAATCTAACAAATAAACTTCTTATATGGGAATCCCATGATAAACAATAATCAATTGTAATACCCAAATATTTTGTGTGTTCGACATAAGTTAAGAGAGGACAATGACTACATTCAAGATTATTACATTTCAAATCATGATATTTAAGAAACAAATTCGTATTGCACTCAGAGTGCAATTTAAAACGCATATATACAGATCTTTTTACATTTAAGGACATATTATTATTTGATAACCAGAAGTTTAATAATTTAAGGTCTGATTGGGCTTCTTTAAAATTTTGATAATCACTTTTTATATAGGTTAAGACTAAATCATCAGCATAAGCTTGGATAGAACCAAACCAATTTAAATGAAAAATATCATTTATATAAATTAAGAAAAGAATGGGGCCTAAAATAGTTCCTTGAGGAACTCCTCTTTTTAAATTTTCGAATTTACTTAATTTTTCCTTAATCCTAACAGCTTGTTTTCTATTGGCTAAATAAGAGCTAAACCATTGGTTTGCTAGTCCTCTTATACCACATCTTTCCAATTTTTGTAATAAGAGACAATGGTCAACTGAATCGAAAGCTTTCCTTATATCCAGAAAAATTGCTAAAGGGTTCCGACCTTTATCAAGCGTGTGAATAACATCTGATATAAAACTGTGAACTGCTAATTGAGTATTCTTTTTTCTTTGAAAACCAAACTGTTTATTCGCAATAATGTTATATTTTTCTAGAAAAGTTGTAAGGCGATTTTTTACCATTTTTTCAAATATTTTTGAAATGTGAGACAGTAAAGATATTGGTCTATATTTTTTATCATTCATAAGTAGGTTTAGGAACCTTAGGTCCTAAAAACATGTAAAATATGTAGGTTCATATTCCCTTAAAATTACTTAAATATTCCCTTAAAATGCATAAATATTCTGCTTACTGCTTACTAAGTAAATAGGCTTTATTCTTCAAATTTTACATAGATTGTGTCTTGATTTATGGCTCCCATTCTAAAATAAAACCAATCATGGTCCGAATATTATTTCACAATAATTCAACTTCATTCTTTATTCAAACATGAAAGCAGTAAAATTAAAAATTTTCATATTATCCTGCAAGCATTTTTACTTTAAGTTTAATGCTATTTCATGAAAATCAGTTTTTCGTTTTTAAAACAAGGCACTTGACTTTTCTTTTCTACTTGTTTACGCCTACAATTCATGAATTTTGTTCAATCACAATTTCTCACTTTCTTCTTTGCAATCGTCATTTTCAGCTGGAGAATATTAACATAGTGCCCTATAATTTTCTAACTATAACGTAACGCTCTAGATTACCTCAGATTGCATACATTATACTGGAATACACGATTATTCTAATTTTATACGGGATGCCACAGAATTTTATTGTTATTATACATTATTATTTGCATAATGACTCATGTTTTATTGTCATAATAAATATTCTTTTTTAAAAATGCTCCAAGGCTTTTTAGGTTACCAAATGTTAGCTCAAAATATTCGAGGATATTCTTTTGCAAGCTTTTTTTTGCCAAATATCTTTAAAAATTATCACTTAGGAATTTATCTTGAATCATAGGTTTAAATATTCCCGTCTTGAAACAGTTTAAAGAGATACCCACTATGTAAGAAACCAATCTACAAAGACTAGAAAGAATAAACAATGTAACATATTGAAAATGCTATTAAAACAATAATTATTTTACCAATTTTATACGAACTATTATAAAAAATTCTATTTTTAATTAAAAATAACCCAAGAATGTTCGATGAATTATTTTTAATAAGTTTACAACAATTACCTCAGTGCAGCAAAACTTCACTCAGCACGCACAATTCAATTGTAGTCTCCTTTCGCATCTGATGAGATAAATGTTACTAAACGAGATCTATCATTATTGTGAAATTTTAAAATCAATTTCCAAATTAATGAAAATAAAATAAAGAAATGTGGTCGATTTTTGTATCTTCTTTCATAGTACGAACTCAGCCTAATATTTTTCATTGAACCTGTTCTATACTAAACACCATATTCAAGACTATTTAAACTAGAAGAACAGTTCATTAAAACGAATGATGATTATCATAAGCAAGAGCTTTCACTTAGCCTCGAAATAAAAAAAAAAAGATGCTATAAAACTTCGATAGGTTTTTAATAAGCAATTAATCATTATTTGTACTCTTTGTAGGAAAGAGGGGAAATGTCCAAATTACAAAGTTCTCGCTTTGAAAACTGCCAAATAGCACGACTGAAGCGATATCTAATTCGATAAAAAATTTTAAGAGAATTATCCACCATTTATTAAATTTTGTAATTAAGCAACGAAAAATTTACTTTCCTCCGCCTCGACTGCTAATCTGCGACAAGTTTTCAAAACAAATTTTCAACAAAAATTACAGAATTAAATTTGAATATCACGCACAAACTAAACCGCAAAATCTTTCAAAAGAATGAAGACCAAAAATAAATAAGATGCTTTATAATATGGCCGAGAGGGAATGACTTAACAATCCGGCTAGATAAAGACAGGAAAATTGGAAAAAAAAACAAAAAAAAAACTTCAAAATTTTATTTGGAATGAAACTTCACTAAATGAACGTTCAGTTATGATAGAGACAAAACTCACTCTTTACGTATCAAGTGAAATTTTCAGTCTTAAATTCCAATTTTTTTTAAGTACTGGTTTCCATGGACACAATACAACAAACTTTTTATTAATATTTAATTGTCTTTTGAAAAATGAAAAGTTAATTTTTGCATTAAAGAGTCTTTGATTCTATTTCATCTGTGTTCTTCTACACCTTAAGTGTCTTTTCTTTGGCACCTGATGACTCGAACGACTCACACTCTTTTAGTATAGTTCGTTATTTTTTTTTTCATCGTTTCGAGGTGCGAGGTAAGGGACCGATGACATTATCATGCGGGGGAATTATCATTTGAGGTGGAAACGATTTGCTCGATGCTCTCTTCCTTATGTTCATTGTGCTCCATGTTCTTCGCCGTTAATTAAACCTTACTTTATTGTTAACTTACTATTAATCCCACAATTAATAGATTTTCTCATCCTCTTTTTTTTTTGTTTAATCAAGACATTATATGAATTCATTAAAAAAATGAATTTATGGTATTAAATAACATGGTCAAATTGCATCTTTACTAATGTTTTACATTTTTAAGTTGCTTTAACTTAAAAAAGAAATTCAAGTTCGTACTCGAGATTGCGGCCGAGGGGGTTGCGGGTTCTTTGGATGAGAAACCAATTAAAACCTAAAGAATAAGTTAATCGTTCTCCGCAAACTGGAGAATGATGTAAACAAGGCTCTAGTGCTTCTCATAAGCATATTCTAAATTTGAGGGGCTACTTCTCCACAAACCTTTTAAAAGCACCTTTATAGTTCCCTTTAACGTAAATGGCCTGTCCATTGTCTTCGCTTCACTTGCTATTGAGTATCTCTACAGAGTATACAAACATTGGCCTTCGCCTGAGAAGTTTGCAATCGTAGATTTTATTTACGGCAGTAATTGCAGAGAAATAGCATTAGCATTTGGATTAGATCAAGATGCCTAGAGACAGGGATTTAAGCAAGTATTTTATCCATTTTAAACACCATTTTAAGATGTTATTGATATATTTTTTATAGGTAAGGAAACAATGAATTAGTTCTGAAAATTAGATTTCTACGTACCGTCTTTTTTTTAATAATTTTTTTTAAATTTATTAATTTAGTTCCAATATTATTTGGACTACTTTACCTCTATCGGTTTATTTTCGTATTTTTTGTGAAATTAAAATAAACAACAGCATGAAGCAAACATGATTAAGGGCTTAAAACAATTATATTTGTCTCGGACTTACGTCCTATTTCTAAGGGTCTTTGTTTACAGCATCTTTATATTAAATGTAAAAATTAATTTTATATTAAACATTGCCTCGGAATTTATAGCAAAATACAGAGGGTTCGAAAAATCTGGCACCATAGGAGAAGTATAAAAGAAGATCACTATAAAGAAATCTGCAACCGAACGAAGCGGCTCCCATCTTTTGCGTACAGGAGCAAAATTCTGTTCTTTCTTCTCTCGTTAATATAGCATCCATAATATAAAATAAGAAAAAACAATAAATTAATAAATTTTAAAAGAAATTATATTATCAAATATATTTCCTATGATTCCAGACTTTTGGGATACCATATATATCTAAAAGTGTGAAAAATGTGAAGTTTAAACAGGCCTATATAAAATGCGTAGTTCTATTCGAGGGGCTGAACTATTATGTCAGCCAGATGAATGTTCTATTATCAAATTTAAATCCACTAAAAAGTTATCCTTCTCTCTCATCACTCTTTTTTTCGCAATCACGGCCTTATTAAAAATTTCCCCCTATTATAAAAAACATTATACGATGTCTTTTCTATGAAAATGAGAAATTTTAAAATCCGTTACCTTAATTTACAAGCCTGTGTTTAAGCAATGAGAAACAAGTGATAATCATGTATGGATAAAAAATGTAAAATATTAAACTGGCTGTAATTAGTATGTCTTTTAAGAAAGATTCTCCGCCTTCGGACGTCATATTCTATTTTTAGTATTTTAATTCATTTAAATATTTAAAATTGGTTGAATATTTCATTCTACAAGACAATTTACGAATGACACTTCAGGAACGAAGACACTGAGGAGACTGATACTGGTATGCGCCATATTTTGCCTGAAGTATAGCATCAGGACAAAGGGGCATTTTTTTTAATTCACTGGATAAAAACTTATGTGCATGTATGAGGCTTTCAATAAAGATTATATCTCACTTCTTAAAGATCGAAATTTGATATTTCTTACAATTTTGATCTGTAATAGCGAAAGATTATGTATATCATGAATATTTATTTAATTACCCTTATAGATAAAATTATTTTAGATTATCAGTCAACTTCATAGTAAAAACACCACATTGGGATTGAAACGTTATCCATTTATTTCTTCCTCTTTTTGTAGCCTTCAACGGCTTTTCCATTTGCAAGACTCACACAGGAGGATAGTTGTGGTGAAGTTACTCTGTGGGTGGGAGTGGGTGTAGATGGGGGTGGGAAGGTCAGGATAATAGTATAAAAGGGAAACCTCTTCTAGGTGCGACGATTACCTTCACGAGTGGTTTTGCTTGGCGCCACACTGAGTTCGAATGAATGTCTCCTTAACTAGGAAGCGGAAAGTAGGGAGAGGGAATTCGTCCGTTGCGTCCATTTTATTTATCTGTAGGCAAAAGCTCATTGGAATCGCCCCGGCTTTTCATTGAATTAAACAAGTGAACTCGACTTGACAAATCTAATCGGGCTGATAAACAAGCTTCGCCGCCTGTTGTCGATCCTTGTAAACACGGGCCATTTGCTGCCGTTCATCTTTCGTGCAATCCTATTTCCGCGGTAAATATCATAAAAACAATTAAGCAGCTATTATGACGTCACGAAGTGAGCAATTCGAGGGCTCACGTTCACCGACGCCCACAGGGCTCTCAAAAGCATATTCGTCGCTGCTGAGGAAGTCGAACCGTTTTGGCCCACCCCGATACGAGTTGACGCGCTCCTCTCCCTACAATATCCTACTCTCGCCTTTTCACTTCATTCCTCGTGCAAAATATCGACAGAAATAAGGAGAATAAGGCAAACCCGGATTTCTTTGGAGTAAACAAAAGATAATAATAAGGATAAGCTCGTCCCTAAATTGAGGAGAGATAAGCGATACTTGAAGGGCTAGGCCCAAAATTTATGTACATTCTCAAAAGCAACATATCTTCAAATTTAACTACTATATTTCCAACTGCAGCCCTTTTAACAAAGGTATTTTTTCTTTGCCTATAATGAATATAAAAGTGAGTGATTAATGGAAAACGTCCCTCTAAAACTCCAGTTTTTGTTTTGTCAAATAAAATACGATTTTGAGTATATTTCACGATTCCATAAGCTTTCAATATGCTTTATGACGATCATGATAAATATCAGTAATTGCTGATATGAATTGTATGAAGACCATATCTGGCCTTGCTGCAAATGACTGTAAATAATGTAGATCATCGTAATGTCTATTCTTGCAAGAATTTACTAACAGATTATAAAGACATTTTGAATTTTAATGTTAACTTAGGTAAACAGGTAATAAGCAAATTAAAAAGTAATTCAAAGACTGAAATAACTAAGCGGAACTACATGAATTTCATTGATTGCCACGCTTTAATATTTTCCAAGAAGCTCTTACTTTTCAAAACAATATGCACTTGTCATGGAAAACAATTAAAGAGAACTGCCACTTTATTAAGTAACATGAAATGCATGAAATGAAAGAATAACGAACCAGAAGTTAAAATGATTTTGGTGCAAAGGGTGAACATTTTGGTGAACATTACATGCAATTTTATAGGAAATCATTCGAAAGATAAACGTTCCTATCAAACGAATCCCAACCTGTTGAAGAAGCAATGAAATTGCACTTATTTGTAATCATCACATTTTCCGACTACGAATTTGTTGATTTATTTCATCCACTCTTGAAGGGAAAAAGTGAGTAAACATCAACTTCAACTTTAATCGTCATTATTATTGTTACGAATCTCCATCTAACTTTCCAATTAATAGAATTAATAGTGCTTTAAGCGTTTATTATTTCCACTAAATTTTCAATATAATACTTGCAATAATTATTAAATAATTGTTAACTTTTAATAATTTTTTATCCCTTGATTCTTGGACATGATTTGTTACTGTTTATAAAAAAGTTTACAAAATGACTATAATTCCGTTATAATATATCTTACAAAAAATCTACTTAAAATCTACTTTAAAAATCTATATGCATTAAAATTGATGGTACAGTAAGCTAGATACAGAAAGTGCAAACCTTAATTGTAATCTTTTATTTATTTTATACTACACTGAGTTACATTTCAAGTCCTTATGTATACAGCTATTACTGCACAAGAGAAATTCACTCTCTTAGTATTAACTTGAAATTTCAATTATTAGTTTTTTCCTCCCATCCGTAAATTACTGTAATTACTAATATTTTCTCGCTTATTCTACTAATAAAAATAGATGATACGCATTTATTTTAATGAAGTAATTATTCCGAAATGAGCGCCATTGTTTGTTTTACGTAGTCGAAGTGGGTTGTCAGAAAGTAAAATGACATTAAAATATTTCCAGCAGTTCTCTTACAGAGCTACTTCTACAAGTTTCGCAGAGCGTTTTTGCATATGTTAAACAATTGCCTTAACTTGTTCGCTTTTGGAAAAGGACCGTCTTGACCATTTGTTAAGAAAGGCAGTAAATTGGAGAAAAGATCCGGTTCTACTTGGGGAAAATGTGGCCATCAAAGTGCAGCAGCAGTTCCCTTAATACGCGGAATTAATCTTCATTTTACATAGTGTTGTTTGTGACACCTGTCACTTTCTCTTTTGATTTATAGACACCTTGGCTTCTTAAATTTTTTTTGATATTCTACATTATTTCCCTGTCCATTGTGCGGGAGGGCTCCACAACAACAACAACAACGCCTTCACCCACTCGCCTTTCTCGTCTAATTTACAGGGCGGCTGCGTACTTCTTTCCCATGATGAATTGAGCGTAAAAATTTACAACATGGTACGTGGACAGTCGTATAAACCACTTCAACAAGACCTGGTTTGTTGTCCATCTCTAAGGTTTAAAGGATTCAAGAAAAACAACCTTTGAACTTTCCACCATAAAAATATTATTTACTTGCAAAAATGAAAATAAAATATTTAATTTGAAAGATATATTGGAAACTTGCGTATCCCTATCTTGAAATTTTGTAACTGTGATCTAGTGAATTTTAGAGAACTAGACAATATTTGTTTGCATTATTGGTAGCATAGTTGCATACAGAACCGTTAGAAACAAAACAAAATTCAATAGACTGTAGGAGAGAAATTTAAAGGGAATATCTTCACATCTCTAAATTACGCTTGCATCCATAATCTTTACTAACGTTCTTCCCATCTAAAAATTTTTTTTCTGTTTCCTCTTCACCATCAGCCTGTTGTTTCTGCGCAATATTTACACCAGAATCACTTGTTTAATATAGGAACCAGAATCACTTGCTTAATTCAAAAGAAATGAGAAACAGTAGTTAAAATAAGGCAACTCATTTCCAACATATAAACAATCGCATCAGTTCCTCTTGTTTAAAAATTATAGTCTTCATGAAAAGAAATTAGGTAAACGGAGACTTTTTGTTTAGTTAAATTAGCTCCGTTTGTTATCTTCTGCATTCCCAGGTTAACTTCTTTTTTTTCATTTTTACCGGGCTGCTGATCGCTTCCCAGTGACGTTTCAACCCATCCCGACAACCCAAGGGAACACTTTCTTCCTAATTTCCCTTCCGAGGGAGATTATTATCTCAACTATTCTTTATTACGCTAAAGTCGCAATAATTTATATCGAGAAGAAACTTGAAGGAACAAAAAAGGATCTTCAATATATTAGCAATAACAAATGAGCAACCAAAACAAATTTGTACATGTAAGAAACTTAGCCAATGTAATTTTTGAAGGAATTAAAAAAATAACAACTTTAACACGGATAAAAATAATAATGAGGAAAAATTGTGGAATTGAAAGAACTATAAAGAAAGTGAGTATCTCTAATCCGTAAAGACTAATGAGTCAAAAAATACCGGATAAGTATTTGTGAATTAGATATTCTCACTTTCTCTATATACATAGATAAACAGACACATAATTAAACGCAAGAATTTATAAAGCGTAGAACAGCAAAACTTCAAATAAAAATCATTTCTCCTATTTTGCTGCTTAAGAGCAAAAGAAAGAGAGAATATTCAAAATAGAGACTATTCTTTATTCAAAATATACCAGGTGGTTATAATTAAACTTCCCCTTTAAACGGCATCCTACAGTGCAAACGGGTGAACGGAATGCAACGAAATTTTGCATGGGCTATACACGAGATGCGCTCACGGAATTTCGAAAAAAAAAATTAGTTCCGAATTGTCCACTAGAGGGCGCCTTTTCGGGAAAAACATGAAATTTAACACAATAAACGACCAAAACGGGCCGTGGGTACCATGACATGCTGCAGACGTTTGTTGTGCCGCAACTACAGCAAAGGCGGGTCCTTACATCGACCATTTTCATGCAGGATGGTGCGTCCCCACATATCCATGGGTCCGTGAAGGCGCTATTGCTCCAACACTTCACAGAGGAACGTGTTAGGAAAGTCGCTCCTTTCCTAATCCATGGCCAGCACGTTCGCCGGATCTAACTCCGTGCGATTTCTGGTTATAGGGCTATTTAAAGAGTCTGGTGTATCGTGGAGGTGTTGCGACGTTGAATGATTTAAAGAACTCCATAACGCTTCATGTGCGAAGCCTCACAACTGATCAGTTACGATCTGCTGTTGAACACACTGTCCATCGACTTGAATTTTGCAGGTGAATGAGGGTGGTCACGTGGAGCACCTTTCCCTACATCGTCCTGGACACGATTAACAACTGCTCCTCTTGTGCAATTTCGTCCTAATCTGTTCTTGTTTCTGCAAACAGAACTGTTTTTGTTTCTCCCTTACCTTTACTTAATGTGGTTCGATGACAAGGTGATCAGAAACCAGTCAATAAATGTTAACATTGTTTCTGTATTCCGTTTTGGTCGTTTATTGTGTTAAATTTCACAATGCCCTCTGGTGGACATTTTGGAACTAAAGTTTTTTTTTTTCGAAATTCCGTGAGCGCATCTCGTGTATAGCCCATATACAAACTTTCGTTGCATTCCGTTTACCCGTTTGCGCTGTAGGATGCCGTTTATAGGGGAAGTTTAATTATAACCGCCCGGTATAATAGGATGATCATAAAAAGCGAGAAATACGGATAAAAAGATACTACTAGTTTTAAGGGCCTTCTAAAAACGGTACAATAAAAGATTTATGGTTAATTATTCATTCATAATATAACAAATACACTATATGATCAAAAATATCCGGACACCCCTCACAGATCATCGATTGGCCCAATGTCACATGATAATGACTTTCACATCATTTAAATAGCTTCCCACACCTTCAGACACAACTCTGCTTGGACATTGGCAAGAATGGGTCGTTCGGCAGAGCTCAGTGAGTTCCAACGTGGAACCATAGTTGGATGTCACCTATGCGGCAAGTCCGTGCGTGACATTTCCAGCCTTCTTCAGATACCCAAGTCAACAGTAGGCGATGTCATTATGAAATGGAAGACCCGGGGATCAACAACAGTTCAACAACGAACCGGTAGACCCAAGAAACTAACGGACAGAGACCGTCGAGTGCTTCGTCGTGTCACCCGCAGCAACCAGAAGTCCTCGGCGGAAAAATTGCCACAGAGTTTCGAAACGCCTCTGCAAATGATGCCAGTACCATGACAATTCGTCGGGAACTGCACACGATGGGATTCCATGGCCGTGCTGCTGCCCACAAGCCCCACATCAGCAGGGTCAACGCCAAGCGACGTCTGGAGTGGTGCAAAGCCCACAGAAACTGGACAATGGACCAATGGAAACGTGTAATGTGGACAGACGAATCTCGCTACACAATCTGGCAATCCGATGGACGAGTTTGGGTTTGGCGCATACCTGGAGAACGCTTCTTACCTGAGTGCACAGAGGCACAGTCAAGTTCGGAGGAGGAGGAGTCATGGTGTGGGGCTCATTTTCATGGTACGGACTGGGCCAGCTCGTTCCTGTGCAAGGAATCATGAACTCCGACCGTTATCTGAATGTCTTGGACAACTGTGCACTTCCAACGTTGTGGCAATTTTTCGGAAACGGGCCATTTCTCTACCAACACGACAATGCTCCGTGCCACAAAGCGAGGCGTGTACAGCAGTGGTTTGCGGACTCAGGGGTCGAAGAAATGGGTTGGCCGGCACAAAGTCCCGACCTCAATCCTATAGAGAGTCTGTGGGATGAATTGGAAAGACGCTTGCGGGCCAGATCACATCGGCCAACTTCTGTACCTGAACTGATTCTCGCTCTTCGGGAGGAATGGAGGAACATTCCGGAAAGTACCTACCAACATTTGGTGGAAAGTCTTCCCCGAAGGGTGGAAGCTGTGATTCGGGCAAAGGGATGTGCAACGCCCTATTGATTTCCATGAAATCGTGGCTAGAGCGCAAACGTGCATGTGTCCGGATATTTGTGATCATATAGTGTAATACTTAAGATGGTTCTATGCCTAATAATAACTGAATTAAAAGTGACTTTCAATAATAAATGAAAAAAGCATATACATGTACTTCATGTATTATCAAGTAATTATATGTTCGCTTTGGAAAACGGAAAACTTGGTAACAAACTTCTTTTTCTCTTTCAAGGTCTTTTCTCTAGTTTCGAGAGATGACCTATGGGAGGAGATAATATTTTTCGTGTTTGACAGGTAAATCGTATCTTATTCAGAAGATAAAGGTATAATTGTCATAGATTTTACAATGCATAATGAGTTTTTATATTGATAATTGATTTTACACAAACAACCATGCCGACTCAACCCGCGATCCGGAAGTCAGCTTACCAGTTACTTTGCCACCTAGGCGGAGGGTAACAAACATTTCAAATGAAAAATACGACCCCAAGGAGTTGCCTTTGTTTCTCAGTCTTAACAGCTGGTCAAACAATATCGTCACAATTGCTCCTAAAATCATTCAGCTGCAAGTTATAATTGATATTGCCTCTAAATCTATTTTAAATTTTTTAAAATTTCGAAATTATCAAAAGGTAAGCCTACATATACACTGAGCTGCTACTTTATTATGTACACCCTATTCCAAAAGTGTTTTCACATAGATGAAATGATGTTCGGCGTCCTTGCAATACATCAAGCCACTAAAAATAATCGGCTTTAAACCAGTAAAATTAATGCAGTTTGAACTCGACTACTTGCTTGAACTGATTAATTTCACTGGTTTAATGTTTTGCCGAACATTATTTACCTAAGTAAAAACGCTTTTGGAATAGGGTGTACATCTGTCTAGTAGCGTGTTGAACTTCCGTTAGCCCTCAAAACTGCCTATATTTGTTTGGGCATGAATTCAACGAGATTCTGAAATCGTTCAACAGGAATGTTACCCATGCAGACATGAGAACTTTACGCAACTCGCAGAGATTCGATGGAGGTTTAGGCAAGGAGCGAACGGTTCTTTCCAACTCATCCCAAAGATGTTTAATGAGGGTTGAGATCTGGGCCTGAGTTCGCCATTGCATCAGGGAGAACTCACTGTCATGTTCCTGGAACCAATCCATAGTGACTCTGGGTCATTATCTTGCTGGAAGGAGCCATCTGCGTGTGAGCATGAAGGGGTGAACTTAATCTGCAACAACGTTTACCATCTGCTTAGATGTTCACAATTATTGGAGGATTCAATTCATGCCAAGAAATCATTCCCCACACCATTACTCCGCCTCCACAACCTTGCAAAGTCCGCACCAGACTTAGAGTTCCATGGCTTCATGTTGTTTTCGCCATATTCTAAGCCTTCCATCAAGATGATGCAGCAGGAACCTAGATTCGTCTGACCAGGCAACCTTTTTTCAATCTTCAGTGGTCCAATCTTTGTGCTGCTGTGCCCACAGGAAACGCGCTTTCTTGTTCTTCTCTGACAGCATTGGTTCCCGAAATGGTCTTCGGCTTTGGTAATCAAAGTGTGACTATAGTTGTACGTTCTGATATTGTTTTCTGGCTACCTGAGTTATAATAAGCAGTAATTTATGCGATTGTTGCCATTCTGTTTTCGCGCACAATTCTTGATGTTCTCCTCTCTCTCTCTCTCCACAAGAATTACGATGGCTACATGTCTTTTGTTCCTTGAGCCACTCTCGGTAATCCTTGAAACTGTGATACGTGAAAAGTTCAGGAGAGCCGCCGTTTCTGAAATGCTTATTCTAGCCCGTTTTGCACCTACCACCAAGCCAAGCTGTAAGTCAGTAAGATACTGGTTTTCTCCATGTTTGCCATGGTTTCACGCTTAACTAACAATAAGAACGTTGGTTCAAGATATTTAAAGCGTGATTTGTGATCATATGACATGCAAATCAGGCAGTCATTCAATTTGCATATTTTGAGAGATGTATCTAAAAATGGCAGCTCGGTGTAATTGGATATATTTTGAGCTATCTCCCGAATTTTTACGTGCCTGCAATTCCCGAAAAAAAAGCGGCGGGTAGACTCATAAATGCAGAGAGTTTAAGCTTTTTACATAGATAGCCAAATAAGAATTCAATTACTAAAGTATGAACAAACAAACTTGTGATAAAACTCCATACCACTAAGATTTAAGAAAGAACTATTATTAGAGGTCTACATACCGTGTGTCTCAAACGTCGCGTGCCATATGAAAAGTTTAAGAATGTTGGCTTTATGTTCACACGGTTTCGCAAGTTTATCGTTCATGTTCAAAATGTGCACCATGCATTCGAAGACAATGTCTCACACGATCCAAATTTTCTTAAATTTCTTCAACAATCTGTCCACAGTTTGATGAGAGGGCTTGGGAATATCAGGGCGCCGGTGATGAAATTCGTCTGCAGCTTCTCGAGATGTTCTGTGGTGATCTCCACAAAGAAGCATCATCTCTACACGTTTTTCCGATGTCAGCATTATTCCTCTACTTCACTATTTCACCTACAAAATCAAAGCAACCAATTAATCCATTTGGCACGCGACTTTTGATATACACGGTGTAACATATCTGCTTTGATTTTATGAATTTAATACTTGTTTAAGGTTAAGTTAGTAAAACGGAGAACTTGTTTAATTTTTAATGCAAGCTTAGAAAAGTTCTAAACTTTAAAACCTTCATTATAATGAGGAGTGTCGCTTCAACGATTTTTAACTCGGAAACTTCTGGCTGTTATGGATCTGTTAACCTACTTTTAAACTCAATAATATAAAAATCTAACAACCATTTCTTTGAACTAAAATTTTTCGTTTATTGATAGCGTTCATGACCAAAATGACGCTTTACTGTTTGCGGTTCAAATTTGCTACCAAATTTGCAAACCGGGCAACAATAACTTAGAAGGTGCATTAAGGCAATCGTTTGCGGGAGCAGCAGTCAACTCTCATGTCTGTCCAAGAATATAAGAAAATTCGTTCATTTACGCACAGTTGCATAAATGTTGGAAAAAGAATAAAAGTCACGTCTGATTATGTGTCGCAGTTTCTAGAAGGTAATAAAGATAAGCTCTATATGAGCAAAAAGCACTTGTTATGAAATAAATTAATTTGAATTATTGTTAAATGATTTAAATTATTTATGTAGACCTTTCACGAACAATATTATTCACGTATTGGCTAAAAGTGTAGTCAGTTATACAAGCATTGCCTATCATATGAGCCTGTCTAAGCTAATCAAAACGTCTACCCTCTTTTATCCTTAAGCGTTGCTTTGTAGGCAAATCAAAGACAAGGCCACTCATTTTCTGTCTCAACATTCGAAGACAAAAGACAGTAACTAATTGTCTGTGAGCATATTCAATCCTTAAGTAATCATGCATCTCTCATTGTGTGGTTTAGTAATTTAGCACAATGATATTAAATCCAAACATTACGTTTTAATATGTCGGTGAGGGCGACCATAAAGCAAATACAAGCAGGAACCGTTGAAATTCTTTAAGCAGATACCCCCTCTGTCCGAAAATATGGTATACATTTACGATACAAAAAATATTATTGAAAAGAATACCATATTTTCGGACTGAGGGAGTAAAATTTAAATTTAGCTTTTGCTGTATAAAATGGGTTTCATTGCAATCTTGTGAAATTAAATTACCTAAAGAGTTATCAATTGATTGCAATATTGTTGTATAAAAGAAGAAATCTGTAACCTTAAAAAGCCATATCTTTATAAGTGGAGCATTGCCTCAGTTTCGTTATGAAAACAAAAAACACAACTTGAAAATCTTTGCGTTGAACTATTTCTTTTTTATTTTTTTGTTTCGTAACATTGTTTTTTTTTTTTAATTTTTAGAGGAGTCATCCTCTTTTAAGTGCTTCCAAAACACAGTTTAATAAGTAGATTAATGTACAGCGTCGAATGGATGTCCTAAAAGAAGCTTTTGCAAAAGTAGAGGAAAAAGTTTTAAATAAGACTTTTCATAAAATTTATTTGCATGTTTCCAAGATGTAAGCTTAAATTTATATATCCACAAATTTATATATATTTTGAAAGATTTTTAATCCCAATATTTTCAGCCTGAGCGTCTAAAGTTATATAAAAACATCAAATATCATGATAACTTTAAAAAAATTTCAATTAGAATAAAACATGAAGAACAATGTAAGATTGTTGAAGGGATTCCTTTATTGGATCGAGACTCTTATCTAAACAAAATCCATAAAATCAATAACTGAATAACATGATGTAATCCATAATTATCCATACTTCATAACATATCATATCATTGTCACTTTTAATGAAAAAGATGTCCATGTTTGGTCTAGCATTGCTATATATGAAGACTATAAATCCTATTGGAAAACTAAGTGCCAAAAATTCGTAAATGGAGATTTTTTGCGAAAAAAGAGTCTATGTGCGATGTGTAATGGATGGCTAAAGGATCTATGTTAATATCATCATTATATTACGACTTCAACATATTCCACAAGTTAAATATTTATTTATTTATTTTATTTGATGAAATCCAATGAATATCTGAAATAAAAAAATTTGACACTTAGACCAAAGAGGACTTATAGTCTTCATATATTAAAGAGAGAAGGATAAGTTCTTGAGAAAGCAATACGGTTATGGTGAAATTTATTTCTTCACGGGCATATCTTAGAAAAGGAGGAAATTTAAAATTTTTGAAGATGCTATAGCAATGTGATTCCAACAATCGGGATAGGGAAGAAGAGATGGTATTAAATATAATTGTTAATAACTAGTTCATTCCCATTTTTTTTTTTTTTTATTTAGAAAAATAAATTCCTTGTTTATTAGAATTTACCTACTACTTAACCTAACCTAACCTAACCTACTTAACCTATTCACTACGGAATTATTACTCCAATAAGTTTGTGTATTCAAATATTGAGAAATAATTAAAAATTAAATACTACAATTCTTTGAAAAATTATATTTATTTTTTTTTTTAATTTAATTAACAGGCATTGCTTATTTGACTTTAACAACACTGTCAAAATTGTTTTTAGTATTATCATCCATTCAAAGTAAATAATTAGCAAAATACTGTTGAACCAGATCATTGTTGCCGAACAGAGAGAGAGAGAGAGAGAGATACAAAATTTTTTAAGAAATGAATTACTGTCAAAATTTAAATGATTATTTAACAAATTTTAAGGGTATTGGATTGAATGTCTGAATTTCTATGGCTTCTAGTAAGGATGTTTTTTAGGGTTCTCCAAGATTTGCATAATTTCTTCTATTGGTCTGAATAGGCGTTTTTCATTGATTAGATGTTGGACAAATGTTGAGTTGTTGTTACAGTATATTAATAACCTCTTATATACAGAGTTAAAAACGTGCGATTCCAATACAGTGGAATGCAATGTTTTGCATTTTAGTACAGATTATAAATTAATTTTTAAAAATGAATTTTCGGCACCAATTTTCTTAGTTTACAACCGAAAGTATTCGATCAAAATGGCTGAAGATTTTCCAGGATCTCGAAGGTACTTTTCTAGCTTATCACCCCCTTTCGTGTAGGCATTTTATCGTGAAATATTTTGACAAAAATGTTGGCGCAGGAGTCTTTATTATCACGTTCTAGGAGTTAAATCCAAGTGAACGGAAGAGAAGTGAGTTTAGTTCATTGTGGTGGAATCCCAATCTATGTCTTCGTCTTTTTTTTCTATCTTCTCTAGCTGGAATGCCGGTTTTCGAAGTGCCTCTAAATTTTCCCAATGAATCCAACGGGCTCCGTCCGGGTCAAACCCGCACATCTTAATGAAGGAATAATTTTTCTTTCTTCCTTGCAAGTTTTTTTTTCTATCCTCCCCCCCCCCCTCCACCTTAAAAAGAAAGAAAAAAATTTAATTATCTTAGAAAGTGGGAGCACTGCTGGGAGGGAGTGGGTGGTTCCTCTGTCGACGTTTTGAAATAGCCTCCGGTTACAGACAAGAAGAGGGGGAAAAGGGGATAGTCACCCCATTACGCATTAGCCGTGATGCCGGGGTGCTTTCATGATTGCCTGCCTACGGATTTCAGGTTTACTCCTTCGTTCCGGCCCTAACTATACAGTTCTTAGGGCTAAAGATGCCAGTGTCATCGTAACTTACAACGGCACGTAATTAATTGGCTCTGTTCGGCCCGAGTCGGCGGTCACGCACCGCCGAGTGAAAAGCCCACGAAAAAAGGCTCTCCTCCGTCCGTCTACTTTTGCCGGGATGAAGAAAATGGCCAGAAAGCATTCCGTTCTCGCTATCCTCTTTCTGTCTTTGAAGACGGCCAAAGGATCTGCCACAAATTTCGCCCTAATCACACGGTTAAACGCGCGAAGTAGAAGACGACTCGTCTTACACGGCGGCAGAGGGACGGCACCTGCCTTGGCTTCCATTGCCGACACCGTAGGCCTAACGAGAGCGGACGGGTGCACTCAGCAAGCGGCGCCACATCAGGCCGTTTCCCCCCATCGATATTCCGCTACACCTATTCCTCACCGTAGGAAAAAAAATAAAGCAACCCCCTAGTTCTCCTTCCTTCTCCCCTCTTAAAGAATGAATATAAAAAACACTTTTCCTCTTTCTTTCTCTCTCTTTCTCTCTCTCTCTCTCCTTGCTCGCGTTTGAAAACGAAGGAAAGATGGCGGCGACGACCAAGGGCTGCTCTCCGTCTTCTTGCTCGATGCCATCGATTGATTGCATCCAATGGGTGAAATGGGTGGAGCCTCTGACGAGCAATGCCGTCGAACACTAGGCTAATTCAAATACTTTTGGCTTTTCTTCCGCCGTGTTTTCTTGCTGCGTTTCACTAATTAATCTCCATAAAGATTTAAAAATGTCCTTCATGTTCACTTCCATAGACTCTTGAGTTCTTATCCACAGAAAAGCATTCAAAAGATGCAAAGTGTATGCATGGTTTTAAAAAGGTATAAATCAACATAAAATAATAAGCAATGCATGCTCAAATATCACTGGTTAGAAAAGAGCGAGAAATAAAAATTTTTAATTTATTTTAAACATAAACCCAATATAAAGAAATCATTATTCTGGGATGCAAATCTAACATTGTTATTAATCATTTGCCTCGTTCTAATCAGAATTCCTAAACGAATGGACGGAATTTTAACGTAAATATGATTTTATAGCTTTTAAGACGAGATCTCACATTAATTTTTATTTCTTTCGTGGAGGGTTCTCAATTCTTTGCTATGGACCCTCTCGTAACAAATATTAAAATTCAAAAGAAAAGACAATTCTCTTTTATCGATTGTCATGGAAGGGACTGTTTTGAATCGATTTCAATAAAATGCTTCCCTGCGTTGCTCATTCGTGGTCACGAATCCGAACTCGCCCTCGCAAACGGCGAATGATTCACGTCTGTGGTCTATTAAACCAACAAATAGGCTGCGCTTGGTTTCCACCATGTTAGAGAAAAAAATTACAAGTACATACGAGACTACAGAATAGTCTTGGTATTACTTTGCTGAAATGATGAGAAGAATATTAAATGCACCATCCTCTAACCATTAAATTGCTTTGTGTTAGAGTGATTCTGATGAACGGCTTGTTCCTTCTTCTACCTGTTATGGTAATGACTTCTCTTCTTTATTTCGTATTTTCAATGGTTCTTAGCAATTTCTCGTAGCTTGAGCTCGATTCAAACATGACCAGGAAACTATCTTAAAATATAGCAAATTTTTTTTAATTCCGTGCTTTCTTATATAAATCTTATGAAAAACTAATCTATCGCAGCCGTTATATAAGGAAAGGATACGTACTAATGAAGAAGTGTTTGAGCGGTCTAATGCAAGTGATAACGTTAATTTCAAGGAGAGTTAAGGCAAGAGCATGAGCCTTCTGTCCAAGTATTAGAGCGAATATAACAGTTATTGCTGCTTGTTTTTTTCCAAGTTCTTAAGGATAACAACTGAAACTCATTAATATGTCCAAAAGTATCTACTGCCACACAGATCCAATTATATTCTTATAAATTTACTTCATTCTTGTTAATTCTCTAAGGCCATTTTTGCTTCTTCCTCAAACTTTCTATGACACTAGAAGCGTCAATCAGTAGGGATTGTGTTGATTCATGAGAACGCTCGGCCAACACAACAAGAATTGCGACATTTCAAGTGGGATGTTTTTGACCATCCCCCTTACATCCTCGACTTGGCGCCTAGTGATTTTCACCTTTCCCCTAAAATGAAAGGATTTCTCGAGGGAACACACGTCCAACGTGATGAAGCGCTTAAAGAAGCAGTAATGTTCATGGCTTTAGTCATTGGCGGCAGATGAGTATAATATCGGGATTGAAGAACTTGTGTCTGATTATGAGAAGTGCCTAAATAACAATGCGATTATGTAGAAAAGTAGTATTAGGTTTAGTATTGTTGCAAATAAAAATTTTTTTTGATATTTTTTTTTTTAGTTGAGATACACCCAATCGTTCTTTACTTTCTGGATGGCCCTCGTATTCGCCAATGTTCCTTACAAAAGATATAGTGGAAATGCTTATCTTTGGGACAGATGTAATTAGCTCTATCATTTCTTTTCGTAATTATTTTCTTTATAAATCTATTTTCTGAAATGTTCTCTATCATCAAAATTTCAGTGCTTTCAAATGAAAATGTTATCACACATAAGCAAAATAATCAAGGTTATGTTCTAACAAAGACTTTCCTCACGGGTCCTCATAATCACTACATGTATCAGCGATGCTAGAGCACTTACTTGTCTCCTAGATATATGGCATTATTATGGAAACCAACATGGAAATTACCAGATTACCGTTCTAACGCATAACAAGTGTTAAGATCTTGCATGCAATTACTGTACGTACACATCATGCGTTAATATACAGGGTGTTGCAAAAATATACAGGACAGTACTGCTGGGTAACCTATCTTCTCGCTTTAGGGGCCGCTTCATAGAATGATAACTGGGAAATTTTATTTTGTTAACCCATTTACGCCGAAATTGGTAAAAATGGCAATTGAGATTTCATATCTTAAATTTATGTATGATTTCATATCTTAAATTTCTTTACATTCTGTATGTAGCATGTAAAAACAAAAAAATTACAAGAATATAATTAAAAAGGGTCTTAAAACTAATTAAATTTAAAAGATTACTATATAAATAACAAAGCTCCTAAGAATCCAAGTAATCTCAAGTCCACTGTCCTGGCAATAATTTTCACACCTCGTAGAAACGGACTTGATTGTTGACTCGGCACTTGTTTAAAAGGTGACAATATGAAATGAAAACGATGATAACGATGAAAAATAATGATTTTTGGAGGTCTTGAAGAGTTTGAATTTTGAAATTAAGGTCCGAAAAGTCCGAAAAGTTCACAATAAAAATTTCGATGAAATGAAAATGCAGTCCAATAAATAGCCAATTATTTCATGATACTTAAAAATTAAACATGCTCCATGATAACTTAAAAATAAAAATTGATAAATAAGCATTGAAAGATAAAAATTGATAACAAGAAAACTAAGTAGTGACGTCAGTTCCTGGCCCGTTGCCTAGCGATTCCAAACTTAGATTCTGTTTAAAATTATATGCTTGTCGTCCATAGATGTAATTTGTAAATTATATTATATGTCTTTACATGCTACAGAATATAAATTTAAGATATGAAGTCTCAATCTCCAATTTTACCAATTTCGGCGTAAATGGGTTAACAAAATAAAATTTCCCAATTATCATTTTATGAAGCGGCCCCAGAAGCGAGAGGATAGGCTGCTCAGCAATACTGTCCTGTATATTTTTGCAACACCCTGTACATTGAGCAAATATGTATGCAAATATGCCTGAAAAACTGAAAAGAAATGACACTAAACTATCAAAATTGCATTGTATTAATCTTTGTTATAGTAAGAATCATCAGTGAGCGTGATGCCATATTTAAACGATAACCAGCAGAGATTTAAACATACACTTCTTTTTTAGATGCTGCATTATAAAGAAATTTGCTATTTCCAATCGAATAAAGTATAATTGTTAGAGAATAATCTGATTCTATTCAATAATGAATCAAGCCCCTTTCAGGAATGCAGAAGCGAGAGAAACCTTTCTTGGCTTTCAGAAAGAAACCAATTTAGCTAATTTATTTCTTAAGGCAATAAAATCATGATTAGGAGAAAGTTATGTTTTATAAAAAACTATCATTATAAGGCTTTTATAAGATTATAGATTCTAGCTACTCATACACATGTTAAACGTGTAAGATCCACAAGTAAGCCATTGTTGGTTTCAGCTCTTTAAGAATGAAGCAAAGTGCGGCAATCGTACCGGAAGACCCATCGCCGATCGCCGTCGTCGCGTTCTAATTGCTCTGGGAAAGGAGGAGGAGGAGAAGGCAATGGGGGAGGAGTAAGGGTGGGGGTGGGGGAATGTTTATGTTGCATTTTAAACAAGGCCGTCACTTTCTCCTTGGCAAAGGTCACCGAGACAGAGACTGCAAACTTATTTGCATAACTCTTGATTTTCATCCGCATCAATATCTCTGACGCAATTTGAAGGGCAAAAATTCACTTAAGTTTAACTCTTGACCATTAAACCGCTAAATTTCTACGGCCATTTTAATGGAAAATTTCCGTACGCTGATGACCAAATAGGAGAAAGAAAAGAAGTCAATAGTTATTATTTTTACATTGCAATTCAGGTAGATATTTCGTTTATTCATCGTTATATGGTCAAATTAAAGGTGTACTACAAGACCGTTAATAACCAAGTGAATGTTTATATGCAGGATTGCTCGTTTGAAGTTATCAATTATTTCAAATATGTTAAAGATCTATTTCCATAAATGGTAGACAGAATGGTGAACTATATACGATTCAGGTATCTTTCGTTCTCAGGAATGTCTCATGGTAAAAACCAGTGCTTCACAGGTTATTTTTCGAAGAAAAACATGACTCATTCGCAAATGAAATCTGTCATTTTCGGAATACGAACCAATGGCTGCATAGTTATGGATAACTATAAATACGTATATAACGCCTCTCCGAGCGACGCTGTTTATTCCATGATAATTTATATTTTGACCTTTCTTGAAAAGAATAACCATTTTAAGAATATACTAAATTGGAATAGCTTAATCACTTTTCGAAAATTTCTTTCCCATGAATTTTTTTATTTTTATAGAGCACGCCACCATTTCAGAATCCAATTACCCTCAATATAACTTATCTCTTTAGGAATTGGAGAATTGCCATGGGGACCAAAGAATGATTATATTGCCTAAAACTTAAAAAAAAGTCAGCTAGGCAACAAAAAGAGAGGATATCTGGATTTTGGAGCGAGGACTTTTCCATTCAATTCAATAAATAAACATAAATACATGCTTGTGCTATTTTTGCGAATGTAAAATTAATCTTGCAGAGAAAAACTACAATAAGCGCAAGAGTTAGTAAAAGTGAAAAGCTCTGGTATGGAGAAAATTTGTACAATCGAGGAAAATCCGTAGTTATTTTATTATATATTACAACAGAAAAATTACGAAATTAAATTTATATTATATGAAATATGACAGATGTCTAAAAAATAAAAGGTCGAATATTTAGATGACGTTGGCAATGTCCTTATGGATGTCTGTATAAGAGCTGATGAGTTCCTTGAAGTAAAATTTAAGCAGTTGCAAGTACGTTTCTAAAGACATTTCAAAGAATTTAAGACATTGTAGAAACAGTCGGGGGAGTCTGTTGCTGCATTCATCTATTAATGGTATCAAAAGAATGCACGTACGTAAACTTAATAGTTAGGCCTTTCTTTAAGCTCAAATAAATAAGAAACGTCAAAATAATCTCCATTTATTTCAGATGATATTAAAGGAAATGAAGTGAACAGGCTTAGATGCATCTATGTATATATTATATGAACGTGGATATATTATAAAAATATAAACTAAAGTGCTAATCGGAATTGTGAAGTAAGAGAAATCCATTAGTGTAACCTGTTCCTTCAAAATATTTTTTCTGCATTTTTGCCTTATTAAAATTCAGTATTAATTTTTGCATCAAAAGAGAAAATATCATTTCCAGTGAAAATGAAATCAGCATTTTAGTGTACATTGTCGAGGATGGAAGAATAATTAACCTTTTGCTCTCCGTGGAGCCGTTGACGAATTTATGGCATAATAAAATTCACCAACGGCACCCCTCATAAAAAATTCGTTGCCATTAGTTTTTTTTTTTTTGCACGAAAAATCCACAATAGCATTTTAACCTTTTGTAGTTTCAATACAAACTTTTCGTTATATTTAAAAACGTCTAAACAAAATAGTTCGATAATAATATTTATCCATTATACTCAAATTACAGTTACCTATTATTAAACTCTTTTACATAGCATCAATATCTTTATTATTTTGCATTTTTTAATAATTAAAATATCCCTTATAAGACTAGAGGAAGCCAGAACTGTTAATTTTTATGTAAAATGATAAAAAAATTATTTTCTATATACGGTCCTTCATCATTGCTGTTTTCACTAAATTGAATTTCATTGTTAATCTTCTGTTTTTATTATCAGCTACTGAAATATCCTTTTTACGAATCACTTTGGTCATTTTCTATAATTTATTTAACACCCTAAAAAGTAAAATAAAAAGAATCTAAGATTCCAAGACTAACATTTATGTATATCCATAATTTCGATATTTCTTTATAATTAATTTAATAGAGCTAACTTTTCTAGAAATAATAGTCTCATCTCTTTCATTTTCATTTGTATCATTAGGATAAATAAAAGCAACCATATATAAACTCGTTTAGTCCTACAAAAGAAAACCCTTCATATTTAATGTCTTTACTCAGACACATGTCCATTCGAATATCTACTTACATAACTGAAGGCAAATCACCTCTTTTAGTAGACATTGTTAATTCGCAGAGTTATTTTTAATATAATTAGCCTTATAATTATTTCTCAAATCTTACTGTTACATTTCTAAACATCGGTGCTATTATTCAACCATTTATATTTACAATCTTATCAGTCCTACTTTCAAGAAAAATAACAATGACAAATCATTCATTCCAATTTGTAGATCTAAGACTTTGACTTTAAGTATTACACTTCAATTTTCAAGTTAGTTGTGGATGAGATTATACAAATAAAATAGAGAAGGAATATACTAATAAAATTGAGAAAATATTTTCAATATCACGCTGAAGAAGATGATTATTCATCGAAATGTACATTCGTGTTTGTACCATATTAAATTAGAATTATGAAAGTTAAAGCTTTGCATGACTCGCGATACTTTGGTATAGCAATATTCATTTTCATGATGTTTGATTATTAAGATTTTCTGTTTCTGAGTGGTATTCTTAAAGAGTAAAGGCTTTCTTGGCCAATTAAAGAATTTTCTAATTTTTACAAAGTGAAATTGAATCAACATGAAGTTTTTAAATCGTTATTTGCAAAAAAAAAGTACGACAGGAAAAATTTAGAAACTAGAAGTTTCACTTTCCACCATAATCATTTAATCAACCACAAAAAAGAGGAAATTAAAGGGAAAAAAAGAGCCAACATGTCCTGTCCGTGTTTTCAGGGCAGTCCTTATAGCCCGGCTTTTTATCTGTAGGAAAAGACAGAAGACTAAAGAAACAATGGAAATGGACGATACGATCTGAATTCCTAATTGATTTAAACATTTTCTCCTATCTGGCCAATCTCTGGAGGGAGAAAAAAAATTACCATTCAAAAAGGTGTCCACAGCTGGATGGATTCTGAATCCAACTGTTGCGGAACTAAACATTGACGGTGCCTGTAATTATGTGAGAAACTGCCATTAAAAAACCTCGCTGCCAAAACGGGCCTAGTTTTTTTTCCTAGTCGATTATCAATTTAAAATTTACTTTTTTTAGATTGTTATTTTTTTCTCAATTCGGAACTTCACGTGAAAATCCAATAAAAATGTTTTACGATTGGTAATAAACGAATCGACTGTGGTTTGTATAAAAATAGTTGTCCATCACTATTTTTAGGGTTTCTTTCACCTATGAACTTTATTGCGCCATTTGAAGGTGACTGCGTCGAATGTTTTAAAAACTTACATTCGTATAAATTCAATTCATACCTAAACGAGCAATAGTAATTAGCTCTGTTTTTCATTCGTTTTTGTCGGTTTTATTTGCGACTGATTTAACATTACCATGAACTTCAGCATTAAAACAATAGATATGTAGAATTTGGAACTAACAGATCAATAAGAAATTTAAACAAATGATTATGCTTCCTTATTTTGAATACGCCTATTATATCCCTGCTTCTATTTTCCAATTATACTTTAATGTATTCCTTGTTATATACATTGGTCCCTTTAATAAATGTGTCGTTATAAAAGCTGTACAATTAATTATTTCCCTCAGAGATTTTCCACAGCTACTACTTATTTTTAAAAGCGTCAAATGAATTAAGCCTACTGAATTTCTCAACAATTTTTCTCTCTCGATTATAAACCTTTCTATCGAATCTCTACCGCCCTATACGTTATAAAAATTGAATAAAACCCAAAACTCATCGTTCCCTGAACAGATCTGCCAAATTCCTATTGGAGAGTTTCTCTTTAATTGCCATTGATATATAACACCAATTTGGATGGAAGTATAATTTTATTAAGTGCAGGATGTTCAATGAGTCGTAATGATTGTATTGATTAAAAGGTAATGGCATAAACATTAATGACTTTCCAATAGTCTTCTGTTCCAACATTTGGTCGAATGGCAGTTCAAAAATGCTGGACGCTGAAATATCACTAAAATTCTCCATGCTAGTTGGAATTTTCTATTTTAAAGAAGCAAGGGAAAAATTTTACATGTTCGTTTCTTAAAATGATACTTATTTTATACGAGAATTAAACCATATGATGCGTTTAGCTTCCAATTGGAAGTTTTTTTTTAGCAACCAATGCAATTCAAGAAATCTATAAGCGCTTGTCATAAAAAAATTTTAAAAATTAGATAATAATTTATAATTTACGACTGTTTTAACAAATGTTTTAGATAAAATATCACAAACATGGCGAAATACGAGGGTTTATGTATTTTTATGCAATGACCGACTCTAAAGCACGGATTTCTATTGACGATATGAAGTTAATGCTATCTTGCATACTGAATCAACAGATAATAAAATTATGTCAATGAATGAAAGTCGACTTAAAAAATATTTTGTTGTCAACAGTTCCACAGTCACATGATTAAAAAATATCGCCCTTAACGCTTATTGTTGTTCCGAAACTATCTAAACTTGAAACATTTATGATTTGAAGGATCCACCCATTTTCTAAAAAAATTATACAGACAGGTAAGCAACATTAAATTTATTATTTTTCGATTCAGAAATTTTTTAAACAATTCTATAAATTAATCAAACTGAAATGAAGCTAATCAACCTAGTCTCGATCATTCAAATATTTTAGAAGATGAAGAAAAAAAAACGTTTCAGACAGTGGGAAGACGTTGGGTGGAGGGGAAAAGAGGGAAATAATAACACGTCGTAAATTCACTGCCTCTTTCCAAGAGTATTCAGTTCCAAATATAAGCGTTAAACATTAGAAAACAGCCTGCACTCGCGAATGACGGTGTGCGCACACACAGTCACACACGCGCACCCCCCCCCCCCCCCACACACAAGGTTCTTGGCGGCTAATTTTTTTCTTGTTCTTGCCTTTCTTTTAATGGATGACGGAAAAAGTTTACAGCCCTCTTAAAGCCTCGACGGATCCCCGGGTTGAAGGCTCTGCCGCCGAAGCTCCCCTAATCCGGCCGTTTGTCTCAATCGCTCGCCCGTAATACGCTGAACCAGCCGTAAATTTCCCGTAACCCCTTATGCCTGACTTAATGTAACATAACTTTAATACATTAGTTAATGGCATGTTAATAATTAATGGCTCTATGAGGATCAAAATCCTTAAGAAGAACAAAACCCCGAGACAAGAGAAAGGGTTTTCGAGTCCACTGGCTGTACTTTAGCAAAGGAGGAAAAGGAACAAGGTTAAATTAGACACGAATTAGAGAAATTATTCACAAAAGCGAATAATAATACAAGAGTTTAAGAATCGTTCGCAAAATAAATCTCCCTGTTTATTTATTTTTAAAACCTCGCTATTTTAATCCAGTATTCAGGACTAAATTCAAATTTAGCCTCCGAAATTCAATAGGAAAGAATACATGGATGATAATTTTGACTGTGATTTGTTTTTGAAGTTATATCAAAAAACACAGTCTCTTTATCTGAATTTCACTATTACAATATCAGTAGTGCGTCCGCTTCACCGTTCAAACGACATGTAAAAATATTTTCAAGGGATGTAATAATCTAATCCATAAAAAAACCTATCTGAAAGGACAACTTATACAGAATAGATTAAGTGATGTGTATGAAAATAGCAAAAATTGTTCTGGCATTAATTGCGATGTAATCGAATATTTATTAATGTACTTATGTTTTGAAACGCAGAGTAACTGAACAAAGCAGGGTTTAAATAAATATGAAAATGAAATTCTGCTTTATAGATAGCACAGAAATAAATGAATTACGATTTTATTTAATTTCCTTTGTCGTTTTCTACATCCATTCTAATAAATAGTAAAATATTTTATATGTTCGGATACAGCGAAAAAAAGTTTAATTTCTCGATCTTAATTTCTACTCCCCCCCCCCCCCCCTCCCCCAGAGAGAATTTTAAGCGCAAACGATTCTCCCCTGACTAAATAGGTTTTATTTACGTGCGTTTTCAGGAATTTCGAGAATTTTTCTTCCTAATTTTCATAGTATTCCAGTAAATTTTCCTAGAAGAGAGTGTTCAAGTAAGGAATAATTTAGCGATACTCATTTCAACAAAGATAATTGAATGAGAGTGGTATTCAACAACAATTCCAACTCCAATGGCCCTTCACCCGTCAGAGTTTATCAGCTTTAACGAATGTCGAAAACCTTCTGGACAAAGCAGCAATTACAGACAATAGCCGCACACAAATTTGGACGTTTTGCATGTTCAAGGCTTCCCAAATGATTTCAGACTATTTTTATGCTTGGAGCGATCTTTGTCTGGGAAATAGCTTTCTTATGAAAATATTTACTCTGTAAAAATTCTTAACCCTTTGGCAGAATTATGAGAGTCCTTAGCAATTAAATATCTATTGTTCTTTAGACTAGAACCCCTTCGTGTTTTTTAATGGAGACCATGAGAGTTATTTTCATAAATGCAAAGAATCTAAATCAAGGCTGAGTTCCACTTATAAATACACTTACTTTCAATTTACAGGCACTAGGTCTAAGATTGAAAAATATGATTTCTTTTTTATAGCGATGAGCTGCTTGGTAATGGTTAATCCTTGTTGTTTCTTTGAATTTAATTTTTACGTTTTCATTCGAAAATTGTAGCCCAAAAAATTGCTACAAGAGCTGTTGTCTATTTTAGTTACCATATTTACAACGTATGCGAATAGTTTCAAAATTACAAATATAAATCACTGAATATACGAGGAATGAATTTTTATGGACTAATTTTGGTCAAAAGAATTGGGAAACACTACAGTAAACATTTATCTAATGGATCTCTTGTGAGCTTACAAAATAAAGAGAAGGCAGTAGAAAGCCTCATTAATTAAGAGTCAGATTGCAAATTTTCTAGCAGATAGGAAACTATAAAATTTAATATTTAAATACAACAGTACTTTTAAGTGCTATTCGAGATTTTCCTTATCTTACGGTATCATACGAGAAGCCACTGCAATGCATAAAACGAAACTGTGGATAAAACACAATGAAGAAAATTCAAGAAATGATGGTATCTTTTTGAATGATGGACCGCAGTATGATTGAAATAAACGTTCACGCTGTATATAATGTGCTTACGAACTCTGTGTACAAACCTTTGCGGGTGGTAGAGGACCTTATTTTGAATATATTTTGCCAGTAAACTGGAGAGACTTTTTCATAATATTGTTTCTTTCCTTAATATATTTCCAGAAAACGGAGAATTTAGAAAACTTGATACCGATTGTCACAACGTTTTTAATAACCAAATACTACAAGTTTGTAAAATTACAAAAGGTTTTCAAACTCTGTCAGAAATGACAGGACAGCACGCTGTGAGGCATGCATTGCTCGCATGATCAACAATTTGAACACCTTTTGCAATTTTACAAAAATGTAGTATTTGGTTATTAAAAACGTCGTGACCATCAGTATTCAGTTTTCTAATTTCTCCGTTTTCTGGAACTTCATTAACGAGAGAAACCATATTATGAGGAAGACTCAAACACCCATTGTATGTATGAAGTCTGATAATTTTTTTATGTATCAGCGATTCATCTGCGACTCCCAGTTTATTCGCAAAATATATTCAAAATAAGATTCCCTGTCACCCCTCAAAGTTGTACGCAGAGTTCGTAAACACCCTTTATAAAATCTTATGTGGATAAAAAGTGTTGTGTTTTCTTTCATTATCCCCTGAGTATGACAAATAGCAAGCGGAAATAGTTGCTAAACCAATTAATTGTTCAGTAAGATGATGCTATGCTAACGTTGAAATGGAGAAAAAGTTTGTTGGAAACTCAAATTTATCAGATATTTATTTTTATAACTTGCCATATATCTAAAATATTTTTTCATTCTAGTTTGTTTTCCATAGAACCAACACAGAACGTGAAAGATATTGGAGTCGAATAAAGCTATTTTATAATGTAGAGTATAATGAATAGACATTTTATTAATTTTTAACAACACTTTTCAAATTTGAAATATTTTCTTATAATAAATGCAATGCCGTAGGGAAATTCCCGTATAAATTAAAGAGAGTAAGGATTTTGAAAACATTATATTGAATTGTACCATAAACGGAAATCGCTACATTTTAAAAATGCTGCAAAAATAATAATATATCATACCCAGAAAATGAAGAAGGCATACATTTAATTTAAGCATCATCTCAGTTTATTTTTCTTTAGCAGCATCTTTTTAACCCTAATCTGGGGATAGATGTTTTTTTTTAATTTTTTTTTCTTCAACAAAGTTAAGACTTTTCTCCAGTTACTTCATATATCATTAAAACAATATCTTTTTTAATTCTGCATAATTTTTATGCAAACCATTAAACAGCTACACTATACTAAAAACACTGATTTTACAGACACACTCACAAAGTCGTATTAAAGTTGAACGGAGAATAAAGTAAGCATTTGTTAATGAACATGTGATTGAATAAATTTTCTGCCCTGTCTAATACAGTTTTTGTGCACAGTCGGGAACTTAATATGTTCCCCCCCCCCCCACAGAATTAAACAAAATGCGAATGAAAAAAAAATCATGTAAAAATAATTTGCTGATACTGCATCTTCTCAACATTATACAGTTTTTTCCATTTGGCCATGGGTTGGATTGTAGCTTAAATTCGTTTATATTGTAGATGGAAAAAAATGCAAATTTTTTTTTTTATTTAATGATGCCAGATGTAAAGAAGCAATAAGGAAAATATAAGCGAAATTAATATTGGACATGCATCGCCTATAAAGGCTGAATATTTTAATAATCTAAACAACTTTTCTTGAAATGATGATGATGAAAAAATTATGTTCGAAGTAGCGTTAACTTCTGGTTTCTCAAACGAGCAGCCAAAAACATAAAAATAAAAATTTTTAATTTTTTTTAAATAGTTTATTTTTTTAAAACAAAATTAAGAATTAAAAAAGTTTTTATATAAAACCATTCTATTAAGGGATCGATGCCTATCTTACAAAATTCTAGGGTGATGTCTCTCAAGTCGACGGTGACACTATCTCGCCTGACGGTTTTAGACGTTTATCAGCCGCATAAGGAAATGGAGGCGCCTTCGCTGACGGGTAATTCAGTATCGAAATCTCCGTTATCTCTACTGAAACGGAATATCAACCACTCGAAGACCATCCTATAACAAGCACATTTACAAGCTAGTCTTTGTCATCATTCTTTTCCTTTTCCTTCGTCACATCTCAATATAAATTTAACATAGATTCTAGAAAAAATATCTTCGGTTGTAAAGTTTTACCTTCTGAAACAAATATTTACATCCTAAGATTTTTTTAAACCGCGTAAATTCAAAATAGTTTAATTTATTTAATTTTAGAGTTTTAGATGAAATCAAAATTAATATCAACATGATTAAGATGTTTTTTTCCTTCTACGAAATGAAAATTCTTTCATATAAGGTTGCTAAGCGATGATGTGATAGCGCTGTCTCTTTTGATGAAAACATTTTGAAATGTAATAAATTCCATTTCATTAGTTTTCAATTTTAGAAATGATTTAGTCTCGACCAATTTTCCAGAGGAATCAGTGAAAAGAATACAGTTCGAGACGTCAGGGAAATTCATCCGAAAGCTAAAAAATTTTTTTTTAAATAGAGGTTGCTATGGATATTCAAGTTAAAAAAGATAAAAAAAAAGTATGTACATAATTAATTTCATTAAAAAATATTACAGCTATAAAAAATCAAATTTCTTTTCATCTGTCCTTCTAGAAACGCATGTCAAAACAATTATTTTTTTGTCAGGAAGCCATACATAAAAAAATTAACAAAACAAAAAAGGAGCAGCCTGCAAATCAAGACTTATCAACACTCAACTACTTTGCAGCACAATGAACAGTGAAGGCTGTATGTCGCTGAAGCAAAGATTAAATCTTGCAAATGTGCCCACCAGAAGAGAACAGTGTTGTTTTCCATCTAACGTAAGAAGAAAAAACGAGGAGTATATTTCCCCTCCTTTCTTTATACGACAAGTATGAATTTAAAGGCGTCGGAAGGTCTCCTTTGAACACGGTTTTCCTTTCCAACACCTGACGGCTGTAATTAGCATTGGATGTAATTAGCATTGATTCAAAAATGCATAAATCTTCACCACACTGTGAAAGGATACCCAGAAAAAAGAACCCACTTGTGGATTTCAGAAAGGAGGGGAAGAAAAACTCCCTGAGATGTCGCTCAAGAACAATAAAAACGACTTTGAAAAGATAAGAATCGGTAGACGGTCTCTTTTCGTAATGAGCGCGCCGTTAAATGTTTTAAATGCGATTTACCAAAAAACATTTTCCACCATTTCTTAAGACAAAATGTTAGGGACTTCCTTCTTTTTCATCTCTCTCTTCTCTCTTAGTACTCTTTGAAACGTCTTCTCTTTTCCTTTTACTCATTGTTGAGATATATACGAGAGAAAAATTCTCAAATTCTTTATCTTTTTTTCAGCTGCCTCATTTTCTTAATTGAAAAATCTTCATTTAACAAAACGGAGTGACATGTTTATCGCCATAGCTCGTAATAAGCTTACACACAGAACAATCTCGAGTCGACATATTTCAACCATTGAAACGGACAAAAGAGAATATACAAAAGTTCTCACAAAATCACACTTTCCCTCTGTGACAAAAGCATCGTCAACAAAGCTCGAAGACTGAAAGAAGCTTTTAAGACATATTTGCTATCAGTGCTTAAATTTCAACTTTAATTGTTGTATGTGTTTTTGTAGGGATGCATCATTTATTGGAAAATTTGAATATTTTCTTGTCTTTATAAATGTCTATCCTCAAAGTGACGCAAAATTCCTACTGAAATGATAAATTTTTCAAACCAAACAATGGAACGTTCCTAAATCAAATGTGTTTATGTCTCTGAATGGACTACAGTGCTGTTTACAGATACAGATATAGCGCTTATAAGTATTTGAAGAAAGATACTTTTATAAATATGCGCTGCTGATAAAGCTTGGGTCTATACATGTATTTCGACAGAGAAATAAGAGAACATGAAATTATTCTGTGGTTCTCTGCACATACACCCTTTCTCGAGTGTCGTGCATCTTTATATCTATATGGTTAAAATTTACGATCTACGTAATGTGTCTTTGATGTATGAAATTTCTATTGTGATAAGGGTAAACGAAAATAGATAAGCGAAACCAATGAAATTGATAAATTCATCGAGTGTTGCAATTTAGTAAGCAATTCCTTTGCATTTCATTATTTGCAATGGCTTCATACATTTAGGATCGTGTTTTTGGTTGGTTTCTCGAGCAAAAGCATAAAAAAAAATTTATTTTAACATATTACAGAATATTATTTCTATTTTTACCAATATATGCTATGAATTTCTTTTTTAATGTTTTATTTAAGCTATTACCATAAAACATCTGAAGTTATTCCTCAATCTTTATCAAATTCAATCAATTATTAAAGATTTTCTTTTACCTAAGCACTAAATTTAGATAACATTTTTGCATGTTTATTGTTTTACATAGATATCTATTTATAAAGCAAGATAGTCTATTGCTTAACAGCTCTAGCCAATATTTACATCAGCTTATAAAAACTCTAGCCTGCAGTTCTCTGGCCATTTATTCAAAAAAAATGAATTTACGTTTCTCCAAATTCATTCGGTTCGTGTTATAAGCGATACGCACAGACAAGGTTTCTTTCAGATCGTTTGACCCAGAGCTGGTTGAAATTTTCGTTTTAAGTAAGAGAAGTTCTTTGAATTAGTGAAAATCATAAGAAAAAGACTGCAAATCTTAGAATTATTATTGCTTTACTTTAACAGATTTTGAATATTAATATTTCCAGCTTAATAAAATGCTGGAAAAGGTATTCTCTAATGGCTTTCAGAATAGACAATCATAAGCTTTCAAAATACAATAGATGATACATTCACTTCACCAACAAATTCTATGTCTTTCTTTCTTTCTTTTTTTTTTTTGAAAATTACGGTGTCGAAACTCAAAAACTTTCATCAAATTCTATGACTGGCTAAATTTGATCAGAAAAAAAAAGTCACAGACTTGACCGATTTTAAAGACAGTAACATGCCGAAGTATTATCTTAATTGTTATTATAGAAGGAAGATATTGCTAAAGTCATGATAAAGATTAATTTTTCTCTTCGGTAAGGTTAATGAAGAGAGATAGTTGTTTATTTATGAAACTCCAATGCGGATTTCGGCTTCTAAATAATATTCATTACAAGATATCTTGTCCACGGATTTTTCTAAATTATCCATAAGCATCCAAAAGCAGTAACTACTCAATAAGCCATCTTATGTTTGAAAAAGAAAACCCTCTCAAATAGCTATCTCTACTATAAGCTATTTTATGTTGATAAAGAAATTTGTTTGAAAAAGAAAACCGTTAACTTTGGTTTTATATTCAACTAGAGTATCCAGCCAAATAAGAGTGGTTGGGAAGAATAAGTATGTGGCAACTCTTTCCACAAAAGATATCCAGCATTTCGTATCTCGGATTTTTTTTTTTTTTGTGGTCAGAAGCTCTGTACAGGCAATTCTACATCACGGTTCTTTCTTATATTTTTAAGTGTACCTAGAATTACAAAAGTACTAATTATAAACGTTACAACTCTTTATAACCACATGAGAACTTAAATTTTAACTAACAATAATTATTGAAGATTAGATTGAAGATTATTGGGAAAGGTGAGCCTGAAATGAGCTGATATCAAACGTGTCTAGATTTCGTTCAAATCGGATTGAGGGCTGCCGAGATATGGTTGTTTTTTGGGCGTTTTAATTATAATAATCTTCAATCTAACCTGCAAAGGTTTGAACTATATATAGGTAATGTACACACAAAGAATGTTTTAGTAAAATGCAGATAAGGCTTGTCTAAATCAAAAATGATCTCGAATTATATTCCAATTATAAAATATTCATAATCAAGCTTAAAGTCTTTGGCTTGTCCAGGCTTTAGATAAGATACGTGACATTTGCAGTTTATTAAAGCCTTAGCTTTTAAACAGTATTCGAAGAATTAAAGAGACTTACGTAAGAAATTAGGTAACCCCCCAAAAAAGAGAGAAAGAACGGTAAATAAGTTTACGTTATGTATTAACATCCGATAGTTGAATATTGCTGTTGCTAGAAGAAGGCAGTAAAACAACGTTTTTGTTGTTTTAATAATTTTGTTGTTTTTTCTGAACATTTACTTATGTAAGTACCCACAGATTTTAAGGTTATCTTTCTATCTAAAGTTTGTTGTTGTTAAACAACTTCTATACGAATGCAATTAATCGTTCATATTCTAAACTATATTGCAATTAAAAGTAATTAATATTTTAGGTTTTCTTAATATCGAATCTGGAGTTGCATGCTTCCAATAGGAATTCAGTTGATATTAATCTATGTTTATTATTTTAATTTCCATATTAAAATATTATAATATGAAAAATATTCAAATGTCCTATTATATTTTGATTTATGAAACATGTTAAGAAAAAAAAAACAATAGTATAATGTTAAAAAAAAGAAAAATACTCAAAATAATGTATTGCTTAATAACAATCGTCTTTGCGTTTTTCCATGTACGAGTTTCTTTTTTAAGGTTAAACTTTTTTTAATTACGTTTATTGTTATCTTTAAGAGGTAATGTAATTTTGAGATGCCTAAGTTGTTTCGTTTTGAAATCCAGCCTTTCCATCTTCATTATATAAACGCTTATGGTTGACTGTACATGCAGTTCTTGGCTCAAATGGAATTCCGAGTTGCTTGGCCAATCTAAAATTACTTCGACAACAATGTCAAGAATTTCAAGAGATATTTTATAAGTTTGGAAAGTTTTGCTGAATCTTAGTTTAATGAATAACAATCATTTATTACATTTTTCTTTTCATTGTCAATAAAGAAACTTTCTATTCTGGTTTTATGTCAACGAAGAATAAAGCAAAGAATTCATTTAAAATAGATTATCTGATATAAAAAAATTAGCCATATTTGTTGTAAAGGCAGAATAAGCTCTTTTCAAAATTCAACTAAATGATATTAAAACAAACATTTTTCACGTCGCAATTAAATACTCTAGAATGGACCTATGAAATCATTCACTAAAAGCGAACATATGAAGCAATTCATAAACTTGATAATAACAGAAGTTTATATAAGAATTTACGGATCAAAAATTTTACTGGAATTAACATCTTCTCGAAAAACAAAATAAAAATATCAGTTGGGGAAGTCGAAGTCGTTTCGGATACATTGTGAGCACATAAATTTAAGACATTTACGTCTTATTTTAAAATTTTTCATAGTGGAAGCCAAAAAAGTAGCATTTCAAGAGAAGAAATCACGAATACATGCTAAAGGTATGCTAATCCACTAAGAAGAAAAAAAATACTATGATCCAGCAAACAACATAATAACAGGAGTAATAAGATACGAAGGAGGGACGGATGAAAAGCAGTCAAATTTCTTTTTCTTTTTTTCCCTTTCCTCTTTTAAGGTCTTGGTTTTAATTTTATATTATTATTGCCATAATAATGTGCCTTTTTTATCGCGTATGAAGGCAACATCGTTTTTCCAGCTGATTTAGCCTGACCCTTTCAAAAAGGTCTTCCATGCCCACCTTTCCCAGCCCCCTCATTTTTTCTTTTATATACTAATAAACATTCGTTAAGATTTTTTTATTTTGGGAGATTCCCTTCCCCTCCTGACTGGAGCCATGGCGATGATAAAATATGTCTCCTCTTTTAAACCGGATGATTTTTTTAATGAGAGCCATTTACGCGTGGAATCATTTCGGACGGTTCTTAAATTCTGAAAATTACTTTTCTTTTTTATCTTTTTTATAACCTCATAAGAGAAGTCCCGTGTCAAAAAAGATATTTTTTAAATATATTTCTTTCAGTTTCTATTTGATTACTATATTTTAAAGGCAAAGATGTTATTTCACTAACTTTTGGCTGATATGTCCCTTTTTTCACTTTTATCCGGGGGGAAAAAATGAAATTTCACCCGAAGGAGTCGAAAAGTCACGGCCACCCGAAGGCAACGGGACATAACTTATGGTTGGTAATCATTGGGTGTCAAAACAACAAAAATTTTTAAGGGGAAAAAATAAAATTAGTTCTCGGTGTATTCGAGAAGGGGGACTAAGAAAGAGAGAGAGAGAGAAATTGTCTCAAATAATCGTCTAGCCGTGTTTAACATGAACAAACGATTATAAATTTTTTTCGAACTTTATTTCAAAAATTTAACAGAAAGAAATACGAGAAAGAGGGCGGATTAAGAAGCGAAAAAAAAAGACCCAATGTTTATAATTCAGTAACAAAGAATATTCCAATACGACTTATATTAAAAGTTAGTCAATTTTTCTTACTTGACAGACTTCTGTGTTTTAAGTTACGAGTTAAAGGCTCAATTAACGTGAAAAATTCCTTAAACAGTTGCGCCAAGAAAATTAAGAATGTCTGCTATGTTTCTAAGCCAACTTTAAGAATTAAAATAAATAGTCAATCCAATTTCATGGGGGATGAAAAGCGACTCCTGGTAAACTTATGGATTAATTAGTATTCTCACTCTTACAAGGCACTAGGTGGTAACGAAGATCTTCAGCGATTAAACCCTGTTACTAACATAAAACAAACTATTTTTGCGACTTGTTATTTACCCGTTATTTCCTGATTAATTTTATGGTGTCTCATTTCAACTATATTTCTTATATAATCTTCCCAAACTTCCTGGTCCAGAAAACTACAACTTTTTAATGTATTCCTTCTCCGCTGATTTAACTGGAAATATTAAGTATATGCAATTTACATTCTTCCATCCATATAATCAATATTCCATTTAAACCAGCAGATTTATGCATTATGAATTTGTTGAAAACTTTATTTGTAACACCCCTCTGTCTAACGCTCTAGACCGAAATTTATAATTTCTGTTTTAAAATGTCTAAAAGTTTGAGCTGAAACTGCTATGCTATGATAATTTCTACGGTAACTCTAAAGGTGTGAATGCCAAATAACGTATGCACACTTTAACAGATGCCATCTTTGAATTTTTTTCGAAGTTGGGTCGAATTATGGATTTACTGGAAGTGATGAAATTTTCTTTCAACAAGACAGCGGACCACCACACAAAGAGAAGACGTGCAGCTCACCGGAGTAAGATTTTATAAGGACATTAGATAGAATGGAGAGCTGCGATTTGAGTTCCCCGCACGTTTTCCTGATTTAACATCTTTACCTATGGGATACCCAATTAGCTAAGACCCCTTTTCTTTCCTTTTTTAAGAGGTAAGTCACGGGCCCAAACTTTTTGAAAAAGTATGATCTGTATGGGCACTTTAGTTGAGAGTAGGTGACGATATTTATAAAAAAAAAACTGTAATAATACCATTATTACAGAAAATGAATGTGCTTAAAATGATGTTATTGATTATTGCAGACCTTTCCTTAACCCTGGTGAAATAACAGCCAGAACTGTCATTTGAAAATACAATAAGAAAGCGACGTTTAAATCAAGATGGCTATTCATTTCCTTTGAAAGACTATACATTGTACCGACAAGAAAAAGAAAATCGACTGAGCCTACAGTTCTACGTTTGGGAATAACTTCTCCACATTTATCTGAATAAAATTTGGTATCATTTGAAAATACTTAATTCTGCGGCTTTAAATAGAGATCTCAATCTTTATTGTTTATTAAAGAAAATTTGAGAAGGACGCTCCCAAGAGCAGAATTATAGGCTGAGCCGATTTTTCTCTTGCCAGTTTATTGGGTTTTCTTCATTTAATCTGCCTGACTGATATTATGGACTCTGAAAGTATACAAATCTAACAGCAAATAATAAACATCACTGAAATTATAACGTTATAGTTCGAATTGCGCTGCCCTGTCCATCTGGAGTTGGTAAAGCTCTCTAAGCTACATGAAAGTAATATAAGAACTTATTTTAATTAAAAAGATGAATCTCTTTTTTTTAAATTTTATGAATGACATAAATAAATAATCAGAATAATAATCAGAATTTCATCCAGTTTCATCGGGACTTGCATTGGTGACTTTTATTTTGTTATTTTGATTATTTATTTACGTCATTCATAAAATTTAAAAAAAAAGGAGATTCACCTATTTAATTAAAAGATTTCAAACCACTTCTTCTCTTATATAATAAGAACTTCTATTGAATTCTGTAGAATTTAAAAATTATTTTCAGGTGCGCTAATTCAATATCTTTATTACATTACTGTGAAGATTAAAATCACCAATGCGGTTTTACTGTTAAGGTCATATATAAATTTATAATTCCCCGGGAGAATTACCATAAAATGAAGCGTGCTAAAATTTTTAATCAATCTTATATGCATTTTAAAACCAAAAATATACAAATATAGGAGAAGTGTTATAGATATATATCTATTATTATAGGATTGGTGATGTGTTTCATTTATAAGGTAAATTAAAGCACTGTTTTCTCTGAACAAATCGTTTCCGTTTAGTGTTGCAATCACAGAACATAGAAAAAAGGCGTGTTTTAAAGTCAACAATTATCTATCGCTAATATACTATATGGAGCATAAAAGAAGCTCACGAACAAGCACACACGCATAAAAGAATTTGAAAAACAGCATTATATACCATTTCTGTTTGTTGTTTTTTCTTTGGCCGAATTCAGTTCATTATTCCTGCATTTTGTTTCCTCCTTTAATATTTTTGCAGAAATTCTCCCATTACTCCGCTCCCGTATTCTTTCAGGCGATCATTTTGGTGGCGAGAGAAACTACACCAGCGGAAAAAATAAAAGTCGGGAGAAAAAGAACAAACGAATAAGTTCTGTGTGGAAAGACAAACGTACACACACAAAATAAGAAGTAGTTAGCCATTATCATCATCCAGGCGACGGCGATGAGCCATTCTCCCCATTGACCAAAAGGGGAAACAGTTGTCGTTGCGCCCTTTTATGAAACCCAAGAGCAGCGGCAAAACCTAGAGAGCGGATCGCTTTGGATTTTACGATTGCCATGGAAACGGGAGACGGCGAACAGGGTCATTGGGAACTTTTCAGAGACAACAACCCGAGCACGCAATGCCCGCTCGTAATGTTTCCTCTCTCTCTCTCTCTCCTCGAACAGGAAAGATAAATAATAGGAATATACGAGAGAATAAGAATGAAAGCGAGGTCCCCAAAATGCCCTCTTTCTCCTCTTTCCAGGTACTTTTCATTTCGCTCTCTTTGTTCATACAAATAGACCCACAGGCAATTTTGGTTTTGGATCTACGCCATTCTATTTTCACACACACCACACACATGCACGCACGCGCACACACAAACACACACACAACACTGTTGTTACATCTAATAAGGAAAGCAAGGGATATTATCCATATCATAAATTAAATTTCGTCAGGTGGATTTATCATAATTAGGGTTAACTTATTTGCCTTCGTTGGAGCTAAACAGTTTTTTTTCCTCTTCAATGAATTAATAGATCCTTAAGTGGAAAAAAAACTTGAGTGCTAAATAATAAAGATATAAGAAAATTTCAGAATGGAGTTTCAGTAGTTCTCATCATGATCTAAAATAAATTAAAGACGATTAAGAAATTACTGCTCATTTTCATTATCTTGCAAGAAAAATTACTTCACATAAGAATGAAACAGGTTCCTACATAAATCCTTCTATTTTTTTTTGTCTTTCGTAGATGATGAAGAGAATTGCGGGCTTTTCATCAGAAATAACGATTTACGAGAAAACCACATTTTCCTTTCCTTCTAGCTGTAATTAAAATTTAAAGGATTCACCAAGGTTCACACGATTCTTAATTTTATTTTAAACTTTTTAATTTAGTATTTCATTTTATTCGAGTGTAGTGACTGTTTTTATAGTTACTTGATGGTTTTAAATAAAATTCAGTAATAAGGAGATAACAGAGGAGACACTCCACTTGTCCACAAAAGGGGTTTACTCCGTCATAATGTAGATTTCAGTTGCACTGCAACTATTTTCAGTATGACTGACTTATTAATACATATACACTGATTTTATTGTTGCTTTATAATTTAGTAAATTTTTAATAATCATTTATGTTTGTATAGGAAAGAAAGACCTCTAACCACAAAAAAATCTGAGACATTAAACGTCAGATACTGTATTTCAAAGGCTATGTCGGTCTCAATATTGCCGTTGAGAATGAAGGCATAGCCGACGAAATACTTATCTGGCGTTTCATATCTCGGATAGTTTTTTTGTGCTTAGTTAGAGGTTTTTCCGTCCTATACAGGGAATTCCACATAGCGTTTATTTCATATTTTTAATTAATCATTTATGTAGATAAACGTTCCCTTAGGTGGAAAAAGAAAAAAAAAAGATTATTTATATAAAAAGATTCATTTCTATAAACACAAGCAAAAACCAGTTTAGCGTTGGTGAGAGAATCAGACGATCCTTCTGAATGATTCCGGAATCCAACTGCATTGTCTGCATTTTCAAAAAAAGGTCACTACAATCATAAAAAAAAAATGATATCGCTTTTCCTACTATTTTGACAAACAAACAAAAAGTTTCACAAGGGTTCAGTGTGATCTAAAACTGTCATAAAGTTAAAGGCTTTCATAAAAATAAATCGAATGGATCTTATATTTTTAGAGGCAGATTTGATATAAAATGTTATTTCTATAATGCACGCGCTCTAACATTAGATCATAAATGTCCCCAATTTTATCTTAAAAAATGTTAAGCAATACGATGCGAAGCTGGTGGCTGCTTTCTGTTTTCCAAAGACAAGAGAAAATGACGGATTGGTGTTTATTATTATAGGTGATCTAATATAAAATTTCCTTAACTTATGCTGAAAGACATTTTGCATCATATATAGTCCAAAATGAATAATAGTTTGGAACAATGATGAGGTGAAATGCATGAGAGGACAGGAACCTTGAACTTTATCCTAGCAGCGTAAAACATGTACGCTCAAGAAATAAATACAAACCGATCTGTGATAAGATCTCCATCTAATGCTCACTGGCTTCTTAAAATGAAGATAAATTGTAATGCAAAAGTTAATTACAAACAAAAAATAATTTATGACCTCAGGAAGGTAATCTGAAGTCACTGCTACCCGATACATTATCGAATACTGACCAGCACTGCGGAAAAAAAAACATAGGAAAGTCATTTCACAGCCTGAAAAAAAAGTTACGCCTTCCAATAGGGCTACAAATATTGCTGTTAGATTATGTTTTCCTTAAAATCATTATCATTATGTTCATTATCATTTCGTTCCTTATTTGCTAGTTTCCATCTTTAAAATTACTCAATTTTCTTATTTCATATATTAATGGTAAACTCAAATAAAGTAACATTTAAAACACCTTTTATTAGGGTAGTAAATAAATGACTCTCTTGCGACGCAGTCAGCAGAACGCATTTAGAAGAATGCATATTGTACAAATGCAATTAAAAATAAACAAGACGCATTCTTAAGATATTAAGTTCAATTTGATGGGCGTATTTTTTGAAACTTAATATGGTATTTATGCCCTTTGGATTTGCATTTTGAATGAGAAAACAATTGCAGTTTTTTTTTAAACTTCTGCAAATGAAGAGCCTTCTCTAAATTGTATTAAATTCCTGAATAAAAGCCCTAAAATATCAGCTAATTTTTCTTCAAAACAAAATCTGTAAAGTTTGCATTCGTTTTTACTATTTAGTCAGTTGGTTTAGCTATAAGGAAAAACTTTCCAAGTAAGGTGGCGCAAGTTTTGTTTCCTTCCTTCATTTTGATGGTGTTACAAGTGCAACCAAGTTAGCGGTAAAACATTAGGAAAGGCGGGTAGGATGGAGTTTGAAAAGGTGAAGGAATATAAAGGTAGATAGGGAAGTGTTTAAACGATGGTCTGACTGGGCCTCGAGGAAGAGACGAAGACAGCGGGGCCACTTTAGATGTCAGAGAATTGTCGCGTCGACGTTCATTCCTTCCTCCCGTTTCGTTCATTGGCGTTTGGCTTCGCTTTAGTGGCGTCGAGACGGGCCGAGAAGACAACGAACGAAGGAAGAAGGAATTGGGTGGTGGGCCTTTTCCCTCCTCTTCTTCCAACAAACAACTTGCTCAACATGAGAATGGTTGATTTAAACCAAGAGCTCGGAGGATCTTCTGGGAGCTGATTGGTATCGGAGCTCCTCTTGCAAGTGAGATGCGCGCATGCGTCCACCAGAAAACCTCATTTCTTGTCGCCTGATGAATTCGTAACGGAAAACGTACAAGCCTTGGCCTGGTGTGGTCGATGAATAATTCACGAGGCCGTCTCTTGTTACGTCTGCGGAGGCGTTCAAGGATTCATGAGGCGAAATGACCAGCGCCTCCCGGCAAACGTCCATTCGTCTATCTGATTGTCGTGGACAATTTACATCTGTCTCGATTCTCTTCTCCAAACTTATTTCTACGCCGTGTGCGAAATGTCTGGAGCTGGCCTGGCTTTCTTAATGCCTTTTCCTCAAAAAGAGCTTTTCCCCACTTAAACTCAAGCACACTCTTTGCACTTCTTGAGCAACGGCCTTCTCTCTCTCTCTCTCTCTCTCTCTCTCTCTAATGGAACCTACACGTCATTATTGTGCGTTATTCACATGAATGTATTTGCTTATCCTCTTTTCCAATTACCTTACGAATTCTAAAACATTTGATGGCAGAATAACCTTATAAATTCATTAATTATAGTGAACAACAATTTATAATCAAACTGAATTAAAATTGCCATTTTAACCTTTGCTAATAGTTTGTAGAAGTACGATTGTTTCTCATTGGTTGTCATGATTGCAGTAATAAAATAATATAGAAAAAATATGGAATTACCTGTGAAGGAAGGGAAAAACCTCTAACTACAAGGACATCCGACGTTTCATATTTTGGATGTCTTTGGGGTTAGAGGTTTTTCCTTTCTTTACAAGCGCTTAATTTCAAAAAAATTCAATTGATACTCAAAAATAGCAAACAAAACATAAGGATAAAAGAGAAAACACAGGACTAATTTAAGCGATACGGTAACTTTCTTTAATGCTGACGCGTTTCAGGGTTACACTAACATCACGAACTGAAATGCATCGGCATTAAAGAACGATACCGTATCACATAAATTAGTCCTGTGTTTTCTCTTTTATTGTTATTATGCGATACTAGACAGCATACATATTATAAAAACATAAGGCCTGGTATAAAGAATTTTGAAAGCCTTGCCAGTCCTTTCGGCTCTAAGCCTTGATAAATTTTCATTAAAACAAGTTGTTTATTCTACAAGGGGAGCGAAATTTAAAAAAAAAGCTCGTCAAATACTGCTAAATTCGATGAAAAAAACATATCAACTACAGAAATATTGAAAACAATTATTATTGAAAATTAAACAAAGAAAATCCTATACCCTAAATTAACATGGTACATGTTTTGCTCAATTTTCACTCCAATTTTGCTATTCAGACGAAGTACAATTCAAGCATGAATTGAGGTGTTTTGTTTGAATTCAAGCATGAATTCTTTTGTTTAATTTTCAATGAATAATTTTTTTTCCTATTTCCATAATTGAGGTGTACTTTTATCATTGAATTAAAAAAGTTTATACTCAGCATTTGCTTTTATATTTAGAAATATTTCTAAACGGTAGAAGGGTGGATCATAATACTGTTCCTATTGATTAAACAGGTGGTGGCCTTACAGTATAACAGAGGAACATCAGGAGTTCCAACTAGTTTCGCCATTTATTCCCGGCTTTGTCAAGGATATATCTTTTAAAAATTCGTTAAAAATTTTTTCGTACTTCACTTAACTTATTATGCAAGATAAAATATTATGGAAATTTTCAGGACAATTTTTTTAAGGGTAAGCAAGATCTAGACTAAATATGGTTGGTCTTCTATAGAATTTATTTTAATATAAATTTTGATTATCGTAATAGTCTAAATCATTCCAAACAACCTCTGCATTTTGTCCATGATAAATGTTTAATATAAGTCATTAAGCATTAAGAATTAAATAAGTTTAATTGAGAATATAATAATTATTTTATTATATGCAGGAAATGCATAGGAAGTCAATAGGAATTCTAAAGCTTGATTATAGGCACACGGTTCAATTCTCATTTCAAAAAAGTTCAAATAATTGCAGCGGTTACTCAATAAAAGAATAAATTCTAAAATAATAATTGAAGGGTTGTGAACGAGATAGTCCAAAGGCTTATTTTTAGCAAATATTGCTTTTTGGACGAGTTAGTTTCCTTCATATAAGAGGAAGCTAGTAGTGAAATACCGTAAAATTTACTCAAAGCATAAATGAAATAAGCGCTCGTAATATGAAATTATTTACAACAGTTAGGCAATATTTCAGCATGCTCTCTTAAAAGCTTTTCCCTTGGTGGATTATGTCATTTTCACCCCTTCAATTTTATTACTTGGTATTTACTTACAACGTTTTGATGATAAGTCAAATATGACAATTCAATTTTAAGTAAATCACAAGCAGTAAAATAATTAATTTAGAATTTATGTTTTTAATTGAGGAATTGTTGCAATTCTGACCCACGTTGCTGAACTTTTTTTACTGGAAAAAAATCCCAAGAACACGCAATCAATCTTTAGGCTTGCTTATTGCGAAACACTCTATAGTGAAACTTTAGAAAAAAATGAGATGCCTACTAATATGATTAATATAGATTTACATTTAAATATAAAATTCAACTTCATAAAATAATAAAAAATTAACAAAATAAAAATTCATAAATTTTGTAACTTAAAATTTATTTATTAATCAAGAAAATATAATTCTAACTTCCAATGGTAATATTTTTCATGAAATTAGTTCTTGATGCATGTATAATGGTAAAAAATGATTATTATATACATATTCTCATAATTTCTTGTGTCGCTAATATCATTATAACTATAATAACATTAGAAAATCCAATATCCATAATCATAACAACACTAGTCAACCCACTGTTTACATCCAAAACCACAGATAGTGCAATCTTTTTAGGAAAAATTGGGATGTAGAATTCGAATCTGCTTTTAAATTTTTTCTATCATGCCACGTTTCTAAGATACGCACACAGAGGCTACAATGTTAAAGTAATGACTGTGAGGAGAAGCGGTTGCAATGTTAAAGTATCTATATTTTGGGGACGCAAGGAAATTTATCAGGCTCCAACACTAGATAATTTTAAAATGTTTCATTAAAAAACAAGAAATCTGTACGTGCTAGAAAATTTTTTATGGCATATTTGAAAATAACATAACTGTATAAATAAACGTGTTTTATTAAAGATACAAACAAAGTTCTAAAATGCTGATTAGTTTAATTACACTGGCCAACAAAATTTAAGATTTTTCTTGTGACAAAATGAAAGTGGGTGATTCTTGGTAGTATTTTTTCTGCTGATTACGAATATAATTTTCAAATTTCTCTAGCACGCACAGCTTTCTTGTTTTACAATGAAACATTTTTAAATCATTCAGTGTTTGGGGCCTGGTAAATTTCCTTGCGGCTCCAAAATATGGATACTTTAACAATGTAGCCGCTTCTCTTCACTCCCATTACTTTAACATAGAAGTCTCGAAGTGCATAACTTGGAAACGTGACGTGATAGAAAAAAAATCTTAAAGCAGATTCGGATTCTACATACAATTTACTACTAAGAACACTATGTGTGGTCTTTAGTCACAAAATGCGTGTTGACTAGTGTTATTAGACAAGCTATAAAAATTATCAAAGGAAAAGCAAAACCAATAACTTTATTATAATATTTAGTTAAAGATTGAACTAAACTTTCAGATCCAAAATCAGTTCTTAAACACAATATTTTGTAATTAGACAAGATTAAAAAAAAACACGGAAATCTCAATGTTCAAGGAACCGCGACATTCATGCATATATATAATATTTCTTTAAAATTAAAAACACGTGCAATTATATAATGATGCAGGAAAAGGAAGATGTATGGTTAATATTTTGAAGTCGAATCCATCGCCTTTATCCAACTACAATATCTAAATTCAAGAAAAATATTCTTTGGTAATCGATTACCAAAAGAAAATATTTATTTAAAATAAAAGCGTAAATAAACCCATTTGGGAAAAAAAATTAGAAAACAGATGTAAAAACAAAAATCTGTACATAAGAGATGTTTATATACACCGAATTTCTTGCCTCCTTTCTTTCTTATGAATGCTTTGAGCTTTTGAATCATTGAATGCATCCTTTTTATTTTGAAGAACACAATTTCTAGTATGTAGAATATTGATTTTCAGGCTTTATAAAAGTATATACATGGCGCTGTGATTATGAGAGTCCTATGTTTTTCATTTTTCTTTAAAGCGCAGATAATTTTATGCACATACTTTAGTTTTTACATTTATTTTCTAATTTTTCTCAAATGGATTTAATTAAACTTTGATTTTAGACATATTCGAATTCCGTTTAACCATTGCAATATAAATATTTATTCTTATTTGCAATATAAAAATTTATTTATTCTTATAATTGAATCGGTCATTTCAAAAACGACATAAGTCACATTACTCCAATTTCACCTTTGAGGATAAAAACTACGCCAGTCACATTACTCCTCACTATCAAAATAAACAAGCCGTAAACCCTTTCATTGCAAAATTACTTAAGTCAGATGGTGGATCAAACATTCCATAGCATATAGTGGATCAAAAGGTTCAATAAACTATAAAAAATAAGTAATTTAAAAGAAATACAAGACAGCATCTTAGCAGTAAGTACACATGCCATTTTACAATGAAATGTTCAAGTAGCCAACTTGAAGAAAATCTAACGGAAAATCTAAACGGAAAATCTAATGATGGCGAATATGATTATGTGCCTTAATGATCCATTGTAAAAGGCTGTGTGTCATATTTACTATCATGATTATCTCTTTTCAAAAAAAAATGTAGCGAAACATTTGTTTTTTAATCAATTTACTGTACAATAAATCCTGTTTCCTGCAAAAAACAGCTTAAGTCAAGAAATTAATTTTTATATTCTAAATCTTTTTTATTAATAAGTGTGATGTAATTAACAAGTTAAAGCTCTAAACAACCACATCAGTAAAACAAATTTAATATTGATACATTTGTGTGAAACAATTTTGATCGATTCCTGAAAAGTTTAAATTTTATTATATGTCATTCAATTTAAAAATATAAACATATAAACGTTTACAAAGTATGTTTTCCTTTTTTTTCATATGTCTAGTACATAATTGTTCTCACCTTATTTGTAATCAAATTAACATATTGACTTCATATTGATTTTTAGCTATAAAAAATGACAACAAAAAAAACCACCTTCCTTAAGAATCTCTCAAAGCACTTTTTCCTAATTTGCAGGTGAAAAGATATTCTGGGAATGCCCTGTAGTTACGAAGCCACTTTTATCCTGTGCGTCTCATATAACCTAGCTGATATGATATATATAGTTTCATTAAAGATTAATCAGCACTTAATAGAAGGCAAGGCCGAAACACGTCGATACTTTAGCATCGCCTGCGGTATTGGTAGGGAAGCGCAACTTTACCTTTCTATATAAAAATTAAAATCTTTCATTCAAGTTAGGGTTTAATTCAAAGAGACATCAAATAATAAAGGAATTTTCTTTTTTAATTTATTTAAGCTAATTCGAAACTACTGAATATGTACGAATATATTGTTGAAATATATTTTCCAATCGAAATCCATTAGAGAACTAGTATAACATCGTCAACTGAGTTCGATACAGAACACAGACGAATGTTGAGACGGACGCAGGCGCAATGGAGTTTTCCAATTGAGAAATCGTCTGGAAGGGAATGCTGATGGGGGAGGGGGCTGTCAGTCGATCGGTCGGTCTGTCCATGTGTCGTTGGCTGGAGGCAGTGGTCAGCCGAAAGACCGACTCAATGGACATCGTCTTTGACTCAATGACGTCAGGAAAGGAAATGAAGCCGACCGATCATTTCTGCCATAAGCGTAAATCATAAAGCGTCGCCTTGGCAACGCTGTTTAATTTCCTGCTGATTTATTTCGACATCCTGCGTCATTCAGCAGGCGGTCCATCTCGAAGATGAGAGGCAGAAAAGGTTGGGAGGGGGGGGATGGAAGGAAAGAGGGAGGCCTGTGGAAAAAGGCGATAACGAAGCGAACGACAGACAACGGAGAGATAGAGACGAACGAAAAGGGAGGAAGAGGCTGGATATGGAGAGAGACGTAAGGAACAGCAGGCGCCACATGGTGGACAACGACGATGAAAACCCGACGCCGCCTGAGCTGGGGACGACTCCCGTAAAACTCTCTCCGCGTTCGTTCGTTCGTTCGGGGGAGAAATTAAATGATAAGGAGGCAACGGACGACTTTTCAAATGGTGCCGCCAATGCTATTGTGAACTAGTCGACGCAAATAATAAACGGAGAGTTATGACGATGTTCCCCCTTATTACCCTTCATTTCGGGACTTCATTGATTATTTCTCAGACTTTCTCTCCCGTGATCCATCTTTTACACCACATGATGGAAAGAAGAGAGAAATAAAAGAAGTGTCTTAAATTCTTCTATCTTTTCTCTTTTTTTTTTATCCTTTTACAACGCAGTTTTCTCTTTCTATCTTTTGAAGGGGAAAAAACCCTTCTTCAACCAAACTCTTAAACACAAAAGAACGTTATGCAAGCGTCGAAGATCCTTTCTGATCTTTTTTTTCTCCCCCCTCTACAATTTTAAAGCCATAACTTCCACCGCAACATTAATCTTTCAAACATTAGGGGGAAACAATCCAAAAAAACGCCTAACATATTTTATGCGCTCAAATGACAGAGAAAAATAAATTTTCTTCCACTAATTGGAAAGCTAACCCAGTTACGAGATCTAATTAAGAAAAACAAACAGCAGCCATTCAAGCTCAATACCGAAAAACAAAGAAGCGCATTCATCAAAAGATGTTTGATGCCGATGCGGCAACGAACCGAGTAAATCGTTTTATATCATTTCAGAAGCAGGTGAATAAAGAAAGAGAGAGGGAGAAAAAAAAGCAAGTTTACGTTTTCAGGTTCAAATCTAGAAAAGTTATACGAGGATCACTGAATACGTCTTTGATTTATCCAACTTTCTATCTGGAGAGTAATAACAAAACTACAATTAGATAAGACTTTGAATGATACTGATAAGCAACCGGTTGTTGATGAATCAAACACCTAGTGTATTAACCACGTGGAAGAACTTTTGGGTAAAAACTTTCTAAGAGCGTGAAGGTAATTCACCTTTTTTAATAATAATTTACACTGTTTTTGAAGTTTTTAATTGCTCAATTCCTATCCAGGTGTGTTTTGACAGGGAGTTTTGTTATTATCTATATATAATCAAGAGCTTAAGAGATCTGGTGCATCTGCCTTTCAGAAGTTCGTATAACGAGAGCCATTTAAGATCTTAAAGTCTAACTCTGCACATAGGTTTATAATCTCTTGAAGACCAAAATTCCAGTACGGCAGCTGAATTGGAAGCGTTAAAAGGTCAATGTTAAATACCAATTATCCTGCAGCTGAATGGTTATTATGCAAGCATGGAGCAATTTCTGAAGATACTGGTTAATGTTAAGGCTCAGTAACAATGGCAATTCCTAAACGGGTGTTAAGAGATAGTAAGGAATTCTGGCGTCTAATTTTGGCCAACAAAGAAAATCGCACGCAATAATATAAGAGTTGCAGTTAAATATTTCAATTTTTGCGCTTATGTTAAATTAGCGCTTATGGCCAGCACTAAATATTAGCAAAGAAATAAAATGAACAGCTTAAAAAAAAACAAAGCACAATAAAATTTCAATTACAGATGACCAATGGGAGATGAGGTCAGATTAACAATGTGATAACAATCAAGTTAAAGCAATGCACATAGGGAGAAAAGGGTTAAAAGATACAATATCGACAGACAGGAAAATCCATCAGGTAACAGAGCTCAAAAACCATTGCCATGTTGTACTTATGACTGATTTCAGAAAGAAATATTTCAGAAAACTACATAGTAACAGACATAAGCAGTCTAATAATGAACGATCCGCCAGAGGGCTAAAGAAAGATATACGAGGGGCGATTGATAAATAAAGTCTCCATGGCTGTAACTTTTTATTTGTTAACCGATTTTCAAAATTATTTTTGTATCTTATACTCACATGTGTCCTATATGTAATGCACTATTCACTTTTCAAGCATTGCGCCAACGCGTGGCTAGTTGGGTGAACCCGTCGGAGAGGAATTCCGGAGTTGTTGTCGACACCAGGATTGAATGGCAGCGTTTACCTCGCCGTCAGAACCAATTCATGTCCCTTAAGGGGCTCTTTCTTCTTTGGGAAGTGGTGAAAGTCGCAAAGTGCAAAATCTTTCATTTTTGAACTGCATTTTTTCATCTTTGAACTGTAGGCGCTGCCACGCCTCTGGTGTGTGGTGACTCGTGTGCGGGCGGACGTTATCGTGCTCCAGAAGAGGGTCCAAAGCTGCCATTCAATCCTGGTGTCGACAACAACTCCGGAATTCCTCTCCGACGGGTTCACCCAACTAATCACGCGTTGGCGCAATGGGTGGAAAGGGATGGGGACTATGTCGAAAAGTGAATAGTGCATTACATAGAGGACAAATGTGAGTATAAGATACAAAAAGAATTTTGAAAATCGGTTAACAAATAAAAAGGTTACAGCCATGGAGACCTTATTTATCAATCGCCCCTCGTAGTAAGAAGATTACGTGAAAATAAATCTAATTTCCGGGGATGATGGTGAGTCAAGAAGACATTATGAAGAAAATTAAATATATATAATCAAATAATAGAAAGTCAAATATGATGAACTTGTCAACTATTAAATACATAATCAAATTAAACTACAGTAGTACAACGGAATTATTGAGGGCATGGGCAAATACTGCCAGCATTAAACAACGTTCAACAGGATTCACCTAGTTACTTATATTTCTATATTTTTATTATGTTTAGGTTTTAATTAATGTATAACTCATTATTATACTTAAGACTGTCCAATGATAGATAAACTGGGCGTGTCCAATTAAATTTCCATTTCAATAGTTAAACATTGTTGCAAAGTAAAATTTACAATGTCTAACAATAGAAATTGGAAATTTAATTGGACACACCCAAATTCGTCTTTCGTTAGACAGAGTATAGTCTTAGGATTGTGTCTAATAAGACAAAATTGCAACGGAAATACTGTATCAATCTGAAAAATTTGGCAAGAATTTCTTCAGGAAATACCCACAATGTATGTATTTGGATCAAACAGTATACTGGAAGCAGTTCTTAGCAAATCTAGAAATTATACGAAGAAAATTCCAATATTTAAGAATTTTTTTTAACATCATTTAAAAAAGGCAAAAAAGAAGAGTCACGGCGGATAGGGTTCGTGAACATATTTGAAAAAAGAGAGGGAGAGAGAGAGAGGAAATTCTTTTGGGTTTAAATTGGCTCCTTGGAATTAAAGACGGAAAATCTGCATCTTAACCAGCACTGATAATGGAAGGAGAGAAAAGAATTTCTTCTTCGCCTTCCCCCTCCGCCGCTGATCCATTCATTAGACTTCCCAACGTCTCGTTTAATCGTCTTTGCCTCGTTAGTCTTTGACATTAGCAAAAGGGGTTTTCAAGGTGATCGGCTTCTTCGCCACGGCTTCTCGAGCATTTACCTCTTCTTTCCTTACCTCTCCCCCTCCCACCTCCCTTTTTTTTTTTTGCTTCAAATGTCATTGGGTAAAAAAAAATTGTCTTAAATCGTTTTTGATAATTGCGACTATAACAAGCCGAAAGAAAATTAATGAGAAAATAAAAGTTGCTCCTTCGTTTAAAAAGAAAGAGGGAAAAAGAAAGACATAAGGCTATTATTTTTCCAACTCCATTTACTCAACTATTTTCTGAAATCAATAACTTGTAGTTATAAGTTGCAAGTCTTTATTTTTAATGCCTCTATTTTAATTAAATACATTCCCTCTTTATCTTAGATCGTTAAAGCGTTGATATGTATATGGTAATTCTCCACGAACCTCGCACAGATGCACCTATGTTAATGGACACATAAGGTCATGGCCAGCATCAAAGGCTTTTATCTGGAGTTCGTGGATGTCCTGTTGGGAAGTCCTTTCATTCGGCTTGACATCTGCGAAAATATTTCATGAACGATTCTTTTCATTATTGTCAAACACTAATCTTTTTAAAACTTCTCGTTACATCCAGTTGGTTCATGTAAATTTTTATTGTTTTGCATTTATTAAATATACGATTTCGAAATTATCTTATTTCCTATTTCCTAATATAATGCCATTCAATTGGATATAATAAAACAACAAATACTAGTATGTAAATTTTGTTTATTGCAAAAAAAAAATCTACATTTATTTAAGTTATGCCCAGATAAATACATATTTGTTTACAAAAGAGCATTCTAAAATAAAATATACTCTCTGTCGAATATATGGCATAATTTTTCAATATAAACATTATTTTGAAAAGAATACCATATTTTCGGATAGAGAGAGTATTAATTTTATTTTCAAGTGGATCTTCAAAGTTTAGATTGACCATTTGAAGATGGCCTCGGCATCTGTGGAATTTTGAATGGCCTCAGTAAACGTCTCGCATTCTAACAAGGCGTTTTATCTCTCTAGCTACAGTTTGTTCCTCTAGGGATCAACAATATATATGTCAAATAGGGCAAATTTTGTGCAATATAGATAAGTTTTAATTTGTAACAATGCATAGAATTCCTGGTATTCAGGCTTTTCTTAGAAAAGAGGTCTTAGAAAATTAACAATTTTTTGAAAATCTTTAAAAATGATCACTAACTGGAGATAATGGAGAGTTAGCAGACTATTGAGAAAGAGCCACGTCGGGGTTATCACCTAGCATATTTGATAGCACAGCAGATCCAAACATTTCCTAAAAATACATTTTGACTGTATTCTGTGGGAATGTGTATATTTTGGAAACTGAGATGCTGATAATGCGATGACTGAACGTTCGTTTAAAAGAATTATTGATAACGAGCATAAAATGATGATGCTGTGACAGAGCATTAATAGGCAGCGTCTATTGATGAGGCAAAGGAGTCACGCATGTCTGGAAAGGAAAGAGAAAGAACGAGTATTGGTCAGAGAAACTCTGCAACTAAAACAGAAAAAGCTATACAGGCATTTGAAACATCTGAACAACGGGAGATTCCAATAGAGCAACAGGGTATAAGAGCTTCTACGTCAAGGGTAAGAAAAACTTGAGTCTAAAGTATCTGGTGATGCTCCGCAGTGGTGAAGCAACTCGAGAAGAGTTTAGAAAAATAGAATTCCTGTTTTTCGTATTTTTCGTAGAATTGATAGTCCCTCTGCTGTGTGTTGTATTGACTGAGTTATTATTTAACCAATTGGGAGTTATAATTTTATTTTTTGAGATTGTTCTCTTTACCTACAAGTGTAATTATCCCGGGCAACGCCGGGTTCTCCTAGTCAACTCATAAAATATAAACCTATAGTCAACCCTTACAGAATAAACCCTTGACAAACCCATACTACGAAGGGCTTTTATAGGTTTACTGTAAATCGGTGGTAAACCCATAGCCAACCTGTAATTCAAAGGTCAGGTAAGGGTAAAAAAAACATGTGATTTTCTTACCCTTAATAAGGGTTTATCAAGGGTTTTTGTATTTAGAGTGTACTCTCTGTTCAACGAAAGTTTGAAAGGGCGTTTACAGTTAAATTTCTAATTTCTATGGTTAGACACTATTAATTTTACTTTGCACCAATATCTAACAATCGGAAATTTAATTGAACATGCCCACTTACGTTGATTTGTCCAATTTTTATCTTAGTCTTAATTGATTTCATGCAAAATGTATTTATAAAGGGAATTCTGTCGACATTTCTTAGTAGTAATACAATTTACTTTAAATCTTAACTTCCTATTTTATAAGTGACTCATTACCATCAGCCAAATAATTCAAGCGAGGGAACTTATAGAATCAGATATCCCTGGTACAATGAAACCTAACCGAAGCAAAATTCAAGAGATCTGAAAATTTCCTTATTTAAACAGGTTTTCCTCCTCCGGCAGATTGAAGAGTTACACCATGAAATGTCCGCTTCGACAAGCTTTCACTGTAGTTACTTTTAATTGTGTCAAGATATTTAATTTGAAAGAACTGACTTGACGAAACGTTAATGCTACGTTTAATTCTTTCGTTTATTGAATTTTGTGTTCAATCATTTTTGGTATTGATCAATCTTACTCCGATAGACTCTTCAATTCATTCTTTTGTAAATCAGTTTGACGCGCATCGAAACTCTAACGTCTGCTAAACGCGGCGAAATAACTTATTAGGACGATAGAAAATGGCCATTCTATTATGATAATGAGGTTTACGACGAGTGAATGCCAATAGAAAGTCGAAACTATTTACACACCCTTCGGATGATTGGCCCCTTTTGGTTCTGACATTTCAACGACCTCACGAAAATTCTTCGGAGCCAATGAATACACACACACAGTGCCACTCACTCACTCTCTTTCGCCTCTTTAATTTCTTCCTTATCAAGATTTACTACAATTTGCTGATTTAGTAATGTCATTGAAACGAAGCTGTGAATTTAAACGAGAACTCTTTTATGGCTTTCTTTTTTTTTAATTTTCCTTCTTTCTCTCCTCCCTTAATCCTCTTTTGACTTGGTCTTTTCCAAAGTGCAACGACATTATAACGAACAAATGTTTTTCAATGAAAGGCGAAGCCATCAATTGATTTGCCTCGTAAACTCCTACCAATACAAGGATCGTTCGTCGTTGTCCTCGCTGATTACGAGTGAACAGTTCGACGGACCTTTTCCCCCTACCAATAGCAATGGACGAAAAGAATTTCAGGAAGTGACGACTGACGATTAGGGCCTTTTGGGGGCTGTTGTTGTTGGCGGCGGTGGTGGAGAGGAAAGGGGCAATTGCATTGGACAAGTGGCCGTTGTGTTTGCGGCGGCAAACGGCAAAATTCCTTTTGTGGACAACGCTCGAAACAATCATCAACTGGAGGATCGTTCTGGACGCGGAGAGAATAGAATTTTGGAGAGCGTGCTGTGTATGTGCATATGTGTGTAGGAGGAGAGAGTAGGGGAAATTAAAGTGGGAGGGCTTTCCCCGTTTATATTCATTCGTTTGTTGTTGTCACTGTTGCTTCCCCTTCGCAGCCTTTGATGGCCGTAAATTTCTCGTGAATTCTCGTCAAGGAAATTTCGATGGACAGAAATCTTCACGCAGCTTTTGTCTCAGCAGCGCCATGGCGTTAAGCACGAAACCGCTTAATTAGAGCCAAAGCTAGCGGTGCTCAACTTGTCGGCCATTAATTTCCACCAACATTAGCACTGAGACGGGGAGGGGGGAAACGGGCTTATTTCAATTTTCACTGATGCAAATTTTATCTCGTTAGAAAAAATTAAAACACCTACGGTCAATTATAAGCGTTTGCGGCTAGGAAAATTGCTTTCGACGCTCCGTGAGCGGAGGAAAAGAACAAAATGCCATAAGCCAGGGAATGGCGACGAAAATACTCATTCCCAAATCCCATTTCAAAAATAAAGCACTGAGAATTTAAATTATAAAAAAGTAAATTCCGCAGATTTTCCTTTAATTCTTAAACAAGGGGGGGGGGCGCAAGACCTACATACTTCGTAAAGTTTAGCTATGCTTTATACGTTCAAAAATTTCGTTGCAGTCATTTAACGTGTTAGAAAGTTCCTTTTTTCTTGCTATATTAAGGCGCAATAATTTCATTTCATAAAAATGCAATGCGTAAAAAACGTAAACAGACAACAGCTCTACCGATAAAAGAATGAGAACATACCACATTGAAAGCTGGCAGGAAATATGAATAAGGGAAGCTTAATGTCTAGTAATAGTTCATATATCCTAGTGAAGATACATTTTCTCGGAAAAAGCACTTAGAACTATACTTTCGATTTTATTTCTATGCGTTTTCATTAATTGTTTAAAGAAAATAAATTTCATATTTTTAAATGTGATTAAAAACAAATAAACTTGAAGAGAGTAATAGCTTTTAATTAGAACAATAAATATTATGAAAAATAATGAATAGATACAGACCTTAAAGCAATACAATGAATTTATTTGGTTTCAAAAATATTGACTGGCGCGCGTTTCGATCTGAGATCATCAACAGAAATGCAGGGTTAGTCATAAGTCCGTGAAACGTTTGAGAACTTCGTTGATGCGGACACATCAACCATGTGACGGACAATGGTAATTTTTACGCCGAAAGAGCGACAATCTCTCTAAAAATTTTTTTAGATACTTCACAAATGCTCTATGTGCCGATCTTCGTTGATGCGGCAGACATCTATCCGATAATTCATTGAAACAGGCGCGGTGATACGGTTATGATTGAAGTTCCTGGAGATTAGCAAAAATGGGGGCACAAATTCCGTCTCTACTAATAAATGCAGTATCCTTCACAAATCCCCAGAAAAAAAAATCACGTGGTTAAATCCGGTGACCAGGGTGGCCATGTATTAACGCATCATCTTCCTCATGTGTACGTTCTATTCAAGATTGTGAAAGGTTTTCATTGAGGTATTCTTGCACTTCATCATGGTAATGAGGTTAAAAAAAAATTGGAAATATTGTCGTTCTATCGACGTAAAAATTACCACTATCTGTCATGTAGTTTTTATGTGGTGAATTTTTAAAATAGTTCACGGGCTTATGAATAACACTGTATTATGAAATAAAGAGGCCTTACAGTACAACATTTTGTCGAAAATCATCCGACTAGTTTCGGCATTTAATCCCGCCTTCTTCAGGGTACAAGGGAAAGGGGGGCTATCAGCCTTTACCTAGCGATACGGTGATACAAAATGTTGTACTGTAAGGCCTCTCTTTATTTCGTTTATAAGTAAGTGCAGAGAACAACAACCTCTTACACTATATTATGACTGTTGATGATTTCAGATAAAAACGCGCGTCAGTCAAGACTTTTTTTTTTAAATAAATACATTCATTGTACTGCTTTAAGATCTGTATCTCTTTAATAATTCTCAAGCAATATAAGGCCCTATCTATACAGGGTGTTTCCGAAAGGTCTGTACAAATTTTCATATGGCCAAAACAAGCAGAAGCTGTCATTTGAAAATGAACCCGAAAACGTTCTTTCTAGAGTTATAAGCCATAAGTCGGGGAGGACCAATATCGTGGGCAACACGCTCATCCGACATGAATCCAATGGACTTTCTTCTGGGGGTATTTGAAAACTCTTGTTTATTCTGCCCCAGTACCATAAATTGGAACTCTTCCTCAGCGCATCCTGGATGGCTACCTCATCATCCGTCATACACTGGTATTTTTCAATTGGTTCGCCAATTCATGTGAAGTATAATGGGGCCATTATGAGCATTTGCAATAGCAAGTGTCTTATGCAGTAGAAATAAATCACGCAGTTTGCAACTCCTATACGGTTTAACGTCAATTTCGTTTACTTCAGGGCACCTTCAAATGTTATAACTCTAGAAAAAAGCGTCTCTAGAACCATTTCGACCCCATGTTCATAAGACATTTTCTGTTTGTTTTGGTCCCTGGAACATATCCTGAAAGTTTGTACAGACCATTCAGAAACACCCTGTATAATTATGGAAAAATCTGAATTCTAATTTCAACTAACGATAAAACTAAAATGTCAATAAAAACATTCTAGAATCGATTTTTCATAATTTAGATTGTTCTACTTTTGTTCTCTCATCAACATTTTCAAACTAATTGTGAATGACTTTTTTTTTACCGTTGTGGATGAGTTTAATAACGGAAAGATGAAGGTAATGAAATATTGTTCAAAACAGAAATAAGTTGAATCTAATAGTTAGATAAGCATTCCATGACCAAACCCGTTGGATGTAACTAATTTTCCAATTTCTTTAAATGAGTTATTAATTTCAATTAAAAAAAAGTAAATCAAATAAAAGGTCTAATCTAAATTGTGATCTCATGGAGTCTATAACAGAATATACATTCAAAATATTTCATCAAGGCATGCTTATATCTTAACGGGAAGGAATTTTTTCAGAAGCAACAGATTTTACGCTGTAAAGGTTACTTATAATGTAAAAAGTAGAAAAGTTTTAGAACCGCTGCTTTATCTTTTCAAAGCAGTTGTCACTTTCGGAAATCATTAAAATGTAGAAAGATCAAACTTAAAACCGCATTTGACGGAAGAGTATCTTGTCTTGCTTTCTCTTTAAAAACATTCATTCGTTTTCTAAAGCAAACATCTTATCAATTGCTCGCAATAATTTTAGGACAATCACAATTAAACTTGGCACCTTGTATAAATTACATTCTCTGAAGGTGGATCTTTTAAAAATCCAATACAAATAAGGATTCGACTGGTCACGACTACATTCCATTCAACCTTTTTCGCTCGTTATAAATGACTTTGAATGCGCAATTTCGCCCGAAAAAGGTAGTTGAAATGTTTCTATTTTAAGTAGTACACGCTTTAGTTATTCTTATATAAGACTCCAACAGACGAGATCATTTTTTTAAAACTTGAGTTACATTTAGTTTTGCACGATATTTCACAGTTTAGAAAGAAGATATATAACTTCATTTTTTTTTACACATTGACGTACGTTTTATTTCCGTACTAATGCAATCTGATATATTATCATCCTGAGTTTGAATTTTAAATAAACCACGTATGATTTTCCAAATTAAAAACCCTGGAACTTACTAAAGCTAACTTAACCTTTTAAAGGAAAACACGTTTTATTTTAACATCAATGTGAGATTATTCAATGCCTTTTAACCACATGCGTTAACAGTTGCTGGATATATCAAAATTTATAATTTATATAAAAATTAATTTTTATATTCTTAAATAAACTTAATTAAAAATTCCAATCTACTTTAATATAATCTTTAAAAAAGAAGCGAATCATATATGCATGTACAAAGTTCTTGCAGTCAGTGTTTTTGTAGTCTTAAAATTTTTTTGCATCTTACCTTATTAAGAAATAAAAAAAAAAATCTTTAAGTTACTTATGTTTGCAAACTAATATAAAAAGATAAAAGAATTCTTTCGGCAAATTAGATGACCAATTCATTTACGCACCTCTTATGGACTTTGTTAAATAAATTAATTTTATACAGATTACTTATTCAAAATTTACCGATACACAATTTTAGAAATGGACCTCTGAAATTGAGTTGATGATACGTTGTCGAACTTAAAATGTAACACTTTGGGCTTTTCTTTTTTTTTTTAATAAGGCTCTACATTACATATACCCAATTAATAATTTCACGATATCAAATATATTTTGTATCATACACTCTTTTTGGATATGTTATCAAAAGTGATTAATAGGTTAGGATATATCAAGAATATAGTTCATATTACTAAATATATTTAAATAACAAAAACAATGAGACTCTACCTCATGCCAATGGCTCGGGGTGGATTGTCTAGTTCAACTGTGTTTCTATTGAAATTTTGTAACCGTCGTTTTTTTCTAAAATAAAAAAAAATAAAAAAACTCCATCAGCAACCTTTACTAGCAAATCAATTTCTTTAATAACTGCAAGAGATTTCATTTTTATTACAAATAATTGAATCCGGATTGATCAATATTGCTTCCGGTGAAAATTACGATTAAGGAAAAAATTCGGACGAGGACAAAAATTCATTTACGCAGATAAATCAACCAACGAAAACAGAGGATCCGATGAGGAGAAAATTCAGCACATCAAATTTTAAAAAGATCAAAATTATACAAAATACACTTTTTTTTATAACGAATCTCCATAAATTCTTAATATTCAAACGGTTTGAAGAATTCCTTCTTAAACAATATGTACGAGGTTCACCAAACAGCGTAGATTTCCGAAACAACCATTGATTTCAAAATTATAGCTTAAACATATATTTAATAGTGTTTCATTTGCATCGTCAATTTTATGCAGCGAAATACAATTATTCTTAAATGAATGAACCGAGACTGCCCAAAATGAATTTGGCAGAGAGAGAGAGAGAGAGAGAGAGAGAGAGAGAGAGAGAGAGAGAGAGAGAGAG
>JAHWFO010098624.1:2388796-2489756 GCA_023313115.1 Rhysida immarginata | reverse complement strand
GAGAGAGAGAGAGAGAGAGAGAGAGAGAGAGAGAGAGAGAGAGAGAGTGAGTTGAGTAGTCGAATTTCATATTAAAGCCAACGGAACGACGTTCTGCCGTTATTATCAAAGTGGAAAACGTTGAAATGCGGTAGTTTGCCATTTGTTGCCAGTGAGGACAATTTGCGCCACTTCAGGGAACCATAAATTTTACTTACTGCCCAGTCTACCCTCTTTATGATGAATTTTAATAATCGGCCGTTCGGATCATAATGAAAGCATTAAAGTCATATAGATTGTGTAAATCAAACCATTGACGTTCGACGTTTATCCAACTCCCTCCTTTTGTCTTCTATTTACTAACTACTCTTTCAAAATGGAGCCGCTAAGCAACCAATAGGTCAGTCCAACCTTTATAAAATCTTTGTAACGAAAAAGTTGACATTTGACTTGTAATCTTGTCTTATTCAACGGTTTTTCTTTCTTATGAAAAGGCTCCTATTAGGAAATCAAAAGTAATTTCAATCTGCCATTAAAGTAATAGTTAACTCATATTTTCAAAAGAAAAAAAAATCAGAATCAATTTTGCGATCAGTGTTAACGCTGATTTAATTGGTTCGTGTAAGACGTTTAAAGGAGATGTCTCGTACTCTGACGCATTAGCACTTAAAACTGGTTCATTTGTAGAGATTTATAGTACACTGGGGAAGGTAATTTAATGGTAACGAGTTTACAAACACTTTTTAGAGACAGATACACTTTATTTTTTTTTTCCTTTTCTGAAGTCGCTTTATTAATTTCGCTAATATCGAATCTTTATAATATTTCAAATATAGTCATTTGAATTAATATTTTTGAACGCGGATATTTCTATTTACATGTATATTTAAATCTAAACTTCTCAGCGCGTTTAAAAAGGTTTCTAAATTAGCACGTTTAATACTTAATCAGGAAGCTCATTTATTAGGCTTTACGCAAATAACGGCTGCTAGGCTCCTCGGTTACTTTGGTGTATACTACTATTCAGGTTTAAATTTTCTATCAGGTTTAATAATTATATGTAACAAAGAGGCAATTTTATTGGCGATCGATACTGTGTTTTGATTTGTATAATGAGATATCGGGTAACTTAAATCTCTGCAAAGTTATATAGTGAAATGTTATCTCTTTTAATGTGAGGTTTATAATGAGGATTCACTGACGTGTAAAGTGAAAACAAAATTCTTCTTCAAAATGAAAGAGATAAATTTTTGTGGAAATCGAAAATTTTGTGCAGAGTTAGCTTCAACAAATAAACAGAAAACACGATCCGCAATTCTCAGTAAGAAATGAAAATTTTCTCTAAACTTTATTTCATAAAATATTTCTTTTCAAAGCAGGCGTTATAATCGTAAGGAAAAATATTATATACCGGTACATAAGGCTGCGTACGAGTGTTAACTCGAGTCGAATAAGGGTGCAGACGAATTCATTTGAAAACCACAAATTCTGCTTCAAATGAAACAAATATAATTTTAAATGGATTCGTAAAAAGTTCAAAAACACTTGAATTGAAATCAAATCCATTCGATTAATTCGATTCAAGGAGGCTGATCACTCCTGTAAGCTCGAATTGGTTTTATCCGAACGATACCATTCGAAACCTTCGAATACATCCGAAAATAAGCTTATAACTACTTACAAATAATAGCTCATTTCGGTGTTTATGGCGGACTAATCCATTAGAAATCTTCGGGGACATTGTAAATGCAGTTTCAATTAGTTAAAATACCTAATTGAAATTCAAAGATTTCAGAACCATTCGTACGCGTACGACTGCGGCGTTAACTTTAACGTTAGAACAATAGTGCTAGAAATGGAACCAAATTCATCATCTAGGCCTTTCATACGGAAAATTACAACAAATATGTTGAGAAAAGTGAAGAAAACTAAGGTATGTTCAAAGGAAATATGTTCAAATGGTTTCGAAAGGAATATTCAAAGGCCATTCGAATAGATTTCGAATAAGGTATTCAAAAGCTGTTGAATACAAATTAATTGAATGAATCACACAATTCGTTACAGCAGCCAAACTTCAATGCTAGTTCAAATAAATTCGATAAAGGCTCGAATGACTCGAGAAACAGATCAATTCATTTCGAATTGTTTTAATGTAGATTTGATAGCATGTTCGAATGGTTCAAATCAAAGTTTTCTTGAAATTATTCGACTCGCACGCAGTCTTACGGGTACATAAATAGTGCAGATCTTTATAAAGGTCTGCAATGCAGTGTTGAATTTATTGGAAAATATATACAGATAATCTGCCCAGTATCAAAGCTCAAGAAATCCTATTTTTCTTTATCTTCAATATAAACATAAGAGAAAAAACTTAGTTAACTATAGTATTGGACTTTTTTCGATCAACGGTATACATTAATTCTTGACATATTTTTTGAGTAATTTCGAGGATCATTTTAGAGAGGTAGAGACATATTTTTCCCTATAGCTTTTCTAATTTTAAAACTTTGATTTCGTAAACGCTATAAAGTCGACATTATAAATTTGGATTGCGCAATGGATCTAAAAAATAATAAACTAAATTTCAGTTACAGTATTGGAATGGAAAAGAAAATTTCACATTAACATTAAACTAAAGAGGAACTGCAAATTCTATTAAACATTAAGTTTCGACAGAGGAACCCAAAAATGTGAGAAATAAACCACACGGATATGAATGAGTCTGTATTCTGATAATAAAATTTTAATAGAATTTAAACATTTAACATAATGAGACAAAATAAATACAAAATTAATTTCGAATTGCAAAAAATACTACAATTTCTAATTTTATTAAAAATCTAGAAAATATCATCGTGATTGTATGCTATCATATTGTATTTGACTTCTCCTGGAACCAATACTCTTTAAAATGTCCCCATAGAAATTATTCTAATGAAATAAGTAAAAACATTGCTTATCAGTTAGTCGAAAGATCAAACAAGATGTTTATCAGTTAATGAAAACGTTTGTGTGCTCTTACGATTAAGAGAATTGAAATTGAAGAATCATGACGTTTCATAGAAGATCTCATTTGAAGATACGATAAATGCATTATTGACACTAAATATTGAAACAATTTTAAAATGTGCCTAAAAATTTATTCAAAAAGTTTAACACTTTCTTTATCCTCTGGTGCCTGCAATATCTTCATATCTTGAATAGGTAAAGCTTTAGTAAAATAAAAAAAAAAATTCAAAAAAACATTCCTTTAAGTTATTCAGTATTAGCAGACCACTTTAAATTTTATACCTCCCTTATAATGTCAGTTTAAAATTTATATTTACGTGATAAAATAAAGATTACATTTTTGTGTAAAAGTTAAACTCTGATTTCGAAGTTTTGATTTCGTACTCCAATATTTAGCGTCTAAACATCTTTACTAGAACAACGAACAAAAGCTCGTATAAATTGAAATTCACGCCTTTCTGATTTGTAACTTCCTTTAACATTTCAAATTCTCAACGAAAAAGTCCTATGGGCAAAGTCGACCGCAATCCATCATTCTTTGGCAACTCTACTGCAGGCGGTGCTTTTAAATCTTGACAAACACTTAGAGATTTTTTTAAAGGCTGGAATTTGTTGAGAGACGCTCAATAGAGTAGTCGTCCACGGTTTTTGTTGGCGTTCTTCGGCGACACACTGAGGATTCTATCTGTAATCTTCGAGGTGCCTTCGACTTGCCATGGAGTAGAGACTTCAAAAAAAATAAAGCAATGATGTTGGCAAAGGGAACACTGAGCATTTTTTAATAAAATTAACGGCTAAAAACAAATTTTTATTTTAATGTAAAAAATTCTTGCATTGAGATTTATCACGCTTTTCGAATGCGCATTCTTGTGAGTTTTTGTAACGATAAAAGAAGGGAGAAAAGCTCTACATTCATAGATAATACAAATTTTTATAGAATTTGTATGCCATAACAGTTTCGTTATTTCTATCATCGTAAATTTTGGTCTCTTCTATAGCTTTCGCTAAGATCGTCCACAATAAAATTTGTGAACATGAATATAATGTGAACAAAATCAGCAGAGCAGAAAATAAATGAATAAATTTGTTATGTCAAAAATAAGTTATATAAAAAGGCAACGAATAAATTATATTAACGAATTAAAACTGATCTATTGTATCAAGAATTATTGTTTCAGTTTTGCGATGTCGGAAGTTTATGTTACTATCCTATCATATTCGGTTAATATCCAGATATCATCCAATATTAATAAAACAGTTAAAGTCGGTGTCCTGCTGTTAATGAACTCTGTCAAGTTCGTCAAGCCAGATTAGTAAAAAAAAAAGAAATAATTATATGTAAAAATTAGTAATTTCTCCACTTCAAATATTTATAGTGAATGTAATGATGATAAATCGTTAGCATAGTCACTGGACGGATAGAATAGCGTAATTTGAAAAGCAAGGTTGCGAAATCTCTACCTCTAAGCTGACTATACACAGTTCTGTGCTTGTGCCAAGAAGCAATAGCAATTATTAAATGCTGCTCTCAGTCAGCCAAAATAACATGGAATTGCACTGTTCTATTCAAGCTATTCATTAATTTGATCATCTTCATTCGTCCTCGTCGATTAAATAAGTCACTGGCATTATTCTTGCAATGCTTCGTTATTATGCAACTAATTCAAATAGCATCGATTAAGGCATAATAATGCGAATGATAACAATGAAAAACTATAAGCCACTATATGCTGTTCGGAGAGCAAAGGTATGCTTTAGAGTGAGTTAAAACATCGTTCAACGAGGCTAACGAGAAATACAGGCTCCGGCACTGAAAAGTCACCTGACCAAGCTAGGTCTATTAACAATCCAATCTTCATTGTTTCCAACAAAGGATAAAACACTAATTGTTAAAATACAAGATGGAAACAATGAAAGTTACATTGTTAATAGACCCTTCTTGGTCATGTGACCTTTCAGTGCCGGAGCCTGTCTTTCTCTTTAGCCTCGATCGTTCAAACAGTGACGCAACAATACCTCATGCCAGCAGTTCTAAAAATAACTTTAAAAAAATCGTAAAAATTCAGAGCATTTCGTTAGTCTTGATTCACCAATTATATAATCCCGACACGTTATTTAAATCTAGCCGTCTTCAGATATTATATCAAAATATGTTTCCGAGGAAATCTGAAGCCAACAAAAAGACATCACAGTATTTCTTTAGGAAATACGGGTTATACCAGTGTTTGTATTTTATAAAGTAGTGCCAAAACTTCCTAAAAAGAAAGCCTGTGCACTAAAAATCATCATCATAAAAACGCATTATTAATGGTATTTCTACCAATAATAAGTCCTAAATTATGACTTCTTAAGATCTTCTAACAATGTATGAATTTTCAGTGCACAGGCTTTCTTTTTAGGAGGTGTTGGCATTGCTCTCAGTCGTATATCTTTAATTGTTTTAATGCTGGAAGACAAGGCTTATATTTAATTTCAATTCTGTATTGGAGAGAAGATAAATTTTTTTAATGATTTTGTACTCACATCTTTGTTACCGAAGGATCTTCGTTGTCGTTTATGTTTATAGATCATGTGTCATTAACAATTGAAAAATCAGGTTAATACGTTGGCAAAAGTGTTGTCTAACATAATCAGCTGAGGGTTCAAGAATTACCAGGGACTGAAATTATAATTCTTAATTTCATAAATATTGAAAGTTAAATTGAGGAAAAGATCGAGAAACATTTAGTTATAGCGAAACTAATAAATAATCTCATTTTTTTCTAATTTACTAATCTCATATCTAATGGCAAGCCAACTACGTTCATAAGTTCGATTATCTGATGTAGGCTTGGAAATGGATAAAAAATAAAGAAAGAATGAGACCGGGAAGGAGAGAATAAATTTCACAATAAGCAATTCGAAGGGGTCAATATAGTGTAATATAAACAGTGATCAGCCGTCTGTATTTATAAAGAGAGCCATATCATGAGAGGGCGTCATTACTGAATGAAACAAGCCAAATTTCTGCTTGCATTATTAAAAAAAGGAAACAAGGAAGAAACGAAAAGAAAATACCTTAGAGAAAACTGTTCTCTGTTTCCAATATAACAATTTTCTCCGCTTCCCAACTGTCATCCAATGAGAAGCGAGAGAACGCAGCTCTTACTCAACGGAGTAACGGTTGAGCCCCCCCCCCCCCCCCGACACTATGGGGGGGGGGAGAATTGAAGACAGGGAGGCAGTAAGATAGATCTTTTGTGAACGTATATAGCCAGTACACACAAATACACGAGGAAAGAGAGGAGGAAGGAAGGGAAAAGGAGGGAGGAGAATGAGGAGGAGGAGGGAGGTGGACGAGTAAACAGTCCGTGTTTGAGGCGGGACCGTCGAATACACCTCAATTTCCGTTTTAATCCCCCCTTTTCCATTTCATTACGTAAGCCTCCCTTAAAGAGAGCTCAGAGTTGCTCTCTTCAATAATGGAAAACGTTTTCACCTTAATCCTTTACTCACTATTTGTTCCGTAATGAAATTAAAATTGTTTTTTAAGAAACGATTAACTCTTCAGACGAGAGCTCTCTCTCTCTCTCTCTCTCTCTCTCTCTCTCTCTCTCTCTCGTTGTATTATACCATATATGACTCTTTAACAGTGTTGAAAGCATTGAGATTTAGTAGAGCTACTTAATTCTTTCAATTAATTTTTTCACAAAAGTCCTTGGCATTAAGTATTTTTGAAAACAAATTCTTAGGCAAATAAGCAAAAGCGGTTCGTATTGAACATAATAATTTAAACGAAATACGCCAACGCTAGAGTACAGAAAAACAAAGCAATATTCATTTGCTGACATAATTGGAAATGTATCTCAGTATATTTTCTTAAACCTGATTGGATGTATAATACAAGGGCAAAATTATTTATTGAGGAAATAAATCCCGTATTAGCACTAAATATTCTGCCATTTTAGTGATTCATTGCAGGTTACATTCCATAAAATATCTTAGCTGTTAAGTAAATGATGCCTAAAACTAATCGAGCATACTTAGAGGCTAATTTAGACGATACTTTTTTTGGAGAATATACTTAAGTGTTTAATTGAGTTTTTAATAAAGAAATCAGAGATTATGTTGCTAAGAACAAAAACATATGAAGATGTTAATAGAAATGCGTCGGCAATTAAAATACTCTGTCTTATTGCTTATCCAGACACTGCGTTATGGTTTTTTTAAATTAATTCTTGCTAGGAGCTTTAGAAAAAAAGATACTTATAAGAATGCCCGCTTGGTGTGTACGTTTATAAGAAAAACGTACAAGAAAAAGAAACTTATAAAAAAAGGTATTATAAGAATGCCGTCTGCCGTTTGCACGATAATATGAAAACGGATTAACTTCTTTGAATTCTCTTTTCGACAATATCCTCATCAAGGTCTTAGCTCGGCTGTATCAACTTTTCAGGCTTTTTCGTGGATCCTTTCTAGTCGATTGCACTTTAAGAATTCCAAGACAATGGCATGTCAAATAACAATCGATTCGTCAAGAAAGAATACACTGTTACTTTCTGCTTATCTTTTAAGCGTTGTTGACATGGGCAGACACATGTGACGATTGCTTTGTCGCAGCTGAAGCTTCTTCTTGGAATGATTGCAAGATTTTATTATTCAATCGACAACATTCTTCTTCAGAGTTTGTGCACATATTATTTGTATAACTTTTCATCAGAATTTAATATAAATTCACAAAAGTTTATTTGTTTATTCTTCAAATTAAATTAAGCACATAAGTGCACTAATTCTAATAATGTGTTGCATCAAGATACGTAGGAGAGGTGTTTGTATTGTAATGTGTAGTAAAATGAATAGAAGTTTTACAACACATTGATGTAATATTTTATTGCTATTTGGGCCCGGCTTCTTCCGGTTGTCAAAGAAATATTGCAAAATTTACAATTTGTGATTTAAAATATGGCTTAATATAGGTCGACAGTAATCAGATTTATAACAATGAAATGTTGAACAACGTTATTAGGAGCTTTGGCTAAAAGCTATTTTTAAGAATGAACGCTTGGTCTGTACGTTTATCTAGCCGTCCGCCGTTCTTTGCACGATAACTCGTAAACGGATTAACTTTTTCAAATTCCGTTTTCGACAATATGATCATCAAGGTCTTAGCTCGGCTGTATCAACTTTTCAGGCTTTTTCGTGGACCACTTTAAGTCGATTGCACGTGCTCCAACAGTGGCTGCTATGACAGATACCAAAATTATATATGTCATGTAACAATCGATTCGTAGTTCGTGATGAGTCAAGAATGAATACTGTTACTTTCTGTTTATCTTTTAAGCATTGTTGGCGTGGGCATGCGCACGTGACGATCACTCTGTCGCAGCTAAAGTTCCTTCTTGGAATGTTTGCAAGATTTTATTAATTATCAATACCTTCTACATTTTTTTTAACCTAATTCATTTTTGCAAGCTTGACTACTGTTAATCTACCATATCAGAGATTGTATTTTCAATTTAAAATCACAACCTATTTTTTGAGGCTTTCCTTTATACAAAAGACGGAAACGCTCGTTTCCACCAAATAATACGATACTACTTCAATTTGTTGTAACTTCTATTCACTTTAAGTAATTGTTATATAAATCCATCGTAAAATAGCCATGCATAAAATTGTACATATATGTTTATTCAACAAAAATTTTACAAAACATTTTTTAAAATTTAGATAATCAAAATTAAAACCAAATCAGAGAATGCTATACGATATTTTTAATACTATTAAACGAAAAATTCTATGTTACTTTTTCATAATTATTTTAATATGTTATTCTAAACATTTACTGACGAATTTCTCTTTCAAACATAGTAAAATCTGAAATATCTTCCAGACTGTATTTTAATGCAAATAAATATAATGAAACCATTTTTAATAAATATAATTCTAAATTTTAATATTCCCAGTTGACACTTAAGAAGACCAATTCTTTAAAAAAAAATCAAATTATCGTTTAGTCTTGTTGAGATGAAATCAACAAGGCTTTCGCAGTTTGTGGCTTCGTTCATTACTGAAGAGCAGTGAATTTAATTAAAACATTTTAATCTACTTAAATATGAATTAGACGAGGTAATACTTTTTTAATCTGTTTGAAACTTTTGTTTTTCTGTCGATGAAGGAGAGCAAGTCCTCCAAACGTCAACTTCATTTCCTCTTATAATTGACAACCGCCCATAAAAGGAGATCACGAAAACATCGAATTATTTTATTTCCCTAAGGGTAATAATCAGATAAAATTGAAAAAAAAACCATCAAATAAATAAATCATTTTTTCCATTAATGATTATTAACGAGGCTGCAGAGCTGTTTTGATTCATAACGGGCATGTCAGTGGGAAAAACCTTTCGAATCAGTATCGAAAATATTCATCACTGACGTGTGTGTGCTGCGTTGCTTCTTTACTTCCTCGCCTTCCGTCAACCATCTGTTAAGTAATATTAATCATCATTGTTTGTAGAAATACATTATCAGGGAACAAAAACAAAGATAATAGTAATGAACAAGAAATATTCTTCGATATTATTTCCTCCTTTATTCTTATTTTATTGAAATAGAGTTTCGTTATACAAAGACAGACGGAAAGTAAAGGTAGTAAATTAACGTTCATTGGATTTAAAATCAAATAATGGAGCTAAAAAGATAAAAACATATAATAGAGGAAGGAGGAGCAAGAGAAAGAGGTACGGGGGTCTCGAAGCAGGAAGAAACCAGTGGAAACGTCGAACCAAATTGAAAAGCCCCCCAACATACTGGATTCCCCACTTCACCACAAAACTCTTGCATTGCAGTGAAGATGACGGTAGCATTTATCACCACGTACAACTAAATCATCAACTTACAATAAATGGTGTATTTCATATCTTAAACTGCATGACCAACTTCATCCCATTCGAAATGTCAGTTGGATTGATCTTTTATAATGAGGTCAATGTCGTCTGTATCATTTCGCTTTAATTTATCTGTTAGCTTTAATCTTTAATTTAGATTAACAACAATATTAATGTACTGTGTCTTGTTGTAGCATTCAATTAATAAGCAGAAAATTCGTTTCCTTTCTTCAGAATGATATTATATAAGCTTATCTTCGTCATTTTCCATTTGCTTAGCCCATTCTAATGCCGTATGCAGGAACATTCATTAATGGAAATAGCTATCATTGGTTTTAATATGACTAATTGATTGCCTAGTTTTCTAAATCGAACCCCTACAAAATGAAACTAATTTTATCCTATTCAATACTGTCTTATATAGTAAGTATAAATTAGAGAAGAAAAAAAAAACATGTAATATTTACGCCGAAATAAATATGTCTGCATTTAGTATGTCTAGGAAAAAAATTCCGCATTTATTTCCTCCTTTTCGAATTCCCAATTTATAAATTTTGCTTTAATTATATAAAAATCATAATTTTTACGGTATCATAGTAACCGAAACCGCTACTTTAATGAGAATAAAACTGATCGCATTGTTTTCATCTTAAGAAGGAAAAGAAAGGTGGCGCTAGAATTTAGCCGCTTGATGCTGGAGAGAATATATGGCACTCGACGCTGCTTCGGGTTTTAATTAAGAAAATGCGTATAATGAGAGGATTTCCTTCCACCCTTATTGGCATTGGACGCATCCAATTCGTTTACCTTTTATTTCCCATCCCTCTTTCTACACAGTCAATCTCTCTCTTTCTGCGTTCACTTCTCCGAGTCGTTCGTTCGTTGGGGTTGTGTGCAAAATGTCGCCGAGTGTCCCCACCCTCACTTGTCAACGTTCTTGAGTCCAGCTGGACAAGATTTATCGTTCTTACCCACGAAGCCCCCGCTGACCAATCAGATCGCCCCTCGCGCCCCTCCATTAGCATCTCACTTCCTGGCGAGCATGCGTGAGCGATTCCGTCCGACGCCATCTTCCCTCCTACGCAGTAAAGAAGAAGAGAGAAAAAAAACTCCAGAGAAAAATAAAAAAAAAAAAAATAATAGAGGTTTCTCTGTAAATTCCTCTCCGTTTGTATTTTTACAAAAATACAACAGATCGCATTAGGTTTGTGAGCGTACAAACAGGAAGAGAATAATGAACGAGGAAGTCGGACCTATATATATGACTATATATAAAATTATGACTAATATTTATTGGTATATTTCTATTTTCATGGACGATAACGATTCGTTTTAAAATTGAAAATCGAATGAAAGGAGGGAAGGAGAAGAAATCGATCGTCTCTGCCACTCGAACGACGAACCCTCGCTACCATCAAAAACTCCGCCCCAATCAAGGCGAAGCCAGGTCGAACAAGGAACAAGGGGGTCGCGAAGCCTAAGTAGGATCTCCATTACCAACGTCAGTGGAAACAGATAATTTAAATAAAAAAATATAGAATTGTTTGCTAATTCTTACAAAGGAGAAAGCTCGCCGCCATTTCTTTTTCACTGTTGTTTTTGGACTTAGCAACGGGTATATCCACCGTACACAAAAATACCTACAAATGAAGCATTAATTCTTTCAAGCATCGCTGTGCCTTGAAATTTCAGCTTTTTAAAGATTTTTTTAAATTTAATTATATAATTAAAAATTCATTGTTTCATTATTGGGCACGTCTAAAATTAATTTTAAGGTAGCCTAATTAGCAGTTGGAAAATGTTCACTTAGGTTTTCGTAATAAACTTTAAAAAAATGAATTACCGGAAATAGAAATTATTCTGATACCCGAAACATTATATTAAATTCGCGATTTAACTTATCACATTCAAGCAGTTTCCAAGAAAATTCTTAATGTCCATCACAGCTGTATTCCAAAAAACGTTTTGCTCTTGAATTTTACGGAAATCGTACAGAAGTCCACATTTAATCAAACCAACTTTCAAATACTGTGTTTGGAGGATCAAAGCAAAACCAATATATACTGATAATGGGGGTATTTGATAATTATAGTGATCAGAAAAAGAATAGATTATTTACATAATTTGGTGACAGAACAGTTCTTCATAGTCAGAATAATCAGGTGAAACAATATCTTTGAGAGGAGTTGGAGTTTTATACTCTAGAGTTGCATGTTAGTTTTGGTTGAAATGAGATAGGTGGATGAATGGATAGATCGATGGTATGATATGACACGTGAACTACTTGCTTTATGGACTTTTATTCATTTTTCTAATCGATTTTCATATATTTTTATTTGACAACGAACCTACATAAAAGTCATTGGGAAAGTCGTTAATGATACGCAAAATGATGTTCATTTTTAATTTTGAAATTGTGAGCGAGTGTCGAAGAATTTTAAAATTTACCTACTTTTAAGCAATTAGTGTTATAGATCAACACCACCTAAATAACGTCATACATTGTTACATCAGTATCATAAGGCCGTAGCCAACGAGAAAGACAGGCCCCGGCCAACACCACCTAGACAGAAGGCCTGCGCACAAAAACGTCATACATTGTTACATCATCATCAAGCGGCTATTGTTAATCGTTATTCTACCAATAATAAGCCCTAAATTTGGCTGTTTGATGATGATGTAACAATGTATATAGTTTCTGTGTGCAGGCCTTCTGTCTAGGTGGTGTTGCTCCGGCGCGGAAAAGTCACCTGACCATACTAGTCCGCGTAATAATGTAATCTTCATTGTTTCCAGCTTGAATTTTAACAATCAATGCTTTTTCCTTTGTTGGAAACAATGAATGTTGAATTGTTGGCCGGACTACTATGATCATGTGACTTTATCGGGCCGTGGCCTGTCTTTCTCGTTGGCTACTTATAAGGCCCGCAGCCACCTATAGATAAAGCCTGCGCACGTAAACATCATACATTGTTATAACGTCATAAGTAGTCATCTCGAGGCCAACGAGATAACAAGGTCTGGAAACGGAAAAGTCACCTGACCATCTGAGTGCTAGCAACAATCCAACTTTCATTGTTTCCAACAAACGGAAAAACGCTGATTTTTAATATCCAAAATTGAGACAATGAAGGGTGGATTGTTGCTAGCACTCAGATAGTCAGGTGGCTTTTCCGCTTCCAGGCCATGTTATCTCGTTGGCCTCGTAGCGTGGCCTACGAAAAAGACAGGCCGGGGCACTTAAAAGTCAAATGACCAAAGTAGATCGAGCAACAATCCAACGTCACTGTTTCCATCTCGGGTTTCAACAATCAGTGTTTTTTTTTGTTTGTTGGAAACTATGAAGATTGGATTGTTGCTCGATCTACTTTGGTCATGTGCTAGTTGGCTTTGCCTCGTAGTCATCTTTAATCGCATTTCTGCCAATAATAAGTCCTAAATTATGACTATAGTCCATCCAGCCTAAGTTTGCGCGAAATGTGATGGCCGTTTCAATTGTTGGATATTGTTACAACAAAAATTAAACAATGCATAACAATTAACATGTCCATCACATTTCGTGCAAACTAAACCTGGATGGACTATAGGTATGTGATGTAACAATGTATGAAATTTCTGTGCGCAGGCTTTCCCTTTAGGTGGTGTTACCTGGGTACCCAAAAGTCACCTGATCATAAACACTGATTGTTAAAATCGAGTATGGAAACAATGGAAGTTCGATTGTCGCTCAGACTACTACAATTGTCATGTGACTTTTTGAGTGCCCAGGCCACATCATCTGAAGGGAAAGCATGCGCACGTAAAAGTCATACATTTTTACACCATCATATCAAGTCATAATTTAGGGCATATTATTGGTAGAAATACGATTAAAGATGGCTTTTTATGGTGATGTAACAATTTGTGACGTTTCTGTGCGCAAGCCTTCTGTCTATATTCTATCCAACGAAAGTTGGAGCGGGCGTGTCCAGTTAAACTTCCTATTTTAATTGTTAGACATTGTTGCCAAAGAAGAATCACAATGTCTAACAACTGAAATAGGAAGTTTAACTGGACATGCCCACTCTAACTTTCGTTGGACAGAGTATAGGTGGTGTTGGCCTGGCCCTGTCTTTTTCGTCGGCTGCGCAAAAGGCCAAATATATGGGGGTTAGAAATTAACGATGCCCGGTATAGGTTATGTAACAACAAAGCCAGCTAGATAAATATCTCCTGACGCGGAAAAGTCATCTGACCATCTTAGTCCGGACAACAATGTATTTCAACAAACGAAAAAATACTGATGGAAACAATGAAAGTTACATTGTTGTTTGGACTAAGATGACCAGGTAACTTTTTCGCTTCAGGGCAACACCTAGAGAGAAGGCCTGCGGACAAAAGGTGTATACATTGTTACATCATCATCAAGCGGCTATTGTTAATCGTATTTCTACCAATGATAAGCCCTAAATTTGGTCGCTTGATAATGATGTAACAATGTATACACCTTTTGTCCGCAGGCCTTCTCTCTCTCTCTCTGGGAGGTATTGTTCAGGGCCTGTTTATCTAGCTGGCCTTGATGTAACAATACGAGTGCGCAGGCCTCGTAAAAGATTTTTCAGTGCGCAGGCCTTCCTTATCTATACTCTGTCCAACGAAAGAAAACTGAACAGAGTATAGGTGATGTTGTATAGAAACAATTAACTGCAACTAATCAACAGCAGCATATTCTTATAATCACAACATCATCTTTTATTTTTAAACAAACGGAACAATTTGAATTTTCGAATCGCCCGGATTTTTTATAATTTAGTAGACGTTAATGCATTTAAAATTAATCTGAGTGTAGAGATGATTTATTGATTAAATCTTGCCCATGCACCATCGGATTACTAGAATTGTAGCATATTCTCGGCTATAGATGGTTAGTTGGTTGGTTGGAATTTTAGGGCGTCGGCTGCTGGCCATTTTGCGCCCGACAGAAAGTTAAAAAACCCACAGTTTATGGGCCAAAAGTTTTAAAAAATCAGATGAAAAAAATTTATAAAAACTTGAATGACAAAGATGGACAAACAATAAAAATTATGACTATGAGATTTTAAAATCACTAATAAATTTAAAAACAGACGTTTTTCGCCACGGTTCTCCCGTAATAAGAAATATTAGTATAGGGCTGTGTAAATCATTAGTGTGTAAAGGGCACTAACTGACTATAAACTAGATGATTAAAATCTATTTTCTTCTGAGTTGTCCCCTAATAAAAACTGATGAATATGATTAGTGTGTAAATGGCACTAAATGAAACCTATACTTAATGATCAAATATATACAATGCAAAAGCAATAAAAGGATGACTACATGAATTTAAAAACATGAATAATTTTTAAAAAAAGAAACACTTTTTTAAAAATTATAGGGTTGTTCCCCAACAAAAAGTCTAAGGAATGATTCAGCCCTAATGAGCGTCGTAGCTAAGTGTGTAAAGGGCACTGGGTTAGAATATGCTTAATAGTCAGCATTGCTTCACAAGAACACAATCGCGCTAGTTCTTTTTTTAATAAATGGATGTGAGTAAGACGGCTGTGACCAATCCTAAGCCGAGTAAGAACGACATCTTCTCGCCTGTTTGTTAGACAAGGTAATGATCACGGTGTGATGGCAGGCTTTATTTCAAATAATTTATTAGCAGGGTTCAGAGGCCAAGAATCCTGCCAAGAAGATCGGAGTATTTTGGAAATCACCGGGTACAAATGCTCCGGGATTGAAAGCAATTCAGAGATCGGTAACTGAGTAATCGCGTGTTTTACCGCCTTATCGACCCGTTCATTTTGTAGGATATCCATGTGACTAGGGATCCAGACAAAATGAATACTGGTACCTTGTGAATCCAGGTAATGAAGATATTCCTGGATTCTTTGAACAAAAGGGTTTATAGAATTAAATGATTCCAAAGATTGCAAAGCGCTCAGTGAATCAGTGAATATCCAGATGTTGGAATTTGGATAATTAAAAGCGAACTCTAACGCTTTGGCTATCGCTACCAATTCCGCTGAGAAGATGGAAAACTCGTTTGGCAAATGATAAGAAAATACACTGTTATCTATAAGGAACGCACAGCCAACTCCGTCCTCTGATTTGGACCCATCTGTATATATGTGGAAGCCATCAGGAAGGGTTTCTAAAAAAACCTTAAAGAGTGCGTTAATTTCAGCTTCCATAAAGTTTGATTTTTTCCCAGCAAATAAGTTGTAATTTACGTCTGGTTGGGTGAGAATCCACTGAGGGACATCTCTGACCTCTCGGCTATGCATGGCTGGAAATGAGAGGTTCAGGCTCTCCAGAAGATTCTGGAACCAATTATTGATGCTTCTAAAAGAGTGATGGGGAGGGATACTAGGTTTATCAAAAAAACAGGCAAAAGCTGGATGCTGACTTTCACCATATACGCGAAGAGCATATTTGAGGAGGAGTCTGGCTCTTCTAAACCATAATGGGGGTTCAGAAGCCTCCACATAAAGGCTCTCTGCCGGACTTGTACGGAAAGCTCCTGTGGCAAGTCTTATGCCTCGGTTATGGACGGGATCTAACAACTTCAAAGTGCTCTTTGAAGCTGAGGCATAAACAATACTTCCATACGCTAATTTAGATCTAACTAGGCAGCCGTATAAAAACAAGAGCATCTTTCTATCAGCGCCCCATTTGGTAGCGGAAATAGAGCGCAAAACATTCATGGCTTGTAAGCATCTCGCTTTTAGATTACGAAGATGTGGGAGCCATGATAGTTTCCTATCAAAGGTCAGACCCAAGAATTTATGGGAGTCCACCACTGAGATAAGAGATCCATATAGTGTAAGGTCCGGGTCTGGATGGAGACCTCTCAAATAACAAAAGTGGACGGCCCTTGTTTTTTGGGGTGAAAATTTAAAGCCTACTTCGTTGCTCCAGGTAACAAGCTTGTTGATGGCTAGTTGCAGTTGACGCTCAATAAAGAACATTGATGACCCTCGAAGTAAATGGCGATGTCGTCAACGTACAGGGAATAGTTCACAGTGGATGGAAGTTGTGAACAAGCCTCATTAATAGCAATGAGGAACAGGAAGGGACTCAGCACACTTCCCTGTGGGACACCATTATCCTGCGTAAAAGGGTCCGACAGCGTTGACTCAACGCGAACTCGGAAGGTCCTATTCGCCATGAAATTACACACCAAAGAGGGAAGGCTTCCTGTAAGGCCGTATTTCTGCAAAAGTATTGCTATTCCATGTCTCCAAGTTGTATCGTAGGCTTTTTCCAGATCAAAGAACACCCCTACGACATGCTGTATATGTCTCTGTGCAAAATGAATCTCATGCTCCAACCGAAGAAGGTGATCAACAGTTGAGCGAGATTTGCGGAAACCGCACTGAAATCTGGACAACAGGTGGGTTTTTTCCAGATACCACATAAGTCGGACAGAGACCATCCTTTCCAAGACTTTGCACATGCAGCTAGTTGGTGCTATGGGTCGATAGTTTGAAGGAAAAGAGTGGTCTTTATTTGGTTTTGGAATAGCAATAACAATTGCCTCTCTCCATATTGTTGGAATCTCTGCTAAAGACCAGATGTAATTATATAACGAGAGAAGGTGGCCATAAGCTTCCTGCGTCAAATCTTGCAGGAAAGAGTATAACATTCCATCTGGACCTGGAGCAGAATCTCTGGAGCAACGAAGGGCATAATGTAGTTCCCGTAAAGTAAACGGGAGATTATATTTTTCGAGGTTTCGGGGTTTAAAATTTATAGCATGCGATTCCTCGAAAAGTTTTCGTCTTTGAAAGGAGACACTGCAATTTTTTATTCGTGAAACCTCAGCAAATGTTTTTCCAAGAATATTTTTTACCTCATTCGGGTCATAGTACATACGACCCTCGGCTATAGAAGATACGGTAAAATTAAAGTCAACGCGATAGCAAACAGAAAGACTCTTATTGATTAACAAAATAATAGAAACTTAATTATTAACTTATTTTTAAAAATAATTGCTTTAATGCAATACTGTGTAGAAGGCATCATTTCCGGAGTTTTAATAGCTGTTCCACATTTAAAGATTCTACTTCACAAGTGCATACATAATTAGAAGCTTTTTTAGTAATATTTATTTTTAATAAAATGACTTACGATCATTTCGGCCATATTATGCCATTTTCAAAGTCAATGTTACAGGAAATAATCTTTATTCAATGCAATATTATTGGAAAACGTTCAAATTATTTATTACTACACCCCTAGGGCCTCCTTGTCGGACTATGACCATACTGGACCAGTCGCGTGCTATTGTACATTATTTAACCCATTTAAAATAAATAAATAAATAAATAAATAAATAAATAAAAAATACTTAATTATGCAATATAAGCCCCATAATGATGTCTTCATATGTGTAATACACGACCTAACTTCTGTATCATTACAAGATAAAATTAAGAAAATTAATCTTTTTTTTTTAAATGAACTACTAAAAAATCCGAGCCGGCTCGGTGGCCAAGAGGACTAAGGCGCAGGTCTTTCCGCTCTCGAAACCAGCGAGTCGCGGGTTCGAATCCCGCCGAGGGCAGGGATGTTTGTGTTCGTTCCTTTTCACTATCATCCTTTCATCATACGGAAGTCAACGCATTATCACTCTTCCATAGAAAACTGTGAATGGATAGCATATGTCTACACAATCACCAGCAGTCGATTTCGACTTGATGGAACTCAACAACAACTAAAAATACGGGATTTTTCCGAGATTGAGAAGAAAATGTTAATTAGTTCTAAAATTAATTTTGATGCTGTTAACGTAATTTTTGCCAAAATAATCCGACATTATAAACTAAAATAGTTTTATAAGATTTTTTTTAAACTTAATCTTATATAATTGGCGATATTACATTTACAGTATATTAAATCCCTTTTAATATTAGATGATATGAAAAGTTATTATAATAATAATAAATAAGCAACAAATGTATTTTAACTGCCTCGACGGGGAGAAACGATATTACAGTTATTACTATCGTCGTCCAAGGGTCCAGGTGAGCAAATGAAGGAGAACAAAAAAAACTTAAAGTGTCGACGAAGTTTTCACGCATCAAAAACATATAAAACAAAAGCTAGGAAAAGTTTTTCAGTCGTTACTTTTTTCCCCTCTCCTATATAGACTGCAACACTTTATTTTTTTGTTGCCATAAATGAAAAGAGTGTAAACGCATTTTATTTCTTTATTTATTATCTATTATTCTTCCCTCCCCCCTTTACGGCAAAGTAACCTCGAAAGCTCGGGAATTCTGATTTACTGCCTGGAAGTAATTTTTTTTTTCATCTTCATGCATTTTTATAAGTCATAAAACATAAATGACAACAACACCATTAACATCTTCATTAAAAGAGAAGCACATACAAGGAAAAGAAGAAAAGAGAGAGTGACTCCATCTTCGTCGTCGTCATTGTCTTGCATAAAAACGTTAATCAAAAAACACCGAATTAACAGAGGGAAATAGAAACGGAATTTATAAAAGCTGCTAAATTTGTAAATATTTAACATTTAGAGCATAATGCCAATGTTTCGTAAAATAAGTTGTGCTTGATTCTGACTCATAAAAATATGAGCCAGAATGAAGAAAATATGGGAGGAATGCACGACATACAAATATGTTTATGTCTCTGCTGTAAACTTTTTTTATTTATTTGCTTTATTAAGTTTTTATTAAAAAAAAGGTAATAAAATTTGTGATCAAATGGCATTAACAAAAAACACAAGGTAAAACATATTTTAGCATGAAAGTGACGACGTTTTTAAGAAATTAAGAATAATAACTTCATTAGTCATTAATTTTTTTTAATAAGCAAAGAGAATTTTTTATTTTTAATTCCCGAAGTAGGAAAAATATGTGAAATTATAAATTATTTATGAGAACTTAAATAAAGTAAAAAACAAAAAAAAAGAAAAAAAAAAAGAAGAAAACACATCGATAACTTTTTTGCAAATAGTAAAAATTAAATTTTAAAAATTCTTCTCTATAATTTTAGCAATTAAAAAAAAAGTTTCGATGAAAAATTGTGTAAGATCATTAAGATAAAGGTTTTGAAACAAAAGATAGTTTAATTCTATTATTTGAGTTAAAATATTAAATGAAAGGGAAATTCGAGTTTAACTTTTATGTTATTTAATGCAAGGAACATACAAATATAAACCCAAATAGTTATTTTATATTAATACCTCTGTAAAGGGATAATTTAATAATCAAAATTTTTAACTATTATTTTCTGATAAATATGTCTTATTAATGGCAGAGGTCTGTTTGCCTTAAGGCATTGCAGAATTAGACGGTCTAGATGCAATAACTGAAATATATTCAAATGCTGGATATTTGAAAACACGGGGTTTATGTATGGCATTTTCTTCTCCACAAAACTTACATGTTTGAAAACAAATTTGTAGCACTAAATCATAAATGTTTAAACAATGAACGTATTTTATATACATTCTTGTAATACAAGGAGACTGTGATGTGATTGAAGAAGACATTCTAAAGACATATAAAGGCCTAATATAACAAAATAAGAGACCCTACTTGAATATCGAAATCAAACATAGCCATTCGACGAGAATGCTGGAGTTTTTTTTACCTGTGGTCCAATGATAGCCATTCTATTAGCAAACGTACCCGCTATTGTGCCCGTGCGGTGCCCAATTCATTTTTCAGGTGATTCAATATATGACCAGAGGAAGCGATTCCAACCCATCCCTATGCTCGTCAAACCTATCCTGCACGACTTTGGCACAATGTGCATTGACATTATCATTTACCATTATCATAATATCTTCATCAGGGAGATAAGAGTTTACATTGCAGCATGAAGATGATACACATGAGCCCACATGTCATTTTCTTTTCCCACCGTAGACCGGACAGCTCGCCACATGGACAGTGAAAAAAAAAAAAAGTTTTCCTGGCGGACACGGTAATCATTTAAGCAGAGCGGTGCGCGAACTATTCATAAATGAGATCGAGGCAAATTTCTTTCTTATACTCATAATAAATTTGAGAATTTATTCTTAAAATAATGATAACACATTATTGTGCTTTTAATGTAAGCTGCAATACCGCATAAAGACTAGTGTGAAAAGAATTGATTGATTAGAGAAACTGATAAGAAAGAAATAAAGGAAAGTAAATAATAATAAAAATGAACTTATGAATAATATTTATAAACTTTAAGAAATGAAAGCACGTGTCTAGATAACTAAATAAAAATTGATGAAAATTTTAATAATCAACTTGTCTTCAAATGCCGACCGAAATATGATATTTAAGATTTTTTAAAAAATGGCATTTTCAGCGGGAAATGATTATAGTTGAGAAAGCTGAAAACGAAGAACTAATGCTTTTATTCGTTCTTCTTCTTACTATTCGCGTTAATTAGACGTTAGCACATGAAACAAAAAGTTAGGCATCAGCGCCGCTGCGCGACGCAATTTCAAAATTTCATTGTGGCGATGAAGTTAATCCAGTATTGAACAAGTCAGACGAATCTAAGAAAATATAACTTGCGCATAATGCAAAATTAATGTCCATAAATCACTAACAACAAAATAACCTGGATTCTAAATCGAGTTATCGGCTCTTAATTAAAATAGTGCAAAGTTTAAAAAAAAAATAAAAGAGCAAAATGGAGAGTTTACCTTGGAACAAAGAAAAATGTATGCGTGTTGATAAACTTGGAACCAATAAAACCAATATGATAATTACATGAAATTGAAAGCTTATCACATGTCACTTTGATAATGTACAAGACAAGTAGTTGTCTCATTTATCTTTATAAGCTGAAGCAAAGAGTTTCTTTAACTCAAATAAATAATTCAGATTGGATTTTTAAGGGAAGAATATTTTTAACTGTCTATTCCGCCTAAAATGTCTGTAGTTTAACTACGTGTTTTTGGAATAATATTTTATTATATGCGATTTACTTACAACTTTATTTAGAAGAATACAGCATATTCTGAAATAATAATTTGGTTACCAATGATATGCTAAATTGTCACATTTGACTTATCCATAAAGCAGTGCTGCAAAATTCTGCGAAACAGAAACGAAAAGTAAAAAATCCATTTCAATGTAAATCCAATTGTAACAATTTCATGACAAGTAATAAAATTATTAATTTACTATTTAACTTCGGATTTAAGTTTCGATCATAGCACTTCAGACTCATGTTCATTTGGACTTAAATTATTCAATTCCAGAACACATATTCAAGTTAAGGAAATCGTATTACGGAACACTTGTATAAAAGCTGGTAGTGCAGTTTAAAAATTGTTACTTCCTTATACAGCATTTACACCGAGTGACCAGATTATTATGACCACCCCATCAGTTCTTGGTATTGACTCCACGAGATATTGAAAGGTGCCTGATGTTTCCTTCAACTTCGTCCCACAAATGTCAATTGGAATGAGATGTGGTGATTGTGGGGGACACCTAAGCAAGGTAATGTCTCCTCATGTTCTTGAAATTACTCCTGCACAATACGAGCACCGTGGCATGGCGCATTGTCTTGTTGGAAGAAGCCATCTCCAATGGGATACACCATCAACTTGATAGAAAGAATTTGATCAGCAACGTTACTTAAGTAATGTTGTGTTTTTCACACGTTGTTCCACACAAATTAAAGGCCCAAATCATGCCAGAAAAACATGCCCTAAACCATAATACTTCCCCCACCAGCTTGTGGGGTCCATGCTTTCATGCTGTTTCCGCCAAATTCTCACTCTGTCATCTGGACGATGCAACTGGAAACGTGATTCATCGGACCATATGACTTTTTTTCCAATGTTCGACTCTCCAATCCTTGTTTTATCTTGTTAACTGCGCGAATTGGAGACGTTTTATCTTGTTAACTGCAGACAGCAAAGGTGTTCGAACAGGCCTTCGGCTTTCATATCCCTTACGATGAAGTACGGCGAGGAATCCATTCAGAGACCATTTGACAGGATTCCTGATTAAGATCTGCAGTAATTTGATGCACTGTTGCCACTCTCCGTTCTGCCCGAACATTGACAAGTCTCTGACTGCCACAACTCGTACGTTCAAATCCAATTTTATCTTCAATTTCTAGAAATTTATTGACTAGAGCAGCTATATAGGGAAGAAAGTTATCATCCATAAAAATTGAATGCGAACCAAAGAAACCTCTGAAAGCCCTAGCATAGGTCTCTGAGATGCCATTCCTGTAACGTTGACCAGTCACAATGGCATGTATCCGTCCAACCTGATACCGCTCGACACTATAAATCCACCACAACTATAATGGTAAGTCTCCCTGATATTGGATGGGAGATGTCGAGTTCCATGCTCACTCCAGATGTGTACACTTAGAATGTCGATTTCTGGACTCGTCATGAAGAGAACACAGGCCCACTGAGATTGATTCAGTGCTGATCTGTGTATGGCACATAAGACAGTTACTTCGCAGGCCATTGTTCTTCTTGAATACAGGTCTCTCTGATGAGGTTTTCTGTTTATGTTTATTTCAGTATTATGATTTCCCGTGGCAGATGGCAGGACCAGAGTGTGGTGCCTCGTTGACGACTTTTGGTGGCAGGCAGTTAGAGCTAAATACTAGTCACCCCGATTTGTTGTGGCTCTTAGGATTCCTTGCCTGATCTTCCGATTGTTGCTCAGTTTCGTGAAATTGTCTCTGGCGGTTGGAGACCAGTTGCCTAGAAACATTCAACCACCTTGCAACTCCGGCTTGAGATTGACCTGTTTTCCCTTTTCCGAGTGGCCTCACTTTGAAGAGTATTTCAAGCGATGACATGGAGGCGTTGTTGTTGCACTTTCTCAACAATCTTCGCCTCTCTATCGTCGCTGGTCTAGAGTTTGGATGATACGGTCTTTAATTACATATTTCTATCGTACTAGACTCAATTTGATTGGATATCTAAGATAAATGTTACCTAGGAACGTTCCATTCCGAGTTTCAGTAAAGTTTCATTGTTTACTTCTTGTGATAGTCTTCATTTTTTATTTGTAAATTTAATTTTGGACCGAAATGTACTTAAATTATTATTTGAGGACTTAAATATTTTTCAAGAAACACAATTTCTTGCTTTGGGATAGCTCTATTCGATTATTTCTTCTTTTAAAGTTTTGGCGCAATCTTAGTCTTTTTCAAGGTTATCCTATTGCACCAAGAGAAGTCATAGCAACTTCTTCAGCAAAGAGGACAACATACAGCAATTTTATTTTTTAAGAATTTAATTTAGAACTTTCACTTTAACTTCTTTTATATATCACTCAAATTAATAGCTATACAAATCCAGGTTAAAGAGATCATATTTAAGAAGAAATGAGGTTTCGTTGTTGGCAGATAGTGCAGAAAAAAAATGATAAATTAAAATCAATGCCATGTTTCTTTAATTCTAAGCCACTAGAGGTCCTTTTCATTTTTATCCAATTGACTTCACACACAGAAATGAAACATCCGAATTTGATTGCTATTTAGGAAAGAAATTTAGGGGAGAGTTGTCTCCTGTTGTTAGTTTTAAGCACTTCGTCGAGGAGGCAAACGTTGTGTTATCGTCTAAGACGAAACTGTATCCGATTTCCCACAAAAATACGATACGTTTTTATTCACTTCTAAGTAAAATGTATCACCAGTGTCGAAAGCTAGAAAGATCGTGGATCAACTGTGAATATCAAATATCCTATTTTGATTGGTATATCGATGGGTTGTTTTCATAGCAACATCTGCTTCGTGCCACCATTAGATTTTCTATGGTGCTAGATGATGTTCAAAGTTACCATTTTCCTGAGTCGGGACAGTTTCAATTTCCTTTGTGTATCCAGTGCAAAGAATGGACACATGAGACCTGCATAACCACGGATAAAGTCCATTTTACTTGTTTTGCATGTAGCAACTATAAAGTACATTTCGGATCTTGAGCCCTCGTTTCAACTCCTCTCTGCGCACGTCATGATTGATCATCAATTACGTCTTTCTGATTATGCTCTTTCCCACGCTTCTTCCCCAGCTTATTATTTTATATAATAATATCAATAAAAAAGTTAAGAATAAATATAAATCAATACCTGCGAAAAATGAATGGTTAAATACAAAATCCTTCAAAATGACAGCAAAAATAAATCTTCTATCTATATAAAGAAGGATGTTTGTGGGTCTGTCTGTGGGTCTGTCTGTGGGTCTGTCTGTGGGTCTGTCTGTGGGTCTGTTTTTTATACAAATCTACAGTTTTATTCCGATCTTGATGAAATTTCGCATACATGACCTTCAAAGCATGAGGAAGGTCACTGTCTACCTCAGATTTCGGAAAAATAATAAATATCGATAAAAAATCGATATTCATGGTTATGGCAAGGCATATTAATGAGAAATATCTCATGACCAACAATGCAAGGCAAAGTTTGTACGACAATAGGTATCAACAATGGTATCAGCACGCAATTCACAAACACACTGCATGAACGAACAATCAATATCTCATGACTAACAATGAAAGGAAAAGATTGTGCAAGTGTAATTATCCCGGGCAACGCCGGGTACCTCTTCTAGTAAATAAATAAAAATACAACAAAGAAAAAAACTCACAAAGAAACCCACCAATGAGGACCATGACTATCTAAGCGATCGCCTAGTTTCCTGAATGCGCAGTGAAATAGGCCAGATCCAATCTGCAGACGATAAAAGCCAAAAATTGATATAAAAAGTCAACATAAAAAAGTTAAGTGCTTTGTCTCATTTTATACTGCTATGTCCCGTCTTAGGCTCTTGTCTCCAATTTTAAAAGTCTATAAATAACTTAAGATTCTTTTGGTATTTAGTGCCCATAATTTTACCTGTATCGTATTAATAGCTTCTGGTGATGCTATTAATATAAATTACAGGGCACTTTTTAATACAATATAGTTCCAAAAAATATTTTCTTGAAAGCGTTCCAACTTAGGCAACTCTTCCCTACGCATGTTTTATTCAATCAAAAATTATATAAGAATTTCATATTTATTCATGATGAATACAAGCGAAGAGCTAGAGATCGCCCGTTAGAACTCTACAGGCTTATTTGGATATTGAGAGGTTATTGATGGCTTCAATTTATCCATTTATCTGGGCGCAATGTACAGTCGGGTGCAAAAAGGTTTTCACTTAAGACAGTTGAGCATGTGAATAGCATATCCCACGAGTATACGTGCTACCCTATTTTCATTCAGAAGGGACAAGTCCAGTCTAATCTGCCTTGACTCTCAGTAAAAGACCTGATTTTGCAGCCGATCAACATCCAGTAAGCTCAGTTCCTACGAAGCAGGTAAAAACCTTTTTGCACGCGACTGTACACAGACTAAATAGTTAAATAGATTTCGAAGAATAAGTTTGATGTCTTAAAACTAATCAAACTACTGTAACAAAAAACAAAAGCTTTAAACACCATTTTATGACAAAAATAGAGAGGCCACATTAAAGGGGAAAAAAATTCAATGCGACAAACGTCTAAACGATAATTCAATTATTGCCCTACATCCGACAGCATATCGGCGTATATGGCTTCTAATGCCGCTTCGTAACTCTGCGATATATTTGGCAGGATGGTACATAGACAGTTTCTTATACAAACTCCGAATCAAAAAATAAAAAGAAAGCCGCATCACAAGTTGAATCCAAAAATGCCGAACTGTTGTAATTATAAGCAAAAATTAGATTATCGTTTGGATTTTTCTCGTGTTACAAGGCCTCTCATATTGAATCGTTGCAATGATAATAAAACTTTGATGCTTTGCATAATCCTCCATTCATAGATATTTAAAAGTGTAACATTCTTTTTGATTCAGCTCGTCTATGTTTCCATAGTAAGCTGCGGAAGAGACAAGTAAAACTGTTCTACCTTCTTATAGTTGTAGTTTCATATTAACGTATGAAATATTTTATATGGAGGAAAGTTATTTTGTATAACGGGAAAGACTTGTACCTGAACTATTTTGTTTTATAGATGATGTTGCCAAAGCTTTACTTATGAACAAAACCTTCTATTTTCCCCCTTCAATATTGTTTAACGCCCTTCAATTCATCCTGAAGAATTCATGATGTTCTCACTCGAACCTATCAACTGAAACAGTTAGTTTAACTATCGAGTCCGAGTTTGAAGTTGACAGTTAAGATAACTTCTGTTCAGATTTTTGATGACTTATTCCCATTACGCATGTACGAATACAAATACAAGAAGAAAAAAAAACAACGACTCGTTTTAATTGATTATATGGGTAATTAATTTTTTAAATATTTTGAAATGAAGAAGATTTTCTGCTATTAATGTTAATTGACAATCTTTAAAACCAACTCACCGTAAATATCGTTCCGCATTTTACTTAATTCTGTATAATCAAATATCTCGCCTCTAGAATTATATATAAGAAAACGGTGGAAACTTTGTCAAGTATTGGCCAGTAAGAGAAGATCATACAAAATGCTAAGAAGGAAATTCACACTACCGCTTGTAGTTCCGAGGGGATGAGGTGGGGATTTATACCCGAGGGGGTCTTTTCGCTTCCTTTTCTTGGGTGTTCTTCAGTCCTCACTTTGATTATAGGAGTCCGGAGACATTCCGCTCGTTAATAGGTGTAAAAAATGTATGAAAATCGGTATGTTGCATCTAATTATAACCCATAACTCTTAATCAATCGGTTATGTCTTCGGGGTTTAGACACTCGGGGTCGATCTTATCTAGGTATCAATTGCCACAGGTCTCTAGTAACAAGAGTTGGGTAATTCAACTCCATAGGCTTCACACGAACAATGGCAACGTAAAAAATTTTTAAGTGATATTTCATTTTAAACATGTGTTTATCTTCAACTGATTTTGCAAGATAGAACACGTATGCTCTATTGCAAATTACCCTTTGGAAAGACATTGTTTCAATTAAGAGGGGATAAAATATAAGCTTCCTCTGGTAATATTAACCTTTTTTTATGCTTTTGATCTTGAGTGACGTTTGAAAAAATAGCATTGTTATGTACGGTGTTATAGAATAGAATGTGATTTATATTGTTATATTAGCTATCAGAACACTGAGCTAAATAATGATATTTTATTGATTGCTTCCATCTTCTATTAATTGGTAGACGAATCGGTCCTCTCTTTCTCAGTGTAATATTTTTCCAAAAGTGTGTATAACATTTTCTTGATCTTATTTTTAATTTTTCAATTTAAAAATAATGTGCACTTATTTCTTGTATTATTTTCCGAGTTTATATAAATTTTTAAAAACGTTCATGTCTAAATTAATTCATTTATTGGATCTACACGTTTAATTACATTATCAAGTAATTTTACAGATTGGTTTTTGTGTGTTCTATATTAATTTAAAGGCTTTTGGATTTTTATAGAAAGGTTTCCGAAAAAAAATAACATTTTGTGATTTTATAACTTTTTATTGAATGGCACTAAAATATTAATTTTTTAATAAAAATTTTCACAAAATGCACAATTTTTTTTTCTTAATAAGTTTCTATATGGGCACTATCATTTGTAGCGCACACATCTAAGCGATATACTATTTCTACCCACATTCTGTGAATTATGTCTGGGGTGATCGAAGCAACATGTTTACATCCAACTACAAAATGCTTGCCACAATGGCGCCATAATCAGTACTGCCAACATACATGTAAATTTGATGCTGTCTGTTTATTGTAATAAAAAATCAAGTTTCTAGTCAAATCTAATAATAAGTTATAAAATCACAAAATGTTGTCATCCTTTTTTCGGAAAGCCTGTATATTATCCGTCCGATGATAGATTTCAAACATACCAAAGTGCCACTTAGAAGTAAATAATAATGGTTATATACTGGAGATGCTCTCCAAGCATAGGTAATGATTTTTCGATTGAAAAATGGAAGGAAAAAATTCTGCGATCTGGATTCGAACCAGGAACCTCGACTATCATGGACGACGCCTCTACCAATTGGGCTATCTTGGTTGTCAATTAACCGTTACAACTTGGTTGTCTTTAAGACACCTTGAGACAGCTTGGCTGTCCAGGTGTCTGCGATAGCCCAATTGATAGAGGCGTCGGCCATGATAGTCGAGGTTCCTGGTTCGAATCCAGGTCGCAGAATTTTTCCTTCCTTCGAAAAATCATTGCCACTTAGAATATAAACGAACTTGATAAATATAAAAGAATTTGCCATTCCGTACGTCTTCTGTAGCTAAAGCAAAACGAACGTCTTGAAACGCTTGTAGGATCACGTTTACTATATGAAATTCACTGAAATGCAAAGTTGTTTGTGGATTATGTTGCGTACCGTTGACTGTGATAACCCTACCTTATTTGCGACAGCCCTTTGAGTTTTGAGATTTTCTGCAGAGATCAGACGCTTAATTTTGGCTACAACCTCCGGTGTTCTGCTTGGAGTGGGTCGTTGTCTTCAGGGTCCAGGTTCGTCCAACGTTGCTGGTATTGCGGTTTTTCTGTTTTTATTTAGTGTTACAGATTCCTGCCTTCGAAATGGTGAGACCCCTGGATTTGCATTGTTTTATAATCATGGAATAGGACCACTTCGCGTCGGTAAGCGCATTTATATATCCTTCCCAATATCTATCGATTTTTGGCGGCATTCTCGCAGCTTGCGTTTGTACAACCATTAAGAATGTTCCCTTTATAACTCCTCACGACCACGTAACCCTGTCAACCACGTTGCTGGAGAATTTGTATATGTAAATCGTTTAGTTGTAACGTACTCAACCCTCTGTAGATTGTTGGGAAGTTAGAACTTTCCCAGCTCCATGCAGCTGGTTCAAGCAACGAAATGAAACGTTATAGCTCAGCAACGAAATGAGATAGAAATATAAGGTTGTTGTGTATGATCCAGATGGCGCTGGAAAAGTATAGCGACTCATTCATTGGTGTTCATTTGTTTATAAACCAAAATGGCGGTGAGACTTTCATTCGATGAACGTAAGTGGATGTTGTTGAGTTCCATCAAGTCGAAATCGATTTCTGGTGACTGTGTGGGCATATGCTCTCCATTCACAGTTTTCTAAGGAAGAGTGATAATGCGGTGGTTTCCCGTTGCCTTCCGCATGATGAAAGGATGATAATGAAAGGGACAAACACAAACATCCATGCCCTCGGTGGGATTCGAACCCGCGACTCGTAAGTGGATACTGAAGTGTTATTGGAAAATGGAGAATGTTATTTTACCTGTGGAAATGAGGTTTACTTCCAGCAAGATGGGGCTCCACCACACTTTCATGTCGATGTGAAAAAAACTTTCCTCGATCACTTTCAATCACAGATGGATAGGACGAAGAGGAAGTGCTACGGAGTTCCCGCCACGATCTCCCGATTTAACCCCTCTCGACTTCTACCTTTGGGGAACTTTAAAGAACACGGTGTACGCCACAAAGCCACAAACACTGACGAAATTAAGAGATCAGATTGAACATTCCATCAATGATATTCCATTAGCTACAATCCAGTCGGTATGTTGCTCTGTTCGGTGTTGGGAGTGTATTGTGGCAGAAGGTGGACATTTTGAACATGTACGGGCTTAAGGAAGTTTAAGGAATAAAATGCAACAAACTTTATATTTCTGAGTGCTTCATTTTGCAACTTTATATTTCTGAGTGCTTCATTTTATATGCAACTTCATTTTGTTGCTGAGTTATAAAGTTTCAAAGAGTGTATACATTAATTTGGGATACCCTGTATGCATCCGTGCATTTAATTTTTCCACTTTGCTCATAGCTTCCCGATTGTTGGGAAGATCCGTGGGTATACCTGATACGTGATTGATGGAATGTCGAGTACTATCCCTTGCCTAAACTGAAATTTGCTTCAGCTAAGAATTGCTTTATTTTGTTTTGTTTTTTTAGGGACAAAACTACAAGAATTGAATTTTATTGAACATAATGTCGTGACGATGCAAGAATTTCAAATGCTTGCTTAAAAATCTTTGGGGGATGCTAGTTTTATCCCTTTTTCCTCTCATCTCTCCTCACGGGTGCTCCTTGCTTTTTAATGTTATCTTCTTGGACCTGTTTATTATAAGAATAATATTGTATACGAGTAAATGCTGAAAAGTAATGACTCCTAATTTTTGTGTTACTGTTAATATACAGGGTCGAGTCACTGAATTATGACCACCACGTAGGTTTATGTAAATACGGTTGTGCCCATTCACAGGGGGGGAGGCGCAGATAAACCTGCCTGTTGGAAGACAAAGTTGCTTTCAAAGGAACAGTTCGTACATCAATAATCGCCGTCAAGGATAAAGCACGCGACCTAACAGACCTTGAAAAAAGATATGATCATTGGGTACCATGCAAAAGGCGGCAGCATTTCGGAAACCGCAGCTTTCGTGAGCTGTTCGTATAGTGCCGTAGTAAAGGTGTACAATGAATGGAAGACTGGACAAGATGTGCATTCTAGGCGTGCAAACTGTAGGGGACTACGGGCCGTTAATGAACGGGATGATCGGCGCTTCTGACTGCTGGTTAATGCTGGGTGCCCACTTGGCGCGACGATGGCACGCGCTACCGTCGATATATTGACAGCCCAAATAAACGAGGTATGCACCAGAAAGCTATCGAGAACAACGCACATTGTTGCGTCCTGGCATCATATAGATGGGCGCTGGCGTATCCGCCGGGAGACATCCGAAAACAAATTACTCGAAACCATTGTTGGGCGGTAACAAGCTGGAGGGGGCTGTGTAATGATCTGGGGCATGTTTTGGGTCCTTTACTTTCTCTGGAAGGTACCGTCAATAGCTGTTTGTGGTATCCTGCAATGTTTGTGGTATCCTGTTTGTGGTCAGTGGCAAGTGTGTATCCTGCGAAGGATAGCAACTATCAATAGGATAATACCACATGCCACATGAGCAAAATTTGCCGTGCATGGTTCGATGAGCATGAGAATGGTTCCACTTACTACCCTGGCCTCCAAACTTCCCAGATCTTAACTTGAAAGAATATGTGGGAACATCTCGATTGACACGTCAAGCAGCGAGATCCTCTATCCCGGAATCTTCACGAGTTACGTGATGCTCTGCTGTTCGCAAACACAGATTATTGTTGCCACTTTCCAAGCACTCATTGAATCCATGCTCCGTCGCCTAGCTGCTGTTTCGGCTGCAAAAGGAACCTATTAGGGTTATTAGGTAGGTGGTCATAATTCAGTGACTCGATCTTGTAGTTCGAATTACCAGCTATCACACATTCTTCTCAGTTAATTTTCTGGCTTTATTGATGCAAGTTTCCTACATCTGCCGTTAAAGAGCTCTAAATTATGGTCAGAAACATGGCGGCGTATAATAACAGGATGTTGGCGCGCATAAAACAGCATACTGAAATAGAGTTTTCAACTGCAGAAAATTTCCACCGATAGATATTTATCGGAGATTGGAGGCTGTCGATACATTGAAAAATTGGGATTCCGGAAACTTGGTGCATCATTCCGATCCCGAGAAAGCTCCTTCCTAACATGAAACAGAAGAGATTGGACATGAGCCAATAATTGCTTCTGGGTTCCAGTGGATTCTAAAAAAAATTGTCACAGATGGCGAAAGCTGGCTACACCAATTGTATCCCGAAAACAAGAGATCATCAATGGAGTTCCATCACAAAGGAACGTCTGTGCCTGTTTTCAATTGTGGTGCATGTAGAATTCATGCCTAAAGGCAGTACCATATACTCTTTAAGGTACTGTGAAACTGTTAAAAAAAAAAACCGTGAAGACTTCTTTGACATATGGCGGCGTTCGTCCGCACCAGTGCAATGGCAATAAGATAGATTGAGCATCTTGGTTTCACTGTTGTTGATCATCCTCCATACATTCCCGACCTGGCGTCATCCGATTTTCATCTGTTCCCAAAATTTAAGGAACACCTGAGAGGGTATCATTTTGACTCTGACGATGCGGTGCCCAAACAGAAGTGAGGCTGTGGTTTTGCAGTCAAAGTAAAATATTCTGCAGTGACGGTATTAAGAAATTGGTTACTCGTTGGGAGAAATGTATTCATCCCAGGGCGATTATGTGGGAAAATAATTATGTAGTTATGAATAGTAAGAGGAAGGTTGCAGAAAGTTATATTTTTTGTGTTATTCAAATAAATATACGCATTTTCAAATAAAAATTTAGGAGACATCACTTTTCAACATGCCCTCGTATAAATCTAAATTAATAATAATTTGGAGCAAATCAAATTACTAAAGAAATTGAGTAACCTCATGTAGAATTTCGCTCTAACCACGAACATTCTATATCCACTTTTCGAAATCTAAAGGATTTCGAATTTATTTGACTTTATATTTGACTCTTTCTCATCATAGTGCTGCCAACATAGTTAAAAGGACAAAAGATTCGATTTTATATTAAAAGATAACTTGATGCCTCAACTGGCCAGTTGCACAAATTGCAAACAATTTATCTGGTATCAGCTGACTCGGGCAATCTTATTAATAAATTGTTGTATGTCATGTGTAAATATCGGGCAAATGAACTGTGAACATAAATCAAATTAAAATTATAATTGACATACGGTTGCTCGATATAGTTAAATAGTAAGATCGAGAGCCCTAAAGGGAATGATCGATTAACAAAAAAAAGGTGAGCGCGGGTGATGGGGATAACGAGAATCACTGGATTTCACGACAGTCAGTAGATTATTATCATAATAGGATATGGAGAAACTTTTATTTTTACTTATCTTTCCCTTTAACGTTCTCAGAAATCTAAGCTCTCCATCTACAGATTCTCAAAACTTTCATCGATCGTCCCGGCGTTATCAGCCATATTCCCCTCTTTTTTTTTTTTTTTTGTTAATTGATCATTCCACTCAAGGCTCTAGATCTTACGATTTGACTACAGGGTCGAGTCACATTATTATGACAACCCCCTACGTTTGTCTTCGGGGTTGCCCAGCCGAGGAACTATGTCACGTGTTGGGAATTGGTTAGGTGACAATATAAGGTAGGTTTCCACTATGTTAAAAACATATCATTCATTGTTGCAATGGTTCAGAAACGTGATTTATCAGATCTGGCAAAGGGGATGATAATCGGCTTTCGGTCCAAGGGTGGCAGTATTTCGGAAACCGCGCAGTTTGTGAACTGTTTCGTGCTGCTGTAGTTAAAGTGTACCATGACTGGGAAAATGAGACCGTTCAGAATAAACGGTATGGGAACTGTGGAGCACCACGTGCCATTAATGAGAGAGGATAACGTCGGCTACGAAAGTGTGTGAAGGCCAACCGAAGAGCCACAGTGGACCAACTTACGGCTCAAACTAACGGGGTGCTACCACACAAGTCTCTAAAACCACGATACAGAGGACCCTGCTACGTATAAGCTGGTCACCAGACGGACGGTCACCGCACCCATGCTGACGAAGGTTCATTGCCAAAAACGGCTTCAATTTGCCCAACAGTAGAGAAACTGGACCACTTCTGACTGGAAAAAGGTTGCGTTCTCCGATGAGTCACGATTTCTGCTCCACAGAATTGACGGCCGTTGTCGGGTGAGGCGAGAAACCTCCGAGAACAAGCATCCTGCAACCATTGTTGGACGAATCCAGGCTGGTGGCGGCAGCGTCGTGGTTTGGGGAGTGTTCTCATGGCATTGTCTGGGCCCACTGATACCTGTGGAAGGCACTCTCAACCCATTCGGTTATTTATCCATACTTGCAGATTAAGTACACCCATACATGGCGACTGTCCTCCCAGAGGGGGATGGCACGTTCCAGCAAGACAATGCGACGTGTCATACGGCTACAATTGTTCGAGGATGGTTTGAGGAACACGACCAGGAGTTCCAAGTACTACCCTGGCCCCCTAATTCCCCAGACCTCAACCCAATCGAGAACCTTTGGGATCACCTCGATCGTCATGTGCGTGCTATGGAACAACCACGGCGTACCCTTCAGCAGCTATCGGATGCTTTACAGTCTGCATGGCAGTAAAAACCTACCAGAATCTTATTGACTCACTCCCACGCCGTCTAGCTGCTGTCCATTCGGGATATTAGCTGGTGGTCATAATAATGCGACTCGACTCTGTATAAGATCTATAACAGCATGGGCGGTCTCGATTAACTCAAAAGCCTGACTATAATGTAGATAACATCAAAATTGCCATTGTCTACGTAGATAATATCGAAATTATCATTAGAAAACCTAGAAAATTCTAGTGAAGCTCGTGGTCATAATATTTTTCTGGGCACTCCCTATGATATTAATCGAGACAAGTCGAGTTTACTAAAAGTGCCCTTTTAGAGATAAGGAATATGAAGAAATTTTGGTTTTTGGCCGATAAATCGAAAAATTCGGAATACCAATAAGTAATGAAATCAAATCCATGTGAAATTTCACATCTACATACAGTAATTAAGTTTAATTTGTCATATTTTTTTTTCCAAAATCAAATTTATATAACGAAATTTGAAATTTATTTATAAATAAAATTTATTTATTTATTTACCAATTTTGTATTTATAAAAAGTTTCAATTTTATTTCTAACAATTTCCACTAGTTTTATATTATTGTTTAATATTGTCAACAAGTTTTCATATTTCCCCCCCTAAAATGATCTGAGATACAGGCAAGCGTTTTGTGGTTCTGGAAACCTTCAAAAATTATCCGCGGCTAATGCCTCGGAGCAATAACACGAAAAGGTGCCCAGTTTGTCCATTATGACTGTAAAATATTCTGTATCTCTAAAAATTTTTAAATTTCGTAAACTGTTTATAAATTTTACACTAGCCTGGACCAATTCGATAATTAAATTTGTTGAAGTTGACTTTGAAATATGTCTAAAGGCATATATGTTTTTTTTATTGCAAGGTCATTGTTAGTTTTTTGGGCGCGCCAGCTACTAGGTCATTTACACCCTTCCACTTGACTTATTTTCTTATCGCATATCCGAGCCTTTTCTCAACAAAGAAATTTTCACAAATAAGGACAAACGCAAACATCCATCACAACAACTAGATTTAAACCCACAATCCAAAGGACTCGAGAACTAGAAAGCCTATGCCCTACATAGGAAGCTCTCATGACGCTATCTTCACTCTTTAAATTTGATCTGTAATTCAGGAACATTTCTTAGATGATATACAATCCATTAAACGGTGAAATTTAGTGAAACGTATTAGCAAATGGTAAAGATGTAAAAAAAAATGACAAATTAAACCATAATCAATCGCTTCAAAGAATTTGCATTTCTCCCCTCACCATCATCTGCTGCTCTGTTACAACCATTGTGCTAACCGGTTCCTTGGCAGTTGTGTCTGCTCACCGTAAGGCAACTGTTCTCGTTTCTCCACTCCAGATTCCCTTCAATATATAGAATTAATTAATTTGTTTGGCTGCACCTTTGCCTTTGTACTTCTTTCTCAATTTATTATTACCATACCATGCAAGTATGCCAGCAGCAACTATCCTTTCCTCCAACCTGTATTCTTTTTCTTCGGTATTTGTAAAGTTTATTTTCATCTCCATTAAAATACGTATTTAAAGAATTAAATGTAAAACAAAGAAAGAGCATATTGTACATTTCTAATTAAACGCGGATTAAATTAAACGAGCATTTTCGTTTTGTTTTGTTTTTTAAATTAAAAGCTTCAGTATTTTTTTGTAATATTCTCGGTTAAAGGATTCAGAAATTAAAATCCAATAAATAAATACCAAAAGATTCGTGAGCATTGTTTAATCTATAGAGAGGAAGAAAAAACTTAGCCAGCAATAAGCGCATTGATTGCTTGCCTCTGCATTCCTATATCGTTCTCTCAATTAGTGTCTAAATGAATAGTTAATCACCAATCAGCCAAATTAATTATTTAATCTCTTTAGCACTGAATTTAATAAGATTAATTTACTGTAATTAATTGCGGTTGTGTGTTAAATATTCTAGTCCGATTCGATAGAACGGATAATATCCCCAAATACTACATATAAAGCCTTCACTCTGTAACACTTCCATAACTGAAAAGTTACAATTGTATTTTATTTTTTATTTATGTTCTGCTTCAGCTATTTCAAAGAAATCAGCTCGATTTCATGGAGCCATATGGACATTTGACTAATCTTGCTGTTCTTGAGATCTTATTGACACATTGGTTTGCCTTTACATTACGACCAGACTTTTAAAATGGTGGGGCTCGATCTTAAAAAAAAAAAAAAAGGAAGAAAGCAAAGAAGATATTTTTCACTGCACACAGAATGTAAACTAATGTTAATTTCTTTCTTTGATCATTTGAGTAAACATTTTTACCCGAGTAGACCGGTCTTTTGGGAAAGATAAGCTATCTATACAAGAACAAATTGAGAGGCAGGTGGATAGTTAGATTTGAGAATTACTTCAATCCGAGAGCTTATGATGAATTGGAAACGCTCTATCACAGCTGTTTGAAGGTACATCAACTTCCTTAGATTGTTATATAAAGTTAACTTGGTGTTTCACATTTACAGTTTTTTATATCTACCAAAATTCAATTAAAATCCCTTCTGCTCAGAATCCCCAGGTATGTCTTTGGTCATATCTTTGCTCATATCTTAAGTATCTTTTGAGTATTTAGATTATATGGAGAATGTGCAACGGTAATTTTTAATTTTTTAATTTTTTTGGAAATCTGAATATCTTTTTTTAGTTTCAGATACACCATTTCTCAAATTATTATAATTAGTAAATAGGAGTGGTTTTTTGTGCCTGTACTCTAGTGTGTTGTTATTGGCCTGAAACTCATTTACCACCGGCTTATTTACGCGCTATTTGTGGTTTTTGGGAGTGTTGATGCCGGGCGATCATAATGAAAAGAAGGTAGAAGAAAAAAAGAACCAGACGGAGTGAGAAGAGAAAAGAGGGAAAACCTAACACGACAACAAAGAGCCAATGAAGAAAAGAAAAAAAAAGAAGACTGGAGAAGAATGGAGAGAAAGAAAGAAAGAAACAACAACAACAAGAAAGGGCCGGGTAAGGAGGAGAGGGAGGGAAGGGAGGGGAGGGAGGAAGGAAGAGCCATGAAAAAGAGGAAAAGGGCTTATCAGATGGAGGCACAGGAAGTTGGGGAGAAGAAACGTCGAAAGGCGTTGGCCACGGCTTGATGGCGACCGCTCTACCTACCTTCTAATACTATGCTACCATCTATCCATCGAATGACTGATACACCCTACCCACCGCCGGAAATACTCGTTTATCCATTAACTTCTACTGATGACATCTCTGCGCATGCGCCACCTATGGAAACCAGCACGTCATCAAGGGCTTAAAATACCGATTTCTTTAAAATATTAAAAGAAAAAATTCTCTTGAGAAACAATAATAAATTTATATGTTAGTTTGTCGAAGAAAACTTGTGAAAGATTTGATCCTAACTGTAGAGAATTATTCTTTTACTGGGCTTGTTTGGAGGATGCCATTTTTTTTTCATATCAGTACGTTCGTCCGAAAAAAGCAAGTTGAATAAATTTAATCCTTATGAAAATTCGTTAACAAAAACAAGGTTTGATAAATAAATGGTTAATTATCACTACCACTTCAAATTCTTAAATATCATAAGTAATTCCATTTGGAAAGTGATCGCATTACGACAAATACTAGATTATAGCATCCTAATTGTATTAGTAGCATATCATTTATTTTTTTACGCTGGAAAGGGCTATTTTATTTCAAAGCCCGCCCTGATCGAACAGGATAATAATAATAATAATAAACAACCATCTTAGACTGTTAACTGAAGAGTTGCGGACACATTGAGGATTTGAAATGTGCCTGATTACAACCGCAGTTGACATCAATTACCAATTCTCTTCAATAATACACTTGATTGAAAATATTATGTACCAGTAAGTTCCACCGATTTCACTTTCGAATTCTGAGATGTCTGAACCTTCTAAAACGTTTGATCAAGACAGAAACCCTTTCTTGTTAATGTAAAATTTTAATAACAGAAGGTATAACCATCAGTGATAAATATATATAACGCATTTTCATTTTTAAAAACATATAAGTGAGCTAATATATGTTTATATATAACAGACAGAATTAAAGCTAGTTCCTTTAGTTAACAAGCTAACAATTCCTGGACTGTACATGAGCATCAAGTTTCCGCTCCTCTTGTAAATTCGCAAATATTCATCGAGTAATAGAGAGTTATCTCAATCGGTAACCGAAGTGCAATCCTGATCATTATTATTGAAACTTCTTAGGAAGAGCGGTGTACATAACTAAGAGTTGCTTTTGTGCTTTTGTTCAAAGTTATATTCGGTGTCCTCAAAATAGAATTTCAATATATTTCAGCGCCTCCATGAACCAGTACAAATACGCTTTACTTTATGAAGCACGTTTTACTTTCTCATATAAGAGCATTGTATAATATTACCATTACAATATATAAATTCTTGTAATGGTACTCTTTTTGATCAAGTCTTTTGTATGGGGAAAGCTTGCAACCCCATTTTATTAGTTATATATAGATTGCTTAAATTTTAAAGCTAACCAGAATGCAGACGTGGCCGCTGTAAAGCTCGCTTACCAGTATCCTAATCATCACTAAATGGCCCTAATTTAGAAGACAGTTTCAAGTTTAAAAGTACACTCTTTTGGAGTTAATAATTAAAAGTTTTGCCGTAGAAACTTGTATAATTAAGACCGTTTCCAAGTTAAAAAATAAATTCATTATAAAAGAATTTCTAACTCTCATTACTTCTTTTTTTCAGGTCGTATTCTTTACGTGTCCACGATCCTTACATGTTCCCGTAAGTTGACACGACAATTGATTGACTAATGTGATGGAGGAGACCCCACACGAGCGCAATCTGTTAATGGGATCATGAAACAAAAAGTTAAGAAAACATTAAATTTAATTAATTTAATTAAACTTTTTTTCGATTACAATTGGAGCCTTGTACTTAAACGTGGATGATACAGCCGTCGTTTTTTTTTTCCTTCAGCATTTCTTGATTACATAAAACCGTAAACGATGTTATACTTGTCAACATATTTAACAAACTTTTAATCATTATTTGCTTGAAGAAGATTTGGAATTAATTTCTAGTAAACAGAGCAATTTCAAAATTCGTGCGTAATAATTTGTTTAAGTAATGTGAAATTCCTGTACAAGCGGTGTGTTGCATGTATATTTGTGTTTAAATCTGTTTTTAAAAATAACTGAAATGCCTTGACAGAATGTCATTAATTTAAATTTCATTTTCTATACTGTTTTTAAATTCAGAAAATTTAGGAAATTTCCTAGAAATATTTTTAAGTTTAAAATTCTTTAATTTATCAAATTTCATTTTACAAAAGGAAAAGGAAAATCTGAATAAAAGGAGGATCCCTGCCATTCGTTCCTCCTTTATTATTTTTTGGATTGCATTCTGTCTTTTTTTATATAATTATTTTTTTTTTAATATTTGGTTCGTTCGTTCATTCGTTTTCCGTCCAATTAGGGAGCGTGGGTGGGGCTGCGTCTTCAATTTCGAGGGAATAAGTTTAGTTTCTTTGCAGGTTCATCCAACCTATCTATCCCACCCATTTACGTTTGTTTTTTTTTGTTTTTTTGTATTTTCATTTTAGAACTATGTTTGCATTAAAGATAAAACAAAGAAAAATAAAAAGGGATAGAAAAATCCTATTGTAATATTAATAAGACTGTAACGAAATTAAATTCATGAAATTCTCATCGATTTTAAATTGAAGAGAGCGGCTCTTTTGCACAATCAAAGTAGAAAGTGTGCTTAGAATTTACAGACGAAATAGGTTATTATAAAAAAGGAATAATTATTAAGCAATACTCTATAATTAAAGTATATTAATCAGGAACACGCATAAAATTGCCATCTACACGAATATTTAATGAACTATCAATGAAGAATGCCGTGAAATATCTCTGTTGAACCACACTTTTATTGAACCAAATTAAAGTAATTTCGCTTGCAATTAAGTAAATAGAAAACTATTCGAAAAGGCAAGGCTAACGTAAGAAATGATTTTCTCCCCCCTCAGTTTAATGACACGACCTTGGAACTTGTCAAGTTAATTTGTCATACATTTCTCCTTTAAATAAAGTAAATTTTTTTAAAAATTGTTCTACATTTGAAAATCTTGCTTTTGTTTCTTCTTATAAGCGTAGGTGCTTAATTTTATTCCTAAAATAACAACAATCTTCGAAAATATTGCTGCATATCACATATGTACTTTGAATCCAAATATGAATGGACATTGATTTTAATTATTTGCTAAACTTAAAATTATCATAGATGATTAAATAAATTAATAAAATCTGTCAATGAATCCAATGAAACTAACCACACTGATTGCTTATTTATATAAAAACATAAATTGGCATAACGGAATCTGATCTAACTTCTGACTTGTATTTATATTATGTTAAAAATTGTAATTTTATCGTATTTCATGACAAAGATAAATTTACTTATGATTTGATGAGTTCTCTTAGAGCTCTCGTTATAAAACATAATAAAAGAGGTAGACTTCTTCTATTGTACTAGAAGAAATGAGGCTTTCGAGTTTCTATATTCGTACAGGACCACAATTGTCATTTTCCTCTGTGAATATACTGATAATAAAATTACTGTTATCAAAAGAATAGAATCTATCGGAGTTTCAAATACGTGCATCCTAACTTCATTTCACAATATTTTAAAATTGTAACAGATAAATTGTTGGTCTCACTGTCGTACTGAGTTGCTATATTAGAGTTGTAAAGTTTTTCTTTTTATAACCTAAAAAAAAAAAAAAGTTTGAAGTTTGAATAGCCTTCGTGAACGGGTTTAATTTCGACCACAGACCAGTCAAATCTATTCGAAACAAAATCGTATAAAGAGAGAGGATCACGTTAATAAGTTGATTGTAGGCATTACTATATGATTAATTTTAAAGACATTTTACTATTGGCGCCAGCCTTATCAATGAATCCCTAATCAAACCACGAAAAGAGAAAGTCTTGGGTTGAATTAAAAACTCGTCAAATTGTGAGAAAATTCAAAATTATAGTTCAGAAAGCAAAGAGCAAATATACACTTTATGATAAGATAAAACCTGGCATTTCATGTAAGAAGTAATCCAGAAATCAAAATACGAAACCAACATCACTCATTCATTCGAGTGCCTATCGCCAGATTACCATTTCTTTATAACACTAAGACAAATTTTAAAGGAAAACATTTGTCGTGAAACAAATATTTTCGGCAGCCTTTTTAGTTCATTAGATCCTCAATTTTTTAAAAATATATTTTAATAAATTAACATTCAATTTTATTTTTAAAGGGTGCTTAGGATAGTTCTTCTGCATAATTTTGTTTGCTTCCCCAGAGGCAGTACCACGGAAGCTTACGTCGATTTTAAAATCGTTGAGGAAATCCCGAAAGTAAAATTCCAAGTTTTGAACAGTTTGATGGTTTTTGAATATGAGGACTCTGTCGATTGTGTATTCAATAGGGGGAAGCTGAATAATATCAAGCTGTTAGCGCGAAAAAAAATTTTAAAATCGCTTTTCGCTCATTTTCACTAGACGACGATATTTGTTCTTTAGTTTTTTCCAATTCCATCGATTTCGGCCGCGATCAACGGGAAGGAAAAAAATTTTCTGCAAGCAGTAGCATCCAGCTTGGTGAGTAAAATCCCTACCAACTAAGACACGATAAAAGTCATTCTGCTCTACAAATTTGAATAACGATTGTAAAAATGTAGTTTTTTGATTGGTGGAGGTGTTAAGTAAAGGCTATTGAATGAAGGCATAGCCTCACTGATCGGCCATTAGCAACATTACACTCTTAGAAAAGAAACTCTTAACAAATCGTTAAAATGCTTGTCTACCGGTTTATTATCGGTTTACAAAGTTTTTATCGACTGATTACAGGTTGACTACCCGTTTGTTAAGAGTTTACAACTAAGCTTAAACCCTAAGGAAACCGTTAATAGACCTTAAAACCAAGACAACCTTTAGTAAACCGTTAAGGAAAAAATACTCCTTACCTTAACTAAACCCTAAAAGTAAAGTGCTGACGATGTCAATGACGGGGCAAATTAAAAATCAAACTAAAAAGGATTTTCAATTTTATCCTTATTTTATGTGTAGTCTTATTAATTTCTTTAGATTATCTATTTCTTTTTTTTTTTTTTAATTTCCATTCCTCGTTTTTTATATTACGTAATGATAGCTAATAATGTATTTAAAAACTATTAAAGACATTAATAGGAAAAGCAAATAAATGATCATATTAAATATGATACTGCAATAAGATTATAAAACTTCTTTTATAAAAACTGCATAATAAAAAGAAATAACCAATCAATATGAATATACACAATGCAGAAAAAAATCAAATTGTTTTGCGCTAAGAGCAAAAGAAGATGATTATAATCCAAAAAAATATGTATTATAGTTTATTTTCATTGTCCGATAACTTATATTTGAAAGGAGCAAAACGTTTTTGCGAGATCATGTATTCTATGCACAGTATATTTACTATTTCTTCCCCTCTTCATTAGACTCTAGAACAGTTAATTTATCTCTGCTCGTCCTCTTTTCCCGTATTTTCCTTCCTTATATGACCTTGCTAATTATACCCGGATGTAGTCTATTCTTTTGTGCTTGTGTGACTGATCTGTCTCCCCCCATTTTTTTCTTGTGCTTTACCCTATCTTGTATCTTTCTGCATTTGAGGAGGACATAAACGTAACATAACATTATTCTCGAAAAATAACTCTATTTACATCAAATATATTTCGTATTTCGTGAATACTTTTGGAAAGTTATAAAATGGAAGATTATACAACTCTTGATATCAGAAATGTACTTAGAGGTAAATGTATTTATCAACGATGCGATTGCGACCAATACACCAGGATTAGAGAAGAAAGTGAAAAAACAATTTCAGCTCAATGTCACGGGTGCGATTACTGCTCGCATTCACCTTCTAACCATGAAAGAATTGGTAAGTGATATTAGATATTTTTTATCTTTATATTTTTAATATGCTACAATTGAAACACGTTCTCACTCTTTTCTTGAATCTGACATTATCTTCTATTTCACTATACAGATTCTAATGCAACTCCTGATTTATCAGATGTACAAATAAATGATGTTCAAAATAAAGAAGGAAATTTAGATGTAAGTAATTACTTCATCAAGAATTTCCATCATCAGCGAAGAGCCTGTTTTTCAAAAGCCTGTTGAATTTGTAAAAAAGCAGAAGATTAAAAGAAATTTTAAGTATTGTAAATAATTGTTAATATTTTGTTTTCAAATTCTATTTTGTTTTAGTGTATAATAAATCTTGTTCATTTCTTACTTAGTTTTTGATGCTGTCTACTATTTTTAAGCAACTATGATACTTCATTTGAAATAGTACACTAAAACTAATAATATAAACAAAATATTCAATGTAATCCAGAATTCATGTAATGTCCATGTTCTGAAAAAAAATAAATATATACTCAGGGAAATTCTTTGTATCTGTTTCTTCAATTTTCAGATTTCTGTCATTTACAGAATATAATAAAATTTCTAAAACTAAATTTTATAGTATTATTAACCTATAATCAATTCATAAAATATAAACCTATAGTCAACCCTTACATAAAAAGAATAAACCCTTGACAAACCCATACTACGAAGGGCATTTATAGGTTTACTGTAAACCGGTGGTAAACCCATAATTCAAAGGTCAGGTAAGGGAAAAAAAACTGTGATTTTCTTACCCTTTAATAAGGGTTTATCAAGGGTTTTTGTATTTAGAGTGTAGAGACATTTATCCACCGTCCCCCCGTGTCCAGGGGTAAGATAGATTGATGAAGGCATTGTTAACTTCATGTTCTATCAAACTTAATATTGATCTTTCATTTTGAAAATTCTTAAAAATGTTGCTCTTGGTCAATCATATTTTTAAAAATAAAATTTAATTTTTTTCACTTACAATTTTTTTTTTAATTATCAATTTGGCTTGAACTTATCCACCTTTCCCCGGGTCACTCTACATGATTGTTGCTTCTAGGAAAATAACAAGACTGTATTTGGAGTGGCAAGATTGGCGTCGACTTATAAGCCTAAACGCTTTAGCTCAGTACTGTCCGACCTTTTCTAATTTCTGGGCCATATCAGCAAAAAAATTTGTCAAAGGCCGCAGATAGAATTGAACATTTATTAAACATCACATTATAATCTGTCTTTTCATGTCATGTTACTCATTGTTTTTAAAACTACAAATTAGTAATTTCTATAAAAGAAGTAAATTTTTAGAATCGTTTCATTTTTTTTGAATACGCGAAACGGAGCACACTATTGGTCTCTGAGGGCCTCCGGTTGGAAGTAGTTAAACTTACACGATTAGTTTTAAATCATAGGGAAAATAAATTAATTATTTCTCTTTAAAGTTGTAAATTAATCTGATTTTTTTTTCAATATAATCAACGAAAAACGTTATAGGCCACAATTCTTTTCTTTTCTAAATTATATAGACTTTAAATTTCAAATATAAATTAGATTACAAATTCCATAAACAAATGTTTCATGTCTGAACAAAAGAAATAATAACTTCAAAATCCAATTTATTTCTTATTATTTGAATTCAACTTTGGAGCACTCGTTATTATTTATTGTATTTTAATAAATGATATCAAAATTGCTGAGTAAGACGACGAAATCAATTATTCATAAATTTTTTTCTTCGGGCATTTTTATATAAATTTTTTTTATCTCGTCAGAAACGATTCTTCCTTCATTTTCAGGGAGCTTGATAATCTAACTTTCTATATCTAACAAAATAGGATTATATTTTAGTATCTTATGTTTAATAATAATAAATGAATTGAATATAAAAACAAGCGCTTTTAATAAATTATTCATTTGTTTACGAATTTCCGACTCATCGTTTTAATTTAAAAGCTGCGGATGGAAATTTTAATGTTCAGGGATCCAAAAGCCGGAAGATTCTCGATGGTTAAGTCCCACCTTTTTAATAAGAAAGAAACGATAATTCTTTCTTCTAAATGGATATTAGATGACTAACTTAGCGTAACCACAAGTAAAAGTGTAAACATCTGCAGCTTTACACGTGGATCACAGCTCTGGGACAATGCATATCTACAGCAAACACTTTTTCCAAAATCCTTATTCGGAGGGGCCAGTCGCTTTTAAAGATAAAAAGACCAACTCTTAATTGAAATAATATGTTGAAGTAAAAATAATTATATTAAAAGGAAAATACTATTCACTTTAACCATAAAATATAAAATTAAATATCCAATATAAGGACAGGTTTAATCAATTAAAAATTAACTAAACAATGTTAAATTCAGAATTCAAAATTAATTGTTCAATTAATTTTTAATTCGTGAAGTATTAAACCTGTTCTTATATTAGATATTTAATTTTACATTTTCTAGTTGAAGTGTGTAATATTTTCCTTTTTAATATAGATCAACTCTTATTTAAGAATCTGCCAGTAATTAATGTTTATTTAGATGAGACCTTCTTTCCATCCTTGCTTGTTATGCTGTTCCTAGCAAAAGGAAGAAGTAACGACGACGGAATATTTAAATTAATGGACGATTTATTTGTATGAACAATCAGGCAATTGTTCAGCGATTTTCAAGAGGCAAATATAAATCACTTCATATTTTGCTGATAAAAAATAATTAGAACAGCTATCATCATATATGAACGAATTCTATTCAGAGTATATTAATATTCTTCATTAATGTATATCTAATTTGAATGACTAGTTAGTTTGTATTGAAACTACAAAAAGTTAGAGTATTAACGTATTTAAAAAGATTTAAGTCTTTCGTTTAACTTTTTTAAATAGGAAATTGAGTTCACGGTTGAAATCAGTTTTGTTATGATGTCTTCTAAAATATTGGAAGGGATACAAGAGCTATTGGTAATTCGAGCCGATTTAGAAATCATATTTTTTTTTGCAGAAAATTTTTCTTGAAACTTCTATTGATTACAAGTATATTTCATTACTTATCACCATTGCTAGAAATTTTTTTGAATAGAGTATTATAATTTACAATTGATTATTACTCTACTCATATTTTTATGATTTTTTTCAAAAAAATCTACTAGGCATGAGGTGCTTGTTTTTCACCTGAATCTTTTCAGAAATCTCTTTTTTGGCTGTTCTTTGAGATGGAAGAAGAAGGAAAAAAAAAAAGCAACTTCCAATTGGTTTCTGAATTCTTTGTTTGTTTATATTATTTCTCCTGAAAAGATTTATCTCGAAATAAGGTTTCTTTCATTCGGGTTTCATTTTTTTTTAATTTAAAGAATATTCTCCGAATTAAAAGAGAAACGGTGCCGATCGATTTTCAGCGTTGAAAATAAAGAGAAAAGGAGAGTTGGAGGCGGAAAGAAAGAAAAAAAATCCAAACGGAAATTTCGTTTTCAATCCATCGTTCTTTGTATTCCATTTTGATTTTTCCCCGTTTCTTCCTCTTTCTTCTTATTTTTTTTAATTTAAAACTTCTTTTTCTCGAGTTTTACAGAACATTTCATTAAATTTATTGAAAATCGCATTTCATTACCTTTGCTCGCTTTCTCTCCCAGTCAAACCCTCTTGTAATTCCTCCGCTTGCATTCGAATTCATTAAAAATTTTAAAAAAGCAATAAAGCTCTTAAAAAGTTTAAAAAAAAGACATATCAAAAAAAAAGTTTAACTGGATCTCACTCTTTCTACATATATAATTTCGATATTTTTTAAAGTAAAAAAATTAACTTCTAAAAAATAAATTGAATTTAAGAAAAAAGAATACACTTCTCGTTTCTTTAATAGCATTCGCAATTTATTAAAAGTCTCAAGAAGGTATTTTTAATGATCTGGTTTGTTATTCTTTATAAATTTGTATTATGCATATTGTATTATTTAAAACGGGTTCTTAAAAGTCTTAAGTTATGTATCTTATTAAATGCAAAATAGCACTTAGAATTTTAAGATACACTTATAATAAATAGAGATACACTTATTTTTGTTAATTTTCAATTTTTTTTTTTTTTACATGTCCGTTAAAGAAGTTGAATTGCTCGTTTACGGTCCATCTGTATCACTAGGGCATTATACCCTCATGGGGCCCCGGGCAAATAAGACCCTAGGCAATTATTTGGAGCCTCCAAGTACATATATAGCATTATCCCTATTGATGGGGACCCCCTGCAAATGCACATTTTGCCCAGTGGATAACGCGCCACTGATCTGTAATCTGAAATGAATTACATATTCTCATAACCCTGAGTTATTCAAGCTTTATCCGCAATATTTTAAAAGAGAATTTGCGTTGTCCAGTGCATTTCATGGTGAGAGAGAACGAAACGTTCGAGATGCTGGGCCTCGAACGAACGGTGATTGGACACCGAATCGAAACACGATTAATCGATACGACTCGTGATTGGATTCACCGTTTCCCCAATCAAAAAACATTTTTTTCTCTTCCCCAATTGATTTTCTTCCTGGAACGAAGAGCAACGCTCTCTTGGAATTGCTTCACTATAAGAAAGAGCGAGAGAGCCACGAAGGCGGGAACCCTCGGGGAGGGGTCAAAGGTTACGTTACGTCTTTTACGTATTCGTCCTTACTTAATTTTGCTTCCTAGAATTTAAAGAACCCTTCTATAGAGAGAAAAGAAAAGAAACATTCTCTTAACTGCCGACTAAAGAAGACGACTTAAAACCGATTAGCCTCACTGAATTTTGGCATGAATATTAATATTGCGCCAAATAACTGTTTGTTAAGGGGGTAATCGGAGGCAAATTGCGTCGGTGGTGAATGTTTTTCCCCCTTCGGAAGGTCTAATCACGTTCATTAGAAAATTATTTGCATTTCTAATGGGATGTAGGAAGATGAAGTTGGGGAAACTCCAGTAAAAAGGAGAAATTAATCAATATTTCAGACATTTGGAGAAAAAAAGACTTCAAAAATCAATGCTTGCTACTTGATATTTAAATTACCAAACAAGAAAAAATATTAAAAAAATAATAAATAATTGAAGTAAAAGTTAACAGAAGAATTATCCGAAAATCCTGATTTTTTTTTTCTAGTTACTCCGTGTATATGTAATAAAGCACATACCGAACATGGAATAATAAATAAATATTTTGGATTTGCGGAAATTTTTTTAACTTTAAGTAAAGCAACCACGAGATTAGATTAAGATTCTTTTTACCTATAATAAATAATTATTTCCCGTTTATATTAAAACATTATATTTATCTAAAACATTATCTAATTCATTCTTATGAGAAAGGAGAACTTTTGAGATATAGTAATGCTCTTTTAGAAGAACAATTTAAATAACTAAATTTAAAATTATATTAACCCAGATATTTTTGAAAATTTCCATCGTGCGTATTCTATAGTCATCGGTTGATTTCGTTTCTCTTTTTATTTGTTTTTTTCCTAGAAACATTTAAAAGTATTCTTCTTTTTTCTTTTTTTATTCAGATGGCGCCCTCTTCAAGATCCCGTTAGTCGTTCACTCAAGGCCCCAGAATCCTATAGTAAATCGTTCGATCTCATTTCAGTATGAGAACGAATCAGATATAAGACGAGATGGAATGTTCTCAGGAATCTTTTCTCAAAATTGCTTATTCTCGAAATTCACTTGACTCCCAAGCAATTCTTAGCAGTCAATATGGCCACAACACTCTCCAAGATGGAAGAAAAGGGATCAACGAAATGGTCGAAGGCATTTTCTGGCGACCCTCAAAATGCTATTCAAGAGTTGAACAAGATTGGGTTTATCGAGTTACATCATTCAACGGTATATAACAAGAGAATTTTTTAAAATTCAGGTTTATCGATTTCAATATTCCCCAAATGTTTTCATTCATTTGTGTCGTCCTATCAATGCTCTTCTATGAAAGGACTTTCTTTAGTCATGCAATGAAATCTTTTAAATTTAAATGGAAACGCCTTTTGTAAAACCAATTCAGTAATGCAATCGTTTAAAATGCTTTGTTTCCACATTTAAATATGTATCAAAAGAATCGTGAAAAGCAATTCTTTCAAGAACACTAATTCTTATTGGCGAATTTAGCATTAAAACTTGCATATATAAGCCTACAGTATTCAATATATCTATGATACCTGTTTAGCTTATATAACTTTTTTATTGTTGTTACACGTATTAAAATAGATGATCTATATTCACTGCCACTTATGACAGTTTTCAATCCACAGAGTGATTATTTTTTTCCATCTGCAATGAAGTGGAAAATTCAATTCCACTATAATTTTTATTAACAATAACATTTTTATTTTATTTCAATGTAGCAAAATATTAATACTTTAACCAAACTCCCTTCATATGCCTTCCTTTTTCCCATTTTCCTTATGATTTGGAATTTTTTTTTACTCAATACATAACCAAGCAGTACAGGGTTATTCAAAAAAAGATGGTTAAAAAGCAAAGCTGACTTATTTTTAATTGAACTGACATACAAAAACGACATTGACATGAAGTGATAGAACCACTTTATAAGTTTCATATGGACATTTCATAAGGCGGTTATGGGCACCCTGGATGACACGGCAATTGTCTAAACGGTAGTCCATTTCTTCCCAGACTTATCCCAACCACTTGTCCTTGGTTATCAGTTCCACTGCACCATAGATGCAGGAAATAACAGAATTATAAAAAGCGCAAGTTGAGGCGCACGAAAATCTGCCTCAAGTTTCACATTTGCTATCCACGGCCCGGCCCCCACCCAGCCCGGATACCGCGCAAAAAGGAATCGCAGTTTGTTAAATCGGGTGATCGCGGAGGCCAAAGCATGATTCCCGACACGGCCGATCCATCGTCCTGATAGGCTGGCATTAACACACACACACACGCAGAGAGAGAGAGAGAGAGAGAGAGAGAGAGAGAGAGAGAAAGAGAGAGAGAGCGGGAAAAAACTTATGAAGTTCTTTTATCAGTTCATATCAATATGTTTTTGTATGCCAGTTCAATAAAAAATAAATCAGCTAATAATAATGGTATCCAGGTTCAAAATTGCACCAACCTTAATTTAATTTTATTCTTCGCGTCACTTCCCGATTGGTGGAAGCTCTAATTGTGCCCATATGGGGGACACATTCGTCACAGTCAATTTTGGGGGGAAAAACACATGGGTGGAGTGTAAAAATCTTAACAAATAAGTAAATAGAGAAAAATTTTTTCTAACAAATGCATAAAGGAGTATTAAAGACCACATAATCAAGTACACAGACTGACAATGATCCTTAATAATAATACAGGATCATTAATTGTTAATTAATCAAAAACTGATCATGTAAATAGACTAATAAGCAGGTGACTAAATACAAATTTAACGGTATATAAGCACCCATCTATAGACACACACATGCACACGCATGCTGATTTATATTAAGATATATGTAAACTCGTACGTATAAGCTAACAAATAATAGAGTACGTTAACACCGAAACGCGTATTAAGAATAAAATTAAATTAAATTTATTACGATTTTGAACGCGGATATCATCATTATAATTTCATAATGCTACATAGAACAATTCAATCTAAATGGATTATATCAACTTTACTTTTGCATCAGCCATAACCCTTTATTATATTAATAGAGGGTTCCTATTTAAAATCTCATAAATATGTTCTTAACAAATGCCTTCTTTTTTCCCCATTTTGATTATGTAAATGGGTCATGCAAACTTGTAAATATGTTAAGAATAAGACAAACGCCTTAGATAAACTTGTTGAGCTTTAACTATTTTCCCTTGACCATTCTGGTCTTCCACTGTCTACGAACTAAACGCCATAGCTCAATAACATTGAATAGCTCAAGTCCTATGAAAGAAGTTTTATGAAGATACTGCAACCATCCAGACAATTCCTCTTAATCAGAGATCAAGATTGATGAAGTATAGAAAGGAATTTTCTAATCCTCTACTTCATTTGATCAAACTCTCTTTACTGGCGTGTAAGAAAATGTTACGAAGTTTAACGTCAGGACATTCTACCCTGGGTGACGTCAAACTGCTCAATTCTTGCGTCGGAACTTTTCAACTGTAATTAGGGAGAGCAGTCGATGAAAAAGACGGTGGAGAAAGAAAGAGAGAGAGACGAAGGAAGAAAGAGACAGAAATGAAGAACGGACCATCCATGTGCAACCCCCATCTTCTCTCTTTTTTTTAAGATGGAAGAAGAATTAAGGAATCGGGATGTAGGGGAGAAAGAGAGCGGGAGGGGTAGGGTAAAATGGAAGGAATTGAATTCAATTGCGGAAGAAAATTGCGAACGAAGCTCAATCAATTGAAGGGAGATGGAGGAGGGAGAGGGTATGGGTGGTGGTTGGTGAAGAGAAACGGGGATTTCGTGGATCCCTTCGAATTGAAAGCTTCAAGTGGTTGGCCACCTCCTCCTCCTCTCACTTGCAGCTGCACGTTTTCCATCCATCCGCAAGCGCCACCGCCGCCGCCACCTTCTCCACCCTCTTCCATCTTCTTCTTCTGTACATCTTCTAAACTTCGTCTCACTCTCTCATTCATTCTCTCTCTATCTCTCTCTTCCACGACTAGTATCGCATCAGTATTACGTACGCGCGAGACTTCAATTGGAAAAAAGTTGCCCACAACCCCCCTCTGACGAAAACGCATCTCTTTTTCGATCAAAACCGACGCCCTCAACTTTTTTCCACCCCACCCCCTTATCTTCTCTCTCTCTCTGTACCTCTTTTATTTACTTCTTTTTTCCAATGAAGGAGAGAAGGCTTAGCTTGCCACGCCATTTGCAGCAGTGCATTATAATATTCGTTTCCAAAAAAAATAAAAAATAAAAACAGTTCAAGTGTTACTAGTCATTTCGGCGGATACTATCGAAAATTCATAACTATCGATCGTCGATATTCAATATCTCAATATATGACAGCCGATACCGATGTGAAGAATATACGAAGGTGGTCTGATAAGTTTTTAGGCCGACCCATAAAGAAAAACGATATTAAAAAATTAAAAGCATTTTTATTCATTATAGTCCTCTTTAACATCAATATACTTTTTACATCTTTTTTCCAATGAAGCTAGGCCTTCATAAAAGGACTCTAAAGTTTGGTCCTCAAATCAAGCCTCCGCAGCACTGATGACCTCATTGGTGGAGTCTAATTTCCTTCCTTTTAAACTTTTATTTTAAATTAGGAAATAAAAATGTCTGAAAGAGCCAAATCCGGAGAATAAGCGGAATGTTCCAAAATTTGGAATTCTATTCATGAAGTTTTGCCATGGTCTGGTAGGCAGTGTGTGCCGGCACATTGTTCTGGTGCTTCAAATTCAGTCAACATCCTTTTGAAACAACCCCAGACAAATTTATACTAATAAAAAGTTATATTTTTAGAATATAATGATCAAATTGCTCCAGGACTTTTGTTAATAAGTCGGGCTAAACACTTTTCAGGCAAACACCGCGTATGTGCATATCGAACAATGAAAATTTCAAAATTGAACCCTTCATTACGGAGATATAAATATCAATAGGATGATATGAACAGGTATGCACTCATTATTCAATAACAACAACATTCAATAACAATGTAAACTTGGCGCACTGAGGTACAATTTATCACCTCAACATGTAAGACCCTATTGCATCAGTGGCATAAACAGGACAAAATATACTTGCATATGGTTTCGCTTCTTAAACTAATGGATCTTAAATAATTTTATTTTATGTTTTTCTTTTTTAATTTATATAATTCATATGTAAATAATTTGTTTTTATGGTTTCACCCTTTGTTATCACATACATATATACCTCCACTATCTTACACATTATTCACCCATTCATAAGCTTGTGCTTATTCATGCATATGAACATATGCATTTCACTTAAACATGCTCATACAAAATCTAATTCACTCAACCATACATGCTATCGAACACATTTACCTATTCATATTTTCATATTTAAATTCCTTGTAAAATTTTAAAGTTTGTTTTGGTAATGCTGTCTTGCGCATTTTGAACAGATTTTTAATTAAAAATGAAATGACAAAATGACTTCCCCAGTATAAGTATTATAATTTTTTTATCTTGTTTTCTTTACAACGCAAGACCATGCTCATGACCTTACATTGTGATTAAGAATATACCACTTGCTAGTAAAGCAGTATAAGAAAACTAATAACAGCTTTGTTTGAAGGTGCAATACAAATTCCTCAGCAAGGCAACGAACAAATTTTATGAAATTCTTGATACGGAGCTAAAAGCTAACAAAATATAGACCGTTCCCGATTTACCTAAGTTGGACATCGTAAAAACGGACTTGGGTAGTAAAACAAAATCTCTTTATTCGCGCAGCTTTCTTCCGGCAGAAGGGGGAAATAAAGAAAATAAAAAATTGTGCGTGTAAATTTCAGTGCTTTTTATTTATTTATTTTAGTTTTTTAGTTTATTTTTTTATTTTTTAAAAAAAACTTAATTTCCTATTAAGAGTCCAGTTAGAACGTTCAACGTAGATTTCAACTTAAAATTCCAAAATTTGATGATAATATATGCCAAAAGTTCATTGTTTGCATTGATATATGCAATGTATATTTCAAACTTAGGTGAGGATATTCCATCATAAAATCTAAATGTATTTGAATAAATATTGCAGATCTCTAATAATATGCTTTTTAATTTCTCCATATATAGGGGCATAAATTTCCTTCTTCACAGAGCAAATATCTGCCTTCTTATAGGAGTTGATGTCACACTACTTAAAGCATGGTTTCGAATTGGTGTAATAATTAATCTGCTTTTTATTTTCGATTTACTTCATTAAAATAACGAGAATTTTATCTCGATGTTATTAATATTTTCCAAAATAATTACCCATTTGCGAAAAATATTATGTTCGTCACTAAAACAAAATACAAAAGAGGGTTTTATCGGTTCTCCTATACTCAATGTATTTTAAAAAGGTTTTTTTAAATGCCTACTCTTCTTATGTATTTTTTCAAGAAAACAACTTTATAAAAAACTTTTGTTCATTGCAAGCATACTTTTCATCATAATTTCGCTCAATAAATGCATGTAAACAAAGTTGAAACGCTTCCTCTCTAACAAATATTCAGATTAAAAATTTCTTAAAAATATCAATCGTTAAACTAGCTTATACTCTATCCAACGAAAGTTTGAATGGGCTATCTAAAGCACTGTATAAAGAAAGTATGGACATTTCGTGCCAGGCAGCCATTTTAATGCCTATTTCGATACGATGATTACCTCTTTTTTGCAGTAAATCCAAAATTGCAGATTGAACAATTCCTTTTTGACAAAAGTTAGAGAGGAATGTGCCTCTGATGTTTGAATTTGCTGTAAAGAAGAGGCAATCAACGTATCGAAATAGGCATCAAAATGGCTGCCTGGCCCGAAATGTCCATGCTTTCTTTATACAGTGCTTTATGCTTACCCAATTAAATTTCCATTTTCAATTGTTAGTCATTGTTAATTTGATTTTGCAACAATACCTAAACAATTGAAAGCTAAAATTTAACTGGACACGCCCCGTCAAATTTTCCTCGAATAGAGTATAAAAGGCTGTCAAGAAAGTAATAAAAAACATTTGTTTAAAAGAATTTGCAATATTGCAACAATGCAACAATTCCATTTTCACCACTCGTATTGTAGCAATGAAAAGTAAATGGTGATCAAAAGCATTGTTTTTAATATGTTAATAAAAAAATATGTCTTAAAAGCTTTCTAAGCACACACTTTTACTTTAAAAAGCAAAAAATAAAAAAGGTAAAAGAGTGTGGCGATGCTTTATTATATAGTATTTTCGCTTTAAAATTTAATATTAAACACGCCTCCATACATTTTTTTATATTTTTTAATTCTACTTTTTACTTCTTAGAACACTTCTTTTTATATTTTTTTATTTTCTTTAAAAAAAATCCGAAGAAATGGCCCATCCCCTAGCCAGGAATTTTAATTAAATGAAGAAAACTTGACGAGGTGGTCCCATTCTTTCCTGAGAATTAAATTAAATGAAAATAGTTTTAATCCTTTATAAGAGTTCGAATTTTGAAAATCTTATAACTGGATTATATTGTCACTAGATATGAGCTATTATGCCAAATTTGGAGTGGTTTGAACAAGGGAAAGTAACGGAATATTGATCACAAAATTTGTGCACAAATACACAAATAAGCTGAACAGTAATGTGTAAACTGTCATTAACGTAAACACTATCTGAAATAATTCACTGAATTTCCTAAACAAAATTACCCAAAGTATACGATAGTAAAATGTTTTATTTGTCGAAAAATACGAGAATATTATAGCAAGACATGTTTAAGATTTCTATTTCTGCGTTAACGTGTTCGCGTAGTGAAAAGAGTTTTCTAAATTACACTCGAAATGTTTAAAGGAAAATTAATGAAGATGCCTTTCTCGCTTAAAAAACAAAGTTTCCAATGATTCGTCCGTTATACTGAACTCTGACCGACTGAAAAGGCTCAATCGATTTTGACCAAATTTGAAGTTTAAGATTTAAAAAAAAAGAAGATACGTATTTTGACTTGAAAAATGAAAGCTCCGAAACTGGGTTAAAGAAATAAGCAGGGATGTTTATTTTACTCACATAAAATTTTTCTTTTCCTATAATTTGTTTTTTCTTTTGTATACATTTTTCTCTTTCTCATTTTCCTTTAGAATTACTATCATGAAGGAAGCTCTTCATCTTATAATGACGTTTTCATTAGGTTAAATTTCTAAGGGTATAATAAGAGCCTTCGTAAGATTGGTCGTTATCTTTAGATTTGCATACTTTATGGTAATGAATATTAAGTACTAAAAAACAGTGGACTTTTTTTTTAGACGAGTCGTTTAAAGGCAATTTAATGGATTGTATTTATTCAAGGAGTGTACAAGGCGAACGCTTTCTTTCGTTTCCTGCGATCCTTACAGGGAAACCAACCGAAGAATAAAAAATAAAAAAAAAATTAATAGATTATTGTTATTTTTCTCGTTTCCCTTCCTCCCATTATTGCTCGTTATCGTGCTATTTTATTTTCCTTTATTGGAAAGAACGGTCTCTCAACAACCGTGAAGAACAATAACAAGAGTAATAATAAAAGCGCCGAATTAAAAACACCGTACGGTTTTAAAGCCATAATAAATCATTGCATGGTTTGGCAGCAAAGGGGTTCTGCCCATCCTCTGGAGGGAGCGTCTCTCGACGCATGCGTGAGCAACGGAGCACGTGCGAGAGGATGTGCGCCTGCGCGCCTTGAATGACACGGCCGACTCGCCGAGTTGACTCTTCGGTAGCAGGTGGTTGAAGGCAACTACTACTCCACCCAACGGGGCAGCAACGGGAACCGACCCCCCGCCCAACCATCGGCGGAGAGAAAGAAAACGGTTAGGAGCTGCCACAAATTATTCACAAGAACCGAGTGAGAGAGAAACCGGGAAGTTGGTAAAGAGGAAAGAAAAAAAATGCAAGAAAGGAAAAGGAAGAAATGGAACTATGATGCGGAACAAAAGACCACCCGATATCTGTTTTCTCCAATTTTCTCTTTAATAATTCCACCGAATTTAATTAAGATACCTCAGCGATTCTTCCCTTCATCTTTTTACTGAATTAATAATACAGCAATGGCGTGAAGCATCGTTTCTAGAGAGAAACAAACCAAAACCTGGAAGTTGCCTTCTATTGGATCGTTGCTTAAATTTATGCACACTTCTCAAGCCCGACATGTACAACCAGCGTTGTGGCAATCTAAACGCTGTTAAATAAAGTCGATCCGTCATCAAGTTTTTTTTTTCTGAATGTCATATCACAAAATTTCAATTACTCTCGTTTAAAATCCATCTCTTAAAAAAATTTATTGGCCGCATTATGGATAACGTACGAAATCAATATCTATGGCCTCTGATCGCAAAGAACAGTCAGTTAAGTCAAGCCATCCTTCATTAGAAAGGTGAATTTAATATTGTGTAACTTACAATGAAGACGTAAAGGATTTAGGGAAATAGACATTTCTAATATTGCATTCACTCTATATTGAGAGATTATCAACATTTAACGAATAACTTGATCGATATATTCTACTTCCTCTGGAATGCTTTCTCATTCTAAGCAATACCAAAATTTCTAACAAAGGCAGCTACAATAAAATGTACGCATAAATATTGCACACAATTAATACAGAATATTTTATCTGTTATGCACCTGCCTACTCATCATGAAGTAATCTACAATACTTTTACTTTATATGATATAATAAAGTGGACGAAATGATTAAGAGCCAGTCAACGGTAAAAAAAAAAAAATGCTGAAGTTGGTGACAGTTCAGTGAGAGAAACGAACGGCTTTCCAATACGGGAGGGGGGGTGTGCTTTGTTCGTCAATCTTTGACGAAAGTCACTCGCAAAGGTTCATTTGGTTTTCACAAAAGCTATCTTGGCAGTGCTGATGAATTAAGCTTAACAGCATTAGTAAAGAGAGGAAAACCACTGCTGAAAGGAAGAAAAATATTTCATTCAAGAAAGCACGGCATTCAAATAGGTGTAGTTTAATTGCAGCTATCTATATGTTTGGGATCCCATAATTTAAAAAGCAGTGGACCGATATTGATTGGATTAACATAAACATCTTCCATATGATCACATTTTGGACACAGTTCATACACTATTGTCATATCCAAAGCGAAACGCAAAAAATTCGATAATTAAACAAAACAGTCAGCACTGTAACTGAAGCTCAAAGTTGTACAAATAAAAATAAAAAGTAAAATACTTTTCCACATGAAGTTTTATACGGTATTTACACCAATGTGCATTTCGGTGACTAAGCCATCTTCTCGATTGGGATATTGAAAGTTTGGTATTACTACTCAATCTTATGAATAATTCAAAAATTTTTTAACTCGTAACAATTTTCTTTAAAGACAGCTAATACATATCAGTTGTTGTTCAGAAAGCGAAGATATATCTCTACACCGGATTCTTTCTCCGATCCAGTCATGTTACGTTAGGACGATCCATAAAGCGCAAGGATAAACGACTGAGAAAGACTATGGCTAATACAGGTTGATGTTTCAGCCCGTATGTGGAAAAAGTAATGGGAAATGTTAAAGTATTTCCGAAGGATGAGAGTCAATTCAGAATGTTGTAAATAAGGCTGGGTCATTTATATACCGCTATACATTTGTCTGTTGTAATTGACATACAAATATATGTTACAGAAATGCAGCCAGAAAAAGGGGGCATGAAAGAACAAAAATTATTGGGCAAGTTGTTGCCCCCCGAAGTTATCCCCTCATATATATGTGATCCTTCCTATAATCAACGAGCTGGCTGGATACAATAATTGTTTATAAAATATGCTAATTAGTTCAAATAGTTTTTGGCCGCTAGAGTGTCTAGCTATTGGTTATGGGGATTTCTAAAAAGGAGGGTTTATCTCTCTCTCTGTGACCTGAAAGACTCCACCAGAAGAAAGATAGCTGAAATCTCACAGCCAATATTGCAATCTGCCATTTTCAATATCGTTAAATATGGTGATAGAAGATAAAGTTATTCTATGAAAAATTTTAAATCCCTTACTAGCATATTTTATGATTGGAAACATTTCCGCATTATGCCAATATGAACATGTGAAAATATCATTATGCTCTGTTTATTAATAAAACGGTTATCAGTTCTCAAAGTGAGAAGTTATTTTTGGGCCATCCTGTATAACAGCTTTTCTTCTTTTCCAACTATGAAGCTCGGTTTGTCCCGATTTCTTTTTCTCGTTTCGTACAATTTTTTGATATACACATAATGGCTATTGTAAATATTAGGCGATGTTTTCTAAAATTCAAATATGATAATTCTATATAACGCTTTATCGAGTCATACTCTAACTACACTCGTATTCAAAAGTTAAGCATATTTGTAAAAAATAACATGGTAAAGGTTAAGATCCAGAAAAACGACAAATATCATGTAAATCAGTTGATGATTACACCAATGTCAATTCACGATCAGATTATCTCAGAAATGACGAACACGAGCTTCCTCCATAACACATCTGATGGTAATTAAGTTATCGGACATCCTGCGAGATGGAATCAAATTTATGTAAAGTGATCAAAGTGCAATAAATACAGTAGAGTAAACCATAGGGTCACATTGCACACTCTTGCTAAGAGAACTAGTTTTATCGTTGATTTTACGTTTAATATGGACCACAGACGCTAAATTGATCTTCTCATGAAAGGCAGAATAATCGGAAGACTCGAAGCAGGACAGTTGTAAATGAAAGTCTCCAGAGAACTGATTCCACAAAGTGTGATTTCCAGACTTTGGAGGCCGTTCCAAGACACAGGAAATGTTACACGCCGATCAGTGCAAGATCGCCCAAAAGTTACAGCCACTCAGCAGGACCAGTATTTGCAATTTCTATAACTGCAAAACGTCAGAGGACCCTATCTGTCAGGGAGCTGTCTAACCAGCTTGCAGCCGCCTCAGGAACAAGAGTTTCCAGACAAATAGCTTACCGAAGACTAAAGGAAGCTGGTCTTTATGCCAGACGTCCGGCAATTTGTGTCCCGCTCACCCCCTAGAGTCATAGGGTCTTTCAAACTGGAGCCAAGAACATCATAGCTGGACTTTGGATCAATGGAGCAACGTGATATTCGCCGATGAGTCCAGATTCAGCTTACAACTGATTCTCGTCAAACCACCATCTGAAGAGAACGTTGAACCCGTTTTAATCCCAACAGCATCATGGAAAAGGACCTGTATGGCAGTGGTGGAGATATTGGTTGGGGAGACATCATGCTAAACGGATATACAGAGTTCCACATTTTGAGAGGTACCGCTAATGCTCGGAGATACAGAAACAAAATACTGGAAGGTCATGTTAGAAGTTCAGAGGTGCTGTGAGTCCAGATTTTTTCTCATGGACAATAATGCACGTCCCCACAGAGTAGGATATCCAACGCAAGGAGTAGCCAGCAAGAACTCCGGATATGAACCCGATCGAGCGCGTGGGATGCACTACGGAGACGAAATGCATCTCGTCAGCCAGAGCTCAAAACTGTCTTCGCCAGGAGTGTGAATTTTCCCAAGCGAGCTCTTGAGCAACCTCATTGAAAGTATGGAACGCAGGTTTACGGCTTGTGTGGCCGCTAGGGGTGACCACATTCCATTACTAGCACTATTTCCCCATGTATAGTGCGTGTAAAAACCATGTTATTTTTCGCAGCTATCATAAACTTTTTTTTTCATAAAATTAATACTTTGAATTAATATTAAATAGCACATGAATTTAGCGGTAATATAGAATTTAATTTAAATATATATGAGAAAACATCGTTATAGCTACGTAATTAGATTGAAAAAAGTTACCAATGTCCAAAAGAAATCCGAAAAATTCAAACGAATTTTCTGAAAAAACATTTTTGCATGTTCATAGGAAATGAAATTGATTTCGAAAAGCACTTTTGTGAACACATTTCATTGAGGAAATAAAATTGTCGTATCTTAAGGCAAATGCTGTTGACAAAAATTAAAACAATAATAATTAATTATTTTCATAGATTAATCCCTCTTTAGATTGGATGCAGGTTTTGTTAAATTGATTTCACTGAATGTTATCAAAGAGGACTCCTTTTATTAATGTTTAAATTACCTGATTCATCTATTATCAGGTTGATAGAAGATAATGTCTGTTTTTGTATTATACAGCTTTATCGCTCGATCTTGAAATAAGCTTAAATGTTTGCAAATAAAATAGAGAAGGAAAACGCTTTTCCAGATGACAGTCATCGCAATGTACATTCATGATTATACCATATTAAATATTATGTGGAAATGTGTTTTCCTTCTCTGTTTTATTTATATATTCTCATCCATAGTTTTAGGTGAATCTCACGTATATTCTTAAATGGTTGTTTGAATATAGTCGTGTTATATTTCATTTTAAAGAGCTAATTTCGCTTTACATCCCTATGCTATTGGATTTGTTTTACTGTTAACTTGTTTTCCATTTATGTATTGAACTAATGATTAAAAAGAAACAAATGAGAATGATTTTCTTGCACGATTTCATAAAGCAGTTAAAGCAACATTATTGGCGCATTCGGCCAGATCTACAGAAACCCGCTCCTGGCAAGAAAGACGAATTAAAGGCATGGGTAGAAGTAGCGATAAAAATGGATCCTTTATGGTAACGGCGTCGTTCAACTCACTTGATTATCACGACGAAGCCCCAAAATACTTTCCAAAACCGAAGATGCATCAAAACAAGTTTATGGTGATTGTTTGGTGGTCTTAAGTCGCATTAATCCATTATATCTTCCTAAGTCCCGGAGATACGATCACTGCGAAGAAGTACTGTCACCAAATTCGACTAGATGCTCCAAAAACTACAACGCGTGTGTTTGGCATTGGTCAATAGAAAAGGTTCAATCTTTCTATACGACAACGCTCCACCGTACAACTCTGCAGGAGTTGAATGAATTGTGTTATGACACTGTGCCTTATGTTAGAGGGAGCAAGACCCACCTGTGGGGGTGGACAAGTCAAATAGATATGTGAGAAAATTATGTGAAAGAGTGCACCATACACTTGCTCCATCTTTGCTGAATAAAGCCAATAGCAATTCTCCAAAGTTCAGCTGTGTACATCTTTTCAGCAGAAAATCAAATTTTTATATAGATTTACTCCAAATTAACCCCCCCCCCCCTCCTGCTTCCCTTGGCTACGCTCATGTATCCATCGACTTCTTCAAGCATCTTAATAACTTCTGTTGTGAAAAAAATCTTCAAAGAGCAAGATACTGGCAAAAATAAGAGTTCAAGAGTTCGTTGACTCCGGAACATCGGAATTTTATGCCTACTGCACGATGAAAAAATGTGTGCAATCTAATGCGATTTATTTTGATTAATAAAGTTAAGTTTGAGATGGCGTAGGCCTATTAAAGTTGGAGGTAGGCCTTAAAAACTGGCACTATTTTCCTACCAACAGAATAGAAATTTTCATAAATCATCCTAATCCTATGTATGATTGTGAAGATAAGCAATGAGAATCCTTATTTGACCAAAGTACAATAATACACAATCTCTATATGGTATATTATGTACAATGTTGCCTCACATTTTTAACAATATCGTTAATGCAAGGTTTTAGAGCCTACGTATTCATTACACTACGAATTTTTTATTTACTCTAAATGTGAAAATTATGGAACAAAACTAATTATTAAAGAGGAACGCCTATCTTCACAAACATTACGAATATTCATTAAATTGCATCGTTCAGTATTTCTAACTATAATACATTAATTCATATTGTCAAAACTAATGAGCTCGACTAAAAAAATGTTCCTGTGAAAATATCTATCATCGAGGGAAAAAATTCCTAAATCCTTCCCGAAATTAAATTGTCTCCATAAAAATGTCGAATTTATGTGGAAATACACTTCTTTCATATTTTTACACAACACTACTTTTATATATAAAAATAATTTTCCTCTCAGTGGCTGATTTCCATCGGGAAAAAAAGAATGAGAATGAATCCGAAGAAGCAGGCTTCTTTTTCTAATAAAATAAACACAAGGTTGAGGGTCGAGGAGGGGAGTTCGAATAAGGGAAGCCCCTTCTGCTGAAGTTCTGATTGAGCCAATTAACGGTAAGCAACAACAAGCAAAGAATTCTCCTCGTAATCCAATTTATTTCATGCCAGTTTATGGCGAGGATTCCCACGGATTTTACAAGAGGAAAAACGCTTCCATCGAAGTAGTTTGACTTTTAATTGCATTAGAATGATTTAATTCTTACGGCTAATTTGCTTCGAGACCCGTCCAAATTATGCGTTTTAACAGTTCTAATTAAAGCAATGGAATAATGGGTTTCTTATTTTTAAATTTATTTATCGATGATTACAAAAGCCATTAGACCAGATTATTGGTTTAGGAATTGATTATTATTTTCAGAAATAAAACCGTTTTTAGAAGAAATAGAAGAAAAAGAATAAAATAAAAGGGGGCGGTAGAGAAACGGAATTCCCTTATTTATTGCAATTTAACTTGCGAAGGAGGATAAGAACTTGGAGCGGGTGAGTAAAGGAAATTTCGAAGAGGGAAAAAAAAGTAAGAAAGGGAAGGCGGGGGAAATCTATTTTTCTTTCTTTTGCATTTTCAATTTTCTTGTTCTTGTATACACAGAGCGAAACCTCGTGAGTGCAACTAATGAAGGCAGTGAAGAGAAATTTATAAATTTAAATAAAGCACCCATGACTGAGAAGGGGCAGCAGCCCCTTAATTCTCCGATGTCATATGTGAAATTGCCTCAAAGCGAACGATAGAGAGAGAGAGAGAATCGAAAGCAGAGGGAGAGAGAGAAAAAAGGAAAAAAATAGAAAGAAACGAAGAGGAGGAGGGATCTTGAAAGGGAGGCTGATGTAAAAATCTTATACAAATGAAATTCCAGCGAAACAAATGGCAATGGCGTTCGAAGGCATTAACCCCACCTTCATTCAATCAGCGTATTTGCTGCCGTCCTTGTTGGAGAGGCTTTGCCGGCTAAGCCTCGGCACAGTCGACCATATTTCACCTATTCCCCGACACACGAATCGATAGAGGTTGTTCACTGCCCGCCCCCACTTTCCCCTTGCCACCACGTCGTTGGTTCGGCGTTCAAGGCACGAAAGGACCCCATTCGCCATCCCATTCCTAAAACACACACACACATACCTCCTCTCCCTCCTTAAAAAAACCCCTTCTTTTCCCCCCTCAAAATCCCCCTTTTCACAGCATACCACCACCATCGGTTCTAACTCGCTCGCTTTCATTTTGTGCACAAACAGACGGATTGAAAGAGGAAAAAGAAGAGGGAAACCGAATATCTCTCGCTTTCTCTATTCTTTTACTCTCTCGTCTTCCTTTTTTAAACTTTCACGTTCTCCAATTTTTTAAGCTATCTTGCTCGCTGTCTTTTTCCCTCTGTCTCTCTCTTATTCCAATCGACATTTACAGAAAGTAGTATTTGAGAACCTACCTATATCTGTCTCTTTTTGACGGACGACGTCTCGACGGCTCAGCTTCGTTCTATTGATTAAACTCTAGCACTGAAGTGATGCTGTGCTTAATGCGCTCCATAATGAATACAAAGTGCGAAATGTTGAGAGTAAAATTAATTTTTCCCAACTCAGCTATGTTTCTAAAATTTTTTTAAATTCTAAACGACTATTTTCGACACAAAGCATGTTTCGCAGAATGCTACATAAATAATTTATTGCAAAAATATGAGGAATTATTTTACCTATTACAATGCTACTAACTTCGGCAAGCATTTCTAAACGGGACCTTCGTTGCAAGTACGTATGAATGTAAAGTAATAATTTCAAAGAATACTGTAACAATTTCGATATTTCGAGTTCTTATATGCACACCTCATCTTATAAACATTTTTGAATGTGGTTTATATAGTCCTGTACTTTATTTAAAAATTTTGCCCGAAATAATGAACTCTCAATCAACGAAATTTCGAAAATAACAAACCAATTCTGAAGTCACGACTAGACAATAGACTTTTGAATGCTTCAAATATAACGAACCTCGGATACAGCGAAATATTCTGTGTCCCCTGAGGTTCATTATAACAAAGTTTTACCGTAAATAGAAATGTCTTTTTTCAGTCGTTTTAAAGTCAAACAGACAACCGGTGTCTGACAGAACTATAGAACTAATAGGATCAATCAATATTAAAATTTGAGAAAAAAGTAATGTTGCTGGTTAATTTTATTTAATATTTTATTAAATTAAATTTTTCGTCTGAAAGAAATTGTTATTAACAAAGATTAAATATAAACTATTACTTTGAATAGGAAATCTAAATTTTAGATTTAAATCTTTAAAAAAAAATACAAATTTCTAATAATAATTGAAAAACAACGTTGAAAATCCACTTTTTCATAATATTATTCATTGTACATTTATGAGCATTTCTACTATAGAAAAGTAACCAAAAGCGAACTCCGCTCTAACCGGTCCCCCTCAATTTCTGCTCTGTACGATGCTGCAGCATAGCAATGAAAGACTGAGTTGGTAGTTTATGAAACTGCTTACTGGAGTACCAGTGCCCAAGTTGTTTACTCAATCGCTTTTTTTTTTTAATGACGACACATTGTTTTTTGTGAATATCGGAATTTTTTATGCTTCTTAGTTTCGCGTTTTTTGTGCCAAGATTTTGAATGTTAGTGATTTAATTGTTATACCTACTTATTCCTTATTATAATAGCCACATGTTAGGGTAAGTTTGAAGTAGTTAATATGCATAGTTATCGAATAATATTAATTAAAAAAAAAATATATGAGGTGGTCCTACCCGGGACCCTACGCCATTCCTAAAGCGATCCCCCATATTTTTGCGATTACTTTTTCTTATTGGAATTTAATTTTTTAATTTTAATTTTTAATTAATGAATCGGGATGCAATACGTCCATCCAGGGCCTGCTTGGCCAGAGGCCGACGAGTTGGGTCCCTGGATGGACCTGGATTCACGACTATTGTATGATGGTCGCAGCAGCCGGGGGGGTGAAGATGGTTTATCACTGATGATCGCCCATCCAGTGATTAGCCGTGCCTGATGTAGCTTAACTTCACAGTTGTGTTCAGTGAAAGCCCACCAAGCCATGGCCTCCCCAAAGGTCCCCAATCTATTGTAGGATCCAAGGTTTACACTACAAACACGTTATAAGGAAAAATATGCCCTTTTTTATCTAAGATGTAATTGAACACCTGATATTTCATTAAAATATTTTGAATTTGTTGTTTGTGACTGTTTATATAGAAAATAAATGCTTCTCTTTCACTCCAGTAAACTGTTCAGCTTTATGTTTATTTTCACCTTTTAATAGCTTATTTCATAAAATAACTTGAAGCACTTTTTTGAAATGATAAAAGAATATTGTTTTGGGGACAAATTTTTTAAAATTGATTTATTTTATGGTGTTTTTAATTTTGAGACCTGTAAAGTAACTTAACTAGATAATTGTTCCACATTTTTTCAATCTTTTTTTTTTTCCTTCATAGTTTGTCTGAACATGTCAAAAACAAAATGGGGGCCCCGCTTTTGGTCACTTTCCTCTACTATATAATCTTCATCGGCTTGCATATTCAAGCAGTGATCTTCAAATAGATCACTGACGGACAACAAATAGAATATGGATTTGTGAATTTTCACCGCCGTTTTCAATCATTACCGGGTTTAAGTATACAAATATTCTGATTCTGGCCAATTTCCCTTCTTAATGAATTACAAATTCATTATATCTATTTATTATATGTATTGTTCGTTAGAATACCTTTTTGTGTTTAAATGAAAATTTTTAAAAATTAATAAATCCTTATTATTAAAAATCATACTCAAGTTTAGCTTTATCTTTATTTTGAAAAAAAAAGAGCAGCAACATGTCTATATTCAAATACAAGATCAAGAAATGCGTTAAAAGGAAAATATTAATTATTTCATTTTGTTTTCTTATTTAAAATTGTGTGTCCTCGCTGGTACATTATAAATCTTCAATAAAATTAAAGTTTAATTTAAACTCTTTAGAAACAAGGCGATTACCATAAATATTCTACTATAGGCTAATGCGAAAAATTTTGGCCCAAAAAGAGCACTTAAATTTGTGGGACTTTATTATACATGGTCTTTATAATTAACATGGCAATTATGCGAACAAGTTGGTGCGTCAAATTTTTTGATTTTTGATCGTGATTAAAAGAACTCTCATTCCGCTCTTCTAAGATGTAAGGGGCATGATAAATTTTTTTACTGAAGGCGATGATGATTTTTGGAGGCTCAAATCAAAATTTTCGAATAGTCTTGCTATTAATTGAAGATATAAACCAGTCATGGATAAATTGAATTGGACGTAATTTTGTGATGCGGGCTTCATAGAATCTAATACTGGCTTATTTTATCTATGTGACTTAGAGACGATGGTGTCATATTTACTTACTTAGAGTCTCCAGTAAATGTTTATTTATATACTTTACTAAGAATTTATAAAAAATATCTTTCTTTTCAATTTCACTTTGTTAATCCTGTGGGAATGCATAGAAATGTTCACGGGACGAATGTCGAATTAGTAATCTATTATTATTGTTATTATTATTATTATTATTATTATTATTATTATTATTATTACAGAAAATGGAAATTAATTTTGTCATTCTTAAAATCTCAAAGAGAGCTTTCTTTTTTCCTATCCAGTGATATGGATTAAGGAGAGCTTGGGGTAGGGACGGAGGAACGGGAGCCAGAGGATGTCGAAGTAATATCGAAGAAGCAACCACTTCAGACGCTGGCTTTTATTATTAAATCCTTTCATTACCTCCAAGTGGGTTCGGCAAAAAAGAAAACTTTTCTTCTTCCCTCCCCATCTTCCTCCTTAATGCTGAAGTGAGTCACTGACTGGATTTAAAACGTTGCCATGGCAACCGGTGCAAAAAGCTCCCACAGGCAACGAAGTCTTGTCAATTTGGAAGAAAACGAAGAGGGACTTTTGCAGAGAATCTTGCAAGCGGCTTATTTTCGATTAGAAATAGACTTCTCCATCCCTTCATCATCTCCCTTTATCCCAGTCCAACATTTTGAAGAAACTACATTGTCATCTTCGAATGGCGATTCGAATTTTTTTTTTCTTCATAAATTGGGATCTTCGTCAATTAGATCAGGCCAAAGCCCTTAAGCGTTGCCTGGGCAAAGAGATAGTTAGCCTTCATAAGTTTATTTCTTTTAGGTTTTGGACGAAGAGGCTATGTTCAGGAAACGGTGATGCGCAATGAAGAGTAGATGACGTACAATTCAAATTCACTAGTTTTGACTCCAGTAGACAGTAATTATTCAAAATTGAAAATCTATTCGTAGAATTAGGAAGCATCCGACTTTATATTTTATTTGATAAACGGACACTTCTTATTAATGACATCTAATATCAGCTTATTCAAATAATATATTTCATATAGAAAATATTTATTCATCAAAAATTTTTTCTATCTTTCTTCATTCTCGAAGGTCTTGGTGGAGATGGAGCTTCTTCCTGTATGCCGCAGACAATTACATTAAGTTACGGGTTCACCATATATCGCTTTAAATTATAAGTTTAATGCACAGCTTCAAAGATTAAAAATTAATGAGCGTCATTTTATGCAAATCAGATAAACGGGCGACCTTCATTCTCAAATTTATTGATTTTCGTCTGGAAGTTATTTCGATCTTGTCTCATTCGATGACTTATACGATTGATTTCTACAGCTTTCTTCTTTTACCTGTTAAGCATTTACCTATTCAATTTTCATTGTATATTCATTAAAGAAAAAAATTAATAAAATTTGCGAAATTATAAATTTCAAATCTTTCTGAAGATGATAATATAGATGATCCCTAAATTATGAAATTATTAATCTTAAATACAGGGCGATTCAGAACTTAGGTTACAGAAGAATATGATAGATAGAGGATACTAAAACAAACATTTTTAATTAATCAATGTGTGTCCTATCTCGCACCGGTATGGTACTATGCTTGCTTCAGTTGCAGCAACCATTCATGCAAGAGCCGGTGGCTTGACTCTGATTACTGAGGATTCATTGTAAAACAACAAGCAATAACGTTTGACAACGTGTACGTTACAGAAGTGCTTCGAACTGACGCCCCCTTTCATGTACGCAACACTTGGCATCGCCGAAGCATTGACTGCCGCAACATGCCAGCTGTAGTATATATGGCGTTACAAGCGTCAACAATCCGTGGAAGAAGAATATCGACATGATCTGCATGTGTGGCATACATTAGGATCTTTGGATGTTCCCACAAGTCCCTAAAATGAACTTAAAATGAACCTAAAAACAACAGACAATGCAAACCGTGAAAACACTGAAATGAGTGTAGCGCCATACCGGTACGAGATACGGCACACATATTGCTTAATAAAAATGTTTGTTTTAGTGCCCTCTAGCTACCATATTCTTCTGTAACGTAAGTTCTGAATCACCCTGAATAGTATGGATCCGTTTTTACGAAAAAATTTATTTACAGGCTTCTCTGCGCAGCTCTGAAGTATGGCGATGAAGTTTTTCTTTCTTTGAGTACATTTTTAATAACTGTTTTAGGTAATCTTTAAAAGGGTATTTAAAAAAATGGTTGCAATCGTTTCGATGAAAGTAATCAATATTTAACGCTTAAGAGAAAAAAATTTTGAATCAGAACGTATAAGGCTAAATGATCTCCAAAAAAATTCTTCAATTATCATTTAAAAATTTCCTTTAGAAGGTGGAAAAAAAAGAGGGAGGTTTATTGCGCTTTCATTGCGATTTTATAATGCTCCTTAATGACGTTTGAGAACTTTCGAAAGACAATTAAAGCTTTAATTAAGCTTTATTTCCAGATAAAAGGAGAAGAAGAAACGAATCGCCGCCGCCACCACCACCAACGTCGACAAGAGTCGCTGCCATCGTTTGCTCTTCGTGTAATGCACGCAGTTGTTGTTATCGTCATTCTTTTTTATTATAATTTTTATTTTTTTAAATTTCGCTTTCTTCTGCATAATTGTTGGGATCGAGACCAATTTCGAACGTAGTTTATCTCTTGTGACAAAGAAATTCATTTTCAAAATTTCTACATCAACGAGCTCCAAGGTAAAAATCTTGAATGCTTGGCTGAATCGAAATCGTAAAATGAGTAGTGACCGCGCGAGCGGCTGGTCACGCTCAAGGTCTTGTCGGTCTCGCAAAATCTCATTTTAATATTGAAACGAAGGAAAAGAGTTTTCAGAAAAAGGGGAAAAGGGGAGGAGGGGTATTCATTTCGAAAACACGCATAAAAGCCAGTTTTACGAACTGCGCTCAAAATCCACGCCGCAAGGACATTAACTGAAGGAATAAAACTCCTTTTCCAAACGCATATTCTCCAGACACTGCCTAGGAATGAAAAAATAATAATAATAATAATACTAATAATAAACCACATGCGGATATTATTAATAATAAAAATAACAATATCAATGATAACTCACATTCATTATAAGTGAACAATATTATTGCAAAGAAAGTTCAACACTTCAAAACTTTTACTGAATTGAGAAGCAAGAGCTTCTAAAAAGAGATATTTAATAGCGAATCGTAATAATAAAAGTGAACGATATTGACTTTTCAAAATGGACTAAATAAAAGTTTAAATTTGGCATTAAACATTTGTACTGACTAGAACGGTTAAGATTTCACATTTGATTGTTACTCTTTATATAGCTCGCCACAAATTCTTAAACGGTGTTCCGCGAAATTGTTGCAATTTTCTGTGAATTTTTCTTGTTTATCAAAAATTGCTCAATTCATCAGTTTAAAGCTTGTGTACCTCCAAATTTTAGTAGCAGTTTATAATAGTGTTCCGCAAATTTGTTACCACTATACTGCCAATTTTTTACAATCAAAAGTGCTCCGCAAGAAGGTTTGGAAACTTTTAACCCAACACAAATCGGTAAACCCGATCTCTGTATTTTTAATAAGCGTCAATTTTCCAAATGCAATTTGCAATTTCAATAAAAAGAACTATCTCTTCTGCTTTTCAAAGCCTCTTCTGTTTAATCTTATTTTCGGATTTTGAGAATCTAATATTGATTACCTATAATTTGCTCTTTGCTTATTTATCGAGAAGCCAAAATCAAAAAATGGTCCATGTGGAAATGAGGGTAAAATGCCAAACTTCTATTTTTGAGAAGAGTAAAAACCCGAATTTTGGATCTTTAGATCTTATTTAATAACATCATATTTTAGCCTAAAATAAAGTAATTTAACATCTAGAGACATTTTTTAGATGTCATAACTACCTGCCGAATTGATCTTAAAATGAATTTATTTTGTTAAAGATAATGCACAATAATAGCCGAAGTTTTTCGATAAGCAAATGGGCAAACGAATTGGAATTCTCACCTTAAAGTTAATTAATACAATAAGTTTCTCATAATTAAAGCTCGATAATGATTGCTTAATTACTCCGTCATTGAAGAGGTGCGTCGACTTGGGCGCGTGGGAGTTGTTAACAAATCTCTTCTTCGGTAGAGGCGACAACTGGAGCAGGCGATTAGCGCATGCGCGCCTTTCATCCACCTCAGAAAACAGATTAAAGAGGGAGGCAAGCAGGCAGGAAATAATGCATCACTCTCGCCGTAATTAATCAAAACAAACGCCACACCAATTCCTCCTCCATGCTCCTTCCCCGCCTCCAAAGAATAAAAGTCTCACGTTTCAAACAAACCGATTAAAGCAATTTGCGTTGCAATTAGAATATTAAAGCAAAAAAACACATTCCCAGCGATCTTGCGAAAGTTGATTTTAATTACCATAAAAATAGGTCGTGGCCATTTCGACGATTGCTAAAAAGTAATCTACCTCCTGTTTACTTTTTTATGTTCTTTCTTATATAAGTAGTGCGTCCACTGACTTGGGATGTTTCAATGTTTACTGAGACAACTTTTTGATTTACGTCTATGCAGGACGGGTTGGACCAATCGGCTGGCCACCGCGGTCTCCAGACGTGGTTTAATCTGGAGCTAGTGGAAAACCCGTTAACGTTCTTCAGCGCTTGGGCACAATATAATTGCAGGTGCTCTTTTCTCTATACAAACCTAGACGATAATCGAGCGCATTTATGAACCGATTAGGCAATATCCAAGCGTATGAAACGGTTTTGTTTTTGTTTTAATGCCAGCTTCTCCTGAAGACAGAATAAGACATAGCTATGAGTCAGCGTTCTCGAGTTTGTGAAATTATTTTATGAGCGTTTCTATATTTGGAATGCATTAAAATGCCTTCTACCACAATCCTCCAGAATGCCTTGACTTTAAATCGTTGCAATAAATTGAAAAGTTTAAAAAGCTAAATTGCAGAAAATTAATAGTATGAAATCTACTTCGGATATTACCTCAATTAATTGCATTTAGGTTTTTTGCATTAAAAAATCACCAATAAGAAATGAATAAAGTCAATTATGACAAAGCGCTAAATTTCTTTGCATTAACATCTCTATAATGTTACTTCATTTTTGCACCGCTAAGGTAAGAAGAATAACTTGATTCAATATAAAATTACTTTATGTAATTTATTTTTAATGAGTTCATAATATTGGATCTGATTTTGGCTCGATGTTTATTTGGTCAGTTAAAGTTGCATAGTTTATGTTATTATTGCAACACCTATTTAATGCTTGTGTTAAAAATTAAAAAAAAAAACAAAAAAGCCATTAATTTTCAAATTAAACGAAGTCTTTAATTATTCAAAAGCGATTTTAAATTGATAATAGACCTTCATCACAAATGGTTTTTTTGTTTTGTTTTTTTGCAAAACATCCACTTTATTTCATTTACATCAGTATTACGTATTTCAACTTCAATCAGATATTTGAGATTTTTCATATCATAGACGAAAAATAAATTTTATAAATATGTACGTTGTTATTTTATGGTTAATTGAATATTTATTTCATTTTCTTCTATGTTACTATGAGTAAAAGTTTTAGATTGAAAAGCCAGTGCTTTTATTAAAAAAACAAAACAAAACTGAAGCATCAAGTAGAGAGAAAGAAAGAAAATAAACCACTATTCCACATAAATGAATTTTTCAAATTAATGAATTTATGTGGAATAGTGGTTTCGACAGTTTGGGCTGTTTATATATTTTATTACTGTCAAGTAGAGAAATTATTAAATTGTCAAATCATGAAATTTCATTCACTGTAAATTTTAAAAGCGATCTCAAAAATTTTTGGGTCAACCTGCTACATCTAAATCTCGTCTTTTCGAATAATTCGCTTTTAATAAATGACACATAAGATTACTAGGTAAATCTTAATTTTTAAATACGACGACTGACAACATTATTGCGATTCATACGGCGAGTTTTAATTCCTTCGTATTACTATGTCATACATAAGCTACTCAAATTCAAATTTTGTTAATAAAAAGCAACAACAACAACAACAACAACAACAACGACAGCAGCTGAATTGTCGTTAAATTTAGAAATTGCCAGCCACGACAAAAGATGTTGTCTTCTGCAGGGTTCTTTTACGTAGACCATTTATTATATTTAATTTCTCCTGAAGAAAATCACCCATTAGTTTACACACTGGCTTTTTTCCTGAATATTTAAACTTCAAATAATAGTTAAATATCAATATACTGATAAATTACTAATAGGTCATTCGTTAATCAAAATAATTGATTTTACTAAAAAACACATTAAATAATAAAATATAACTTCAAATTAAATACGACGACTGACAACCTGATAAAAATTAATATTAGCTCTGATCAGTTCAGAGTTATAAAATATAATACAGCCTTTTGTATACTGTGAATGAAAAGGAGCAAAAAAAATCATCGCTACTGAAGATTTATTTTTCTTCTGATTTTCTAATTAATTTACATAAATCCTGGCTAAAGATTGAGCTCGAGGCCTCTGACATATTCATATCTGATATGAGGCAGTTCGAGTTCTTATTGTTAATTATGAAATGATAAATTGTATATTTTTTGACTTCAAGAAAATTTCTTATTCCTCTCCAGTGGTTATTTTTATCTATGACGTGTAATAGTTTTTCCACAGTCTTCTTTTAGCTGCTTCCTCATATGCACAAGCACATACATACAAAATGCTGTTGCCGTTGAATGTCCAACTATAGATCTACATCATTATTCAAAAAAATTCTCAGTGCTACATATTTTTGACTATTTGTTCCATTACTCGTGCACAGTAGATGAAAACCGATTTAATCGTCAATCATATAAACGTTATTTTTCTCATATCTTATACATAGCTTTGTTAATTGGTTAATCTCATGTTCAAATGAAAATAATATTTTTTTATTTTTTTCTGTGTGAAGTCTCATAATATTTCTATTTGTGTGATATTTCTGTAATGCTAATTATTAATGAAGCCGTAAGAACTGATAAAGAGAAACCTTAAATTGATCAAAAGGGTAAACTGGATTTCATAACGTAATGATTGAGTTTGGGAGTTTTTCCACATTAATATATCATCATGTCATCATCATCATCATCATATTCAACATACACTATCTGGCCATTCGTCACCGGACACCCCATACATTAAATTAAAGCGGACCCTTTCCACCAATGGCATCCGCAACCCTTCGAGAACGACTTTCCACCAATTTGCGATACGTATCGGCGGGAATCTACATCATTCAGCCTTCAAACTGTCACACAGATCAGTGGTGTTCTGATTCTCAACAGGCGCTCCAATTCATCCTAAAGGTGTTCAACGGGGTTGAGGTCCGGACTTTGGGCTGGCCAGTCAAGTTTCCTCAAACTAGGTGTTAATAAGGCCTGCTGTATGACAAGGAGCATTGTCGTGCTGAAACCGGTATGGGCCATTATCAAAGTATTCCCACAATGTCGGCAGCGCAGAATTGTCCAGAACTGTTTGGTGCGCTTTGGCATTCATGGTTCCGCGAACTAAAACAAGAGGATCAAGACCATACCACGAAAATCAGGACCAGACCATGATGCCACCTCCTCCGAATTTCGCTGTGGATATGACACAGTCCTGTAAATATCGTTCGCCGGACATTCGCCAAACATGTTCATTGGACCGCCATAACTGGTGGATTCATCACTCCATAGGATGGTTTTCCATTGTTCTGGAGTCCAGTCGCGGCACTTATTTGCACAGCTATAACCAACGGGTCGCACTGAGGGCTGTGATATTTGGCTTCTGAACTGCTGCTCGTCCATGAAAACAAAATGCGACGATTTCCCAGCGGAGGGTACGATCACCTGCATCACTAGACGACGCCAATCGAAAGTCCTGTCCCAAGATTTTTAATGAAGCCTTCCTGTTTGACATTACCACAGGTTTCAAGCATCGACGGTCGCGATCTGTCAATTTCGTCCGTTTACTGTTGGGTTAGTATGTTGTAACCCCCTCTCGCTTCCACTTCAAAATAACATCACTCACTGTCGAGCGGGGTATCTGAAATTTCTTGGAAATCTCACGGATCGAAAGTCCAAACCTGTGGGCTCCAATGATCATCCCTCTTTCTTTCGCACTAAGTGCACTAAGTTCGCATCTTTTGTTCATATTGGACTGCAATAGCTGCTCTGAGTGTATTCTAACCCACCATGCGCTTTTGGAGGTGTCCGGTGACGAATGGCCACATAGTGTATATAATGCTAGATGTAGGTCCCTTCTGAATGTTTCCAAGGTGCTCTGTCCAATTGATGCCCAGCAGTTTTCAGATATCGTCGTTCCATCTAGCATCGTCATTTCATCTAGTATCCTCGTGGTCTTCGAACATTTCGTGGGTACCAATGAAAGATGGTTGCAATCAACGTGTCTGGCCAATTGCCCTTTGAGACGTATCCGCTTTACGACGTCGGACACTTTCGTTTGTTCTCGAATCCAAGCGATCTGCTTTTTGTCCTTCCTTGTAATCCCATACTTCCATGATTCTTTGGGTGAGTTATATTCGTTGAATAGTCTTCCTGTTTAATGTCTGCTCCATAATGTTCAACACAAACACCACAGAGCGCCATCAAATTAATTTCCACGACTACAACAACAAAAAATTACGTCAATTTTTAATCTTTCCTAACTAAATGGTGTATAATAAACACTAAACTGTTTGTGTATTATCTTTCTAATTTTCTTATTATTTCTTCCTCGCAAGGAAAGAAATCAAAATTAAACCATTAGTAATAGGCTTATTTTTTTCTTTGTTCGCAAAGGGTTAAGGTTTCTTAAAGAATTAAATAAAGAACAGTCATACCATATTTTCAGAAGGCAAATTTGTAACGACTTCTTCCGAAACCATATCGGTAACGCTTTCAGCAAACAACTCATCTGTGAACTGTAACCATTTTGAAATTCATTAGTTAAAAGAGCTTGAGTTTCATGGAAAAAGGTAAGCTCGTGTTTTTTCTTTGATTTGTGTTTTCGTTCTATGAAGGCTCTCTTCATTGTATATATGTATATATGTATTTTCAATATAATTTTATTTAGATTACTTTATAAAAATTTTCAAAAAAAAAAACCCGCTCTTTCGATAGTTTATTTAATTTATTCGGTTTTGAACAAACATTAGTCGGCCAACAATAAATTAGCATTAAAAATAAATCAGACATGTAGTGATAAAACAAAAGCGGATAAAACGTATATAATTTTTGCCAATGTTTATTTGACTTCGAACAAGTTTTTAAACCTTTAATTAAAAAAAAAAAATTTTAAATCTACCAAAGTAGAATTTTTTAAGAACTGAACCGTTATTTTCTTGTAATTTTTTCCTCTTTCTACCTTCTCACCACCACCTCATCCTTTTTTGCATTTCTTCATTAAAAAAAACTAAAGTTCGAAAGCCAGCAAATTCTAATCTGACAGCGAATTTTTTTTATCTTTCTTCGTTCCTTTTTTTTTTCCTCCTTTTTTCCTTCCCTCGATCTGTCCATCGAAATCGGAAATTTCCTTGCATCAATTTTTTTAATCTTTTTTAATTTCTCTCCCTGTATTTATCAATATTTCAATTTTTCCTCCAATTTTTCAAACGAAATTGAAAGCTCTCCTTATATTATTCCCCCTTCCCGTCTAATTTTTTCCCCTCCTTGCCACGAAAAGAAGAATAATAAGTTGGGTTCCTATTCATAAGAGCGGAATCTTGAGCGCGTGCCTTTCATTCAATAAAAAAAATTTTCATCAATTCTTAATAAAAAAAATTAATCAAGATATTCTTGCAATCGCAACTTCTGAACCGTTAAATTAAATCCGCTGGTGGCTTGTTAATAATTCGAACTCGCCTACAACGAACTTATTCGTCATAACTTCCTAGGAAAAGGAAGAAGCACGACAACGAACATCATTCCTTCTTCTTCCGTTTTCTTCTTCTTCTACTTATTGTTATTATTTATTATTCTTATCATAGGGAAACGAAGCTACATTTACGTTCCTCCACATCCTACTTTTCATCCATTGGCTTTATGCAATTTTTAAGACGAATCAATTAATTCCATTGCCCTGGTATTAAAATTGCTGCGTTTGACAAAACACCAATGACAGTCGTTCTACATAATTGAATATTGCTTCTATCATCCCTGACATCGAATCCAAATGATTCACTTTTCTTTTTTCCGTATGAAAAATTCTCCTCCGAAAGGAAAGCTTTATATATATACATGCTGGATCCTAATTTCATTACGGGTTGGTGGAGGGAATTAAAATGAAGAAATTTTGCAGTTCTTGGCCGCCTAATATTCTTTGCCAGTACAAAATGCAATATTTATAGCTATTTCCAAATGCAGATTTAAGTGTGATCTCTTCGATAACTAACTTAAGGAAACAGTTTTAAAATTTGTTCCTAATTGGCAGCAAAGTAATCGATATGTCGCAAATACATTTTTTATGCATGTAAAAAGTAAGATGAAGATTTACGCAGAAACGTGCTTAAAATGCTAAGACGAGATGCTTGCAAGACAAACTTTTTTATTACAAATTCTCTCCAGCAAATTTTGTTTGCGAGTTACAATTTTCATTAATTATTTGCATTATTTCTAAGAATCACAATGCCTACAACAAAACGACTATTTCATAATATGAATGTTTAACAAATGCTGGATATTTAATTAAATGGTGGTCATTTGTTGATTAAAAATAAACTTAAGAGATTTAGTTGTATCTACGGAAACTCGAATAGGATTTTTTTTTTCCGAACCACATCTCGTACTATTTATGAATTCCATCTACTCCTTTAAAGTGTGTATTCTGCCTACCTCATTTTCATCAAATAGAAGTTCTTTGCTGTCTTTTTTTAAATAAAATTTCAAATGTTACTTATTTACTTAATAATGAGAAATTAATTTATCTCTTGCATAAAATTCAAAAAAAAAAAATAATAATACGCTAAAACGCATTTCACTGTCTTAAAAATCAAAAGGAAATTTTTACCATTTCTTCAGTTCTAGAATTTTATGAAATCTAAAAATACCTTTTAAAAAACTTATTGCATTACTTTCACTTAAATTCTATGTAACTTTACAAACATAATTCAGATAATAGTTCCTTCATTCTGTTGCTTACTTATGCTTTCCTTGTTACACGCATTGATCCATTTGCGTGTATTATACTCTTATCTCAGTGATGGCCAATAGACGGCCCACAAAGTCTTCTCTTGTGGCCCTCCAAAAGATAGGTGTTAAAATTTTTTAAATTTGATTGAAATTGTTGCCTATTATAGTACATAGCATAAACGTAAAGTAAAGTGTCATGTGAATGAAATGCGGAGAAAATTCTATGATGAGGCCCCATCGTTTAAAGTAATTGGCCATCACTTTAATCCAAAGCGATACTGCATAAGTTCTCCGCTCTGTTTTTTATAGTTTCGTTTAATCTTATTATTATTTTTTTCTTATATTTTAAAACCAATATTTAAAAATGTTTTTTATTTTTCATTTTTTAATCTCATCAACATAACCATTCCTATGAGTAGATAGGTAGCTCTATAAAATAAAATCTATATTTACTGATATAATTACTGATTTAAATGCAATTGAAAGAGTGAGTGATATTTGTTGAATATTTTCTTAAATATTACGATATTCGACCTTAGCCATTAACAAGAGCTAATTTAGAATAGATAAATTGCAGAGTAGTATTTACCAAAAACAGTATTTGATGAGAGTTTTTTTTTTTATTTTCAAGTCGGAATGTATGCAGAAGTATCTGGATTTTCTTTCACTGATGGCATAATATTCGAATAGCATAATATTTTGTATTAATAATCAAATTAAACAAAATCTCCTATAGCTATTGCTACTTTAATACGGAGATTTGAATAAATGTTTATTGCATATTAACTAAGGTGAAACTATACTTGTTTTTTAATCTAGAATATCAAAATCCATGTTCAAAACGCTCCTGAATCCTCTGTATGTCTATCCGGCAGGTAAAAATTCGGGAGATACCTCAAAATTTAGCTATTTATATGTAAATGAGCCTTTTGATAGTTTCGGAATTTAAAAAAATTGTATTAAAGGTTTAAATATCAATGTAAAATATCAATTAACCTGCAACTGAATGTTTACCATGAAAGCGTGAAGCATTTTATGACGGTATTGTTTGGCTAACAGTTATGAGTGAGAAACAATGGCAACTTCCAGACATGAATTTCGTTTAAAATATTAACAAGCTTTTCACTTTTCCAAGCATATACTTCTGTATTATTGAAAATCATTTTTTGATTCGCTATTATTATGAGTCAATTTAAAATGTATAAATATAAAATAATTAAAATATAAAACCAATCTATGTATTTGTTCATTATATTATGAATCATAAATCTTTATTTCCCGTTGTTGAAACGGGTCCTTAAACCTCATTAATAATAAATTCAAAACAACATTTCTTTAATGAAGAACGAGGGAAACTAAAAGAAATCTATGAAATGAAATTCGCCAAAAATAAAGGGCATTAGTTATATTTGTTTTAAATGATTAAATGAAACATGCTCTGTGATTAAATGTAATAACCTGCATGCAACCAATATTCAATTTACCTGCAGCTCTGTTATCAATATGATCATTCATCATAGGTGGCATCATATCTTAAAGTATAAATATTCTTTAGAAGGGATTGAGGAGAACCACTGACCTCTATTTCGCTCATTAAGAAAAAAATCTAGAAACTACGGAGTTTAGTGAAATTTCATCAGAAAAAAATTTATTCCTTATTAAATTAGAATTATGTTTAATGCTCTCAATTCAAGACATGCCTTCCTTAGGAGACATCTTTCTTAGTATATTAAATGAAGCGAAATATAATTGTTGGCTACAAGAAAACTTGGTTGTAAATTCATTATTCTCTTTTATAATTTAAAAATATTAAAATATCAGGAATTACATCGATGTTTCAAATAATCCAACCGTGAAAACGTACGATCCACACTGCAAATAACATTAGAAAAGCCTTGAGGGACAGGCTTGCCATAACTTCTGACCTATACAGCATGTTTGGCCGTAATCATACCAATGTCCAGCTAGAAATCTTCAAGAATTGAGGTGCATGTGCTTTAGACAAGGAGAGAAATTCCTCAAGATGACACGCTCAAACTTTTTGTTCAGCCCCATCCAGAATACACAAGTGTGCTCATGCTACTGGCAGGCATACCTTTTACTAAATTGGTTGTTTATAAAGACGAAACTGAAACGTAAATATATATATATAATATGAGTATTTATGTAAATATGGCGTTTACAACATATAAAGAATCTGCATATTTGAAAGGAGAGAAATTTTGAAATTCTATTTAATTAAAAAGTGCAGAATTATGCAAGTTAAGTATGCTTATATAAATTCTCGAGTTTAAAATCTCTACGGTTCCCCCCCTAATTAACACTTAAATGAATTTGAAATACCAACGACACTGCTATCTCCAATTGTGGTCACACATAAGACGGATTTTTCTAAAGTTAAATTAAAACTACACCATGGTAAAAAAAAATAAATCTTTTTCCCTTTTCTTTCAGAGAACGCGTTTGTTCTTTGTGAAATATCCAAGCACCTTGGTGATTAACCAGTAGACCTGATCTGTCATTTTTTACTGCAATTTCCTCCCTTCCGTCGTCAATGCTGTTGGATCAGAACGTGTCTTAGCATATGCTAAAATTTAAACACCCAATCGTATTCTCGCCATTTCTTCTTCGGATAAAAAAAAAACTGCTGGGTGCCCCAAAATGCCAATTCCGCTGATAAGATATTCAAGAGCTCCCATTAGGGACAATTTCATCGACAAGGCTTCCCGTATCGCCCGTGTCGTCTTCTATCTCCGTTTGCCGGCGGAGAGGAGGAGGAGGTTGGGTTGCAGGCGCCATCGAGCATCAACGGCGACTAATGAGATGAGGCAGCAGAAGAAGAAGACGCAGCAGCAGCACAAGATCCCAGGGAGAAAGGGGAGGGGGATATATACCTTCATTTACCCCCGAAGCTTCTAAACAAATCCTCTTCCCTCTCCCGTCTCTCTCTCTCTCTCTCTCTTTTTTTGTATTCCCTTTCTCTCCTCCCATGTCGATTGCAGCTTTCGTTCCAGAGGCAGCGGCGACGCCCTCATTTAAGCAAAAGGTAAAAAGGGTTTCTCTCTGCCCCCATACCCCCCTTCCTCATGAGCCTCAGGAAGACCCATTGCATTCCCGTCATCCTTCTTAATACGATCGACGGTTTCTGACGGTTCTTCCCATCTCCGAATTGAAAATCGTGACGGCGAAGGATAGAAGGGAGGATTACAGCAGGGAGAGAGCGAAGCACCTGGACCGCCATTTTGCCAAGATGGCTTCTTAACCCTCCTATATCAACGGGCAAGGCCATTATCTAAGGAAAAGTAACTCCCCTATCCCACACTGTCAGGATGAAAACGTTTGTTTCTTTGCGTGACTTTAATTTTCTTTTTGAAAATTAAAAAGTCAAAAAGAAAATTAAAATTTCCTGCAAACTCAACGTTCTTAAATTACAGAAATATGAAGAGAGAGAGGGAGAGAAAAACCTTAATGAATTTTTTGGCATTGATTTCTACCGTTCAACTAACCTCTCTCTGCCACAGAACATTTTGATGACTGACTCGAAAATACTATAGTTGAATTGAAACTTTCAAAAACTTTCAAATTGATATTGGTCAAAGCCATGTTCTACTGAACATCCTCATGTGGACAAATGCATTGCGATCTAATGCAGTAACACCAACTGTATGTCTACAGCTATTTAAACCATCCAGTTGATCGTGGAACCCGAGTTGTTTAAATTACATGATCTCAATTTAATACAATGAAACCATAATTAAAATTGCCTTACGAATATGGTTAAAGTTGTCTTCAATTACATTGTTTCAAATAAAGATATCTTTAAAATTGAAGAAAGAAATGCATAAATTGGCATAAAACTGCAATTCTTTAGGAGAGTTACCTCTTTTGCGCCAGCTCCAATTGGCCTTCACTCCTAAAATATCACAATTTAGCCATCATTCCTGATTCACGGACCATATTCCTGAAGTTGACAGTATTTCCATTAATCCCAGAATTAAAAGAATTTATAAACTTGGTCAAAAATATTCCTATATATCAAAAAAGCTTTGTTAATGTTATATTCCTAACTGCAAAATTTTATTTTAAAATAGCATTTACTCGTAAATGTTTTTGTGGACATATAAACGATTATGGAGTAAAGTTTAAGAAATATGATTACGGATTTAATAAATCTAGAAAAATTTATTAAACTTTTCATATTCTCCTTGCTCTTTGATGCACATGCCTTTCAGAACTTAAATAAGAGTCCTTTGAATGCAAAGAAAAACTGCATATGGACAATTTTGGACTTTCATTATGGACAATTTTAATCCTAAATCTTGCGACTTTAACAAAGGTATATTAATACAGAAATACTATTCTAAAGCAGTATCTTTGCTCTGTTTTATAATTTCCCTTTCAGGTTAACACTTTTTCTATTCTTTGTACAGGTTTTCACTAACCAGTACATTTTCAATTCTTTTAAGGTTCGCTAATCCATGAGGTTTATGAAATTCTTCCGCGAATTAGCAATGCCCTTTGCAGGGCTTGGCCTTCATCGTTATGTTTTTTTTTCATTATGTTTGGCCCAACGGATGAGAAATAATTAGTGTTGTGACTATCTAATTTGGTAACGGGTGATTCCGCCTCCTCACCCCCTACCCTCCGGTTGTTTCATAGACAAGATATGAAGCGATAGCGATTCTCGTTTCGGTGAGAACTTTTCCGAATCGTTTAGGAACAGATGCATCCAGCGAAGGAGAGGAGGAGAAGAAGAAGGGAGGAGGGAGAAATGGATGGATGTGTGTGTTGACGCTTGGGTGTTGCTACGAACAAACACACACCCTTTCTCTTCTCTTCTCCCTCTTCTTTTTCTATACCCTTGTGTTTCTTGCCGGGTCCGTCGTTTGTGTCTTTGTGCGTCTCGCGGGGCCATTGATGAAGGGCGCGGCGCAGCGGCCATTCCACCTCTCTCGCTCCTACCCAACCAACCAACCTAAACCCCTTCCCTTCCAAAAAGGGGCATTGTATTTCACTCTCGGGAAAAGCTGGTTGGGAAAGTGATTCCTCAGTCGCAAGTTTTAATCTCTTCTCTCTCCCCCTCCCGTTTTCTCTTTTTCTTAGTTGCCTCTTGTCAATCAGCAGAAACAGAGGTTCCATTTCTTTTTTTATCATTTTTTTTGTGTGAGCGGCGACTCCGTACATTCCGAATGGACTCGCCCGTGCTATGCTAATGAAACGAACCGCTCTTCTTGGCATCCCTCCTCTCCTAACTCTCTTTTCATTGAAATCAACAGCTTGTCAACCCTTTCTGTTCAAAACTACAACAACGTCCCGTTAGTTGCAGCATACTCCCTCCCCCCCTTACCAACCTATACACATTCTTTTTATCCCATTCGAAGACCTCCCATTGGCCAACCCGTTAACACCACTTTATTTTAACCCTTTGTGTCGACGGAGCCACGAAGAGGAGGAAAAACAAGGCGCCTGTCTACGGGGACGGACCTTTTCAGTTTGCCGGAAGTCAGCAACATATACGCGCAACCGATCCTGTTCTTGGAGACAACCTTTCTCTTTTCTTTATTTTCATCTTGGTCTAATTCTTCCAGCGGAAAAGAAGTTTAGAGGACATATCACATTTGTGTTAATTATCCTGAGATGTTTTCTCCAACTGTTGTATTGTCTTTGAGATTTTGCCCTAAGAAATGCTTACGAAAACATCTTGTCTCTCGAAAAGCTGGCATAAAACTTAAGTCTGTTTAAATTGTAGCACCTTGCACCTTCTTGATTGAAAGTTATTAAGGGGTCTTGAAAGTTCAGTTACAACCTTATCGTAAAAATTCATGCATAATCTGATTTTAATGTACACCTAATACTGTATTAATATTTTAACTGCTGCTTAAGGCGCCCCCCCCCCCCCAGTGCGATTTTATTAATTCCGAATCGAAATAAAATATGAAAACGTGATAAAGTATTTTTTTTCTTTATTTGCGCGAGTTTTTCAACCAATTTGATTTACGTAAATTTCTCGAGTAAGTTGCAAATTGAAAATGGATTCGCAAGCTTTGTTTTATTAAATGTCCTTAAAGAGCTTCTGTTCGAGTATGTAAAAGAAGTTCAAAGAATGGTTGAAATTTCATCTTCGGTGCTGATGCAAAATCTCGTTGACAATTTAAACACCATTTTACAGAGGATCTATAAAGAAATACATTCAGGGATTAGTATTTTTAACAGAGTTATCTCGAATGTATTTCTAACATATCTTCAGCCAGAACACTGTGAGATCAATTAATTATATGCTGAGAAGTTCACGTATTATTATTCTTTCAATCATCCATTACTTGGTATTTAGACGTTCCATATGCCATTTCCACAATGCTGTTATTTTAAAAAAACATTGCATATTTATTCAGATTGGGTATCCAATAGATGATAATGAATTGTTTTTTATTAATTACGTAAGGCAGTATAAAATAAAATACATATAATTAGTTATGGGATATATAAAGGAATTGTAGCAAATTCTGTTAAAAACTGATTCCTTGAAACAGTTCATCTCTATGAACTCTTGATAGTGTCATAATTGCGAGAATCAATGAGCTATACAGGGCTATTACTGACCGCCGCAAAGCTTTGAGATTAACTTCCTCAAATTACCTAAACCTTTAGCAAAAACTTTTCCTTATAATCCGTTTGTGAACTGGAACAATTTATCATACATTATCAAAGACACTATTTTGAACTGCAGCCTTACAAATTGTGTTAACCAAAAATTTCAAATAAATGATGTTATCGTACAATATGTGGTAACCAACAATCTCTTATGCTTTAATTTTCACTTATTCTTTTGGGGTCATATATCTTTATTAATACAAAAAGCTTAAAACTCCTGTTTGTCTATAGAGCGGTTTTTTTCGGAGTTTTTCTACATGTAAAAACTCGGAATGTGCCTTAAGGGGTAGCTATTTTTTTGTATATATGGCTTTTTATAATTTCGAAGTTTCCTGTCAAGACATTCCACAAGAAAAGTCATGACTCGTCTATAAAAATGAAAATAATGCATGAAATTAATAGCAAACTCTATTTTTGCTTATCCCTTATTGTAATACAGCATTATTGTACAAAATCTTTCTATGAATTGTTACTGAATTGGATTAATATCCATCCTGTATTTGAAACTTGTATTCACGTTAGTTCAAGTAAGATGATTAGTAGAAAATGAAAAGGTCGTCCCGTTTTCGTTTATTCTTAGTTAATGAAACTGATATCACCTCATTTCTCTTTCAACTATATATCTTAATCTTTTAGCAATAAAAGCCATGAAGATGATGGTATTATTGAAGTTGGGCGCCAATTTTAATATTAATTTATTAACATTGCTATGAAAGATAATTGATCTTTCCCAAATACATAAAGGTAATAATCCGAAACGGAAATACGTAGGACCAATTGCAGAAATCCCAAAGTTAAATAAGATAGTCTTTTCTGTTAGGAAGCCAGTTTTTCTTAAATGAAACAATTAAATAAAGCATTATTAAAGGTAATTTAAACAGCCCTGAAACCGAAAAAGAAACCTTTTATTTTCAACGCTTTTAGACACTTTTATTAAACAATTTAACCACCATTTATTTACTCACCACTATGAAATGGATGTTGCTAAAATAGCAAAATTTGACTTTACAGAATAAAACGGTGATTTCCTCTTCAAGTTCCCTTATTTTAGGTTCCTATTTAATTTCCCTCATTTTAGTTAAGAGAAATAATTTGCTTGGTCCTTGATTTTCCAATTAAGTTAGCAACAAAGGGAAACAATACAAAGGCTGAAGCGGAATCGTACATCAAGTTATAAGAGAGTGTAAAAATATGAGAATTAGCAATTACGGGCAGTGAATCATGCAGTGAAGTTCGAAAAAATATCCAATAAAAAACACACACACACCACCCTTCATTATTACGATCTATTTAGAGGTGTTGGCCATAAAACAGGAAAGCGGGACATTAAGAAGATTGTCTTTCTAAAGAAACTTTTGGTTTGTTTCCCTTCTGTGAATACTGTTTTGTTGCTTGGTCACTAGAATTGACTAAACGGCGGTTAAGAAAAACATGGGTTAACAAATGCACACAATCACTTAGCGCGCTAATATATGTGAAGTGCAAACAAAAACGGATATTCCGATAACAACAGGAACAACAACAACAACGGAAAAGGGAGGAGGAAACCAAAAGAAAAAAGAAAAAAAAAAGGAAAATCACCTGCTTATCATAAACGTCCCTCACCCATCATCGTTTTTTTTTTCTTTTTTTTTAATAAAGAAACCTTAAAGAAACTTTAGGCGTCAGCCACGAGAGGAGGCTCCCGCCAATGGCTAATCGGCCGGCTGGTCGGTGAGGTATCGGTCGGCAGTTGCAAACTCGATCGGTCCGAATCCAATCGATTTTATATTACAAGAGAGATAGCGTCCACTCGAACGAGCAAAAGTCGATCGCTTTTCGTAGGCTAGCCAGCGAATCAAAAGCAAGAGCGCAAAATGCGAACGGTCCCCGGAACCCCTTTCACAGGAGTGAGGAGCCAATGGGAGGGCGGCTGACTCCCACGCCAGCACGTCACACGCCACCGGGCTAATTGACACACGGGCTTAAAATATCGGCCATTATAGACGAATGGCGAGTGAATTATTAAGGCACAATGGAGTATACCCCCCCCCCCGCACCCTCCCGTAGGGGGCTCAAAGTCCCGAAAATGATTCCATTTTCCTCCTCCTTCGTTCCATTCAGCGAAGGATGAAGGTGAGGGCGGAGGAGGAGAGAGAAGAGGCAAAATTCAATTTTCCAACCTGATCCTGGCGCTTCAACTTCACAAACTGATCCGGCTTCAGCCTCGGCATCCACTCGAAACACGTTGTTTTATTGAGACAGATCAAATTTACCGATTTCATCTCTGGCTAAACGTTACTTCACGAGAGGAAACCGTAAAAATAGTTCCCTTCCTCCCCTACCTCCTCACACCCTTCTTCGGACGTAAAATCAATTCATATCAATTTGCGATAAATTATTTTTGTTCACATTTGTCTCTCTGGCTTTCATTTATCATGACGGTTCGCTTCTACAATGGTCTCGGGGTAATGTCTCAAGATGTAGTACGCCAAAATAAGAATGAGTCATAATTTTGTCCGCATTTGTAGAGCACTTTTACCGGGATATATATTTTATGACCGGTTGAAGGAACATGGAAATCGTTTACAATGAAATTAATTCTAAAACGTAAGTGAAACTGAACTGCAAAGAGGGGGTCGTTTGGGCAAAGAATATCGACCGGTTTCGCTACAAGGAGCATCATCAGAACGAGGGCATTTAAAAATATGTTTCATTTACAACATATCTAGATTACATTTTTAAAAAATAAATTATTATAGTAAACTTTAATTTTATTTGGATATATGAATTATTATGTATGTCAAACTGCTTCGTTAACAAATCATGATTATGACAGCATTTTCCCTTTCTTTATTGCTTAAATTGCAAACTTCTATCCCTCGTGTGTACATCAATTACAGATTTAAATTATAGTTAATAAATACAACTGAAAAATAAAATAATAATTAACAAATAACAAAATAATTAATAAATATATAAGTAAAATCAAAATAAAACTAAAAAATCAAATAAAGAGCTGACGTTTCGGATAGAGCCTATCCTTTATCAAAGCAAAAAAGGATAATTCTCTAAAAGCAAATAGAATATTAGAGAATTATCCTGAAGTTATGAAAGTAGTACTAACGGACGGGTTTATATATAGTTTGCATGGGGAAACTATATATACCAAAGCAAAAATACCAATTACTGAATTTATATACGATCTCTATCAGATGACTATTCTTACCAGATTCATTATTTTAAGTGATTTATCAGCGTGTTTAAGATCTGGCAGTATAAAAATCGAGTTTATATTTTAAGTTATTCGTTATTAGAGCATTGCTGATGTTGGAATACTGTTCTTTTATCTCCATTTAACTATTGTTAAGTTTAAATATAAAGCACAATTTGTATATATATTTAGGGATAATAATAACCCCTTTGAGATGCAAATATGATCTCAGATCAGTGAATTTAAAGAACCAGCAAAGTGTTGTCCAGAATTATTAAACATGAGGACATTTAATCTTATGACGACTCTTGAAATCAAAGTTCACAACAACTCGGGATAGCAATAGATACTTCATAATATATTTTTCTTTCCCTTTCCTGAGATTATAAAAATCCACCCAGAATTAAAATCTATGTTCCATCTCTCTCTCTCTCTCTCTCTCTCTCTCTCTCTCTCTGCGACTTTTTTTTTACCTAAATGAAAAAACCTAAAATTTTCTTCTTTGATGAATACAAAAATCAACATTTATCAATCCGACCATAGCTATTCCCTAAAGACAAAAAGATCACTACCATTCCTTCTTTTCGAGAAAGCTCGGTTGTTTCTTTTTTCCCTTTCTATTTTTCCAATTCTTAATCAATTTTTTAAAAAAGCACACGCGCTTAAAAAACCAATTTTACCGAGTCTCCATTTCCGCTCCATTCATTCAGCTGGGTGTTTAAGCGAAGAGGGAAAAGAAAGAAAAGACAGAAAGAAAGGAATTACAATATAAGAAATCAGCTGAATGAAGAGATGGATTCTGTCCTGCAACGAATGAAGTTGCGGTGAATTTAAATGGATCCGTCCTTAGTCACAGGCATTGTGCTTTCGAGAGCCTAAACCACGAATAACTCGAAAGTTTAAAATTAAAAAAAAAGGTAAGATTGAAAGAAAATGGGAGAAAAGGGCAGGGAGGTCAGAGGTAAGGTTAAGATGAATGAGAGGATGGAGGAAGAAAAAGTCATCAGTGATCGGAGCCGGAGGTTTGAGAGGGGAGAACAGGATAGATGGAACCCATTTATTTTCTGTCTCCCACTATCGCAACCCTACTACTCACTTTCACCTCCGAATTAAATGAAAATTTCTCGTTTCCTTCCACCCTTCGCTTCGAGAGTTAAAGAGAGAGAGAGAGAGAGAGAGAGAGAGAGAGAGAGAGAGAGAGAGAGTGTGTGAAGGAAAAGTGGTGATGGAGAAAGGAAGAGAGAGTAGAGAGAACTATCCTCCCTACAAAAGGAAAAAAAGTTTGATTAGGATTCCCAGAAATCACTTCGAATAAAATCGAGACCGTTTAGGAAGAGAAAAAAGGGTGGGTGGTAGGGAGCATGGTAGAAAGAACGGAGGAAAATTGCCTTCCTAAAGTCAAATCTCGATTATTAATTATGCACTGGAAGATTTCGTAGAATTTCGTTTCAGACTCCAATCGCTTTTGCACCAAAGTCGCGGTGAATCATAAGTCAAAAATTGGTCATCTTATATTTAGGAGACGTTTTATAACCCTTCAAAATAGGCTGATAATCAAATTGATGTTACCTTACCTTTAAATAAAGTAAGCTCAATTAAAAACAAAAACAAATTTAAGGATCATATCCTTGCTTAAATTTGAACAGTCACATCCACTGTGATGATGAAAGCAGGCAGACTAAAATTAAATGGTTCATTTTGCGTTTAAAATATAGAGAAAATGTTTAAAATTCAGATTAGTGTACTTTGGATATATATGCTGATCTAAAACTACATTCTTTTCTTAAAAAATTGTCATTCCATCTGCTGGATTCATCCAGCATCAGCTGTCTTCTTTGCTGTTATCCTTATCCTATAAATTTTTTTCCTTTTATAGAGGAAAGAGAATATTGTTAATGGATGGCTGACAGTATGGAAGCCTAATGTATTAACATTTAAATGTCTTTTAAACGTCTTCTATTAAAAAATTATTTGTATAAATAATAATAAAAATATTAAAAATTACCTGAAGAATTTCCATTTAATAGTATTATTTCCTTGCGTTATACTTCAGCTATTACAAGAAAGAATATGAGAGGGATAGTGAAACCCACTCTATTTTTTGCTTAAAAATTAGCAGTTTAATGCTTCTTTAAACATGGCAATGTTCACACCCAATGATGTTAATTTACTGTTTTCTAAGTAAAAAAATGATTCTTATCTGGCTTAATATTGTTTAATGGTCTAATTTTAATGGTCTTTACATTGGCTAATATGAAAAGTTAAACATATCAACCAATGTAAAGTCTTGTCTATTAATAATAAACTTAATAAAATTCAATGAAACTTTTGCTTAATAAACTTAAACAATTTTTTTATTTTTTCAAAATTTAATAAAATTTGAATCAGATTACTCAAAATAAAAATCTGTCATTTTTAAATATATAGTATCTATAAAATAAGCAACATTATATATAATTTTAAAGTTTTAGATTCGAGTTATAAGATTTATAAATCATATTCCAAACGAAAAGCCTGCCATGCAAAGTAAGCCAAACCAAATGGTGGTGACAACTTAAATTAACAATGAAGACCCTACAATCATGTCGGAATTCAACCGATGAAATATTTAAACTTTTCAACAATCAAAGTATCTAAATAAACTACAGATAAGGTTAATCAAGAACTCTTGCCGAAAATTAAAAACAGTTAATACGAGGCAACGTTAACCGAACATAATTATCGGCGTTTTTCGACTTGGAGACATTCATTTCTGTTTAAATCATTCACCTCAACGTTCCTGTATTGGTGATTACGAATTAAGAAGAGATGAGTCCCAAATAACGCACAATTATAGATATAAAAAATAACCAAAAAAAAAACAAAAAAAACAAATCCGAGTTCCAAAGGAACATTTTTTCTTTATTATCATACAAAAAAATAAAGATGGAACGCGAAATAACAAATGTCTGGAAGAATTTTTTTCGTAATTTAGATGTTTAATAATATTAATAATTTACTACTAGTTGAAAAAATATCATGTATAATTTTTTTTTTATCTCGAAATCAGTAACCAGCTTATTAGCTTAGAACACAAGAAAAATAATATTTTTTATTAGGATTTATAATATATAAAATTTTAAGCCCTATTCCTACATTTCCCTCCTCCTTTCCATTCCGAACAGTGTTCGTTGTCGGTTGGCTCCGCGCATGCGCCCAACCAACCCGCGGCGACCCCAGCAACGGCTGCTCCCTCCTCCCTCTCAAACCCCCCTCCCCAAAACCCACCCCTCCATTGCCGATTTTTTTCTCCCTTTCCTTTGGCCTCGGCCAATGAGAGCAATTCATTTCGCTCGAGGTTCCCAAAAATCGACAACGACTCGAAGAAACAGGCTGAAGAAGAATTTCCTCGTCCGCCATGAATAATAACTCCCCGGGAAGATTAAAGAGAAAGAGAGCGAGAGCGAACGAGGAGAAAACGGGAAAACGAGAAGGAATCAAAAGCAGGGGCTTCTCCACTTGGAAAAGTGGAGGGGGTACTATTCCTTATTATGACCCCCCCCCCCCGCTTATTATTATTATTTTTTTCCTAAGCATGTTTACGTGGTTTGGGCACATATGAATAATGCATTACTAAATGTTTGCGATGGCTCTAGATTTCCATTTAAAATTATTTTACTGGCGATTATTTAGTCCAATAGCGTGAAGGTGCTTAGTTGCACACAATAATATCTTCTTATTCTGTTTATAGTATTAACTTTCTCTCATTACTACATCTATAAAATTAAATCGGTTTCAAGCCAATAAATGCCTTCAGAATCGCATTGATATTTTAAATGCACAAAATATTATTCTCAATTGCCCTTACAGATATTTTGCTTTAAACGTAAGAGGTTATATTGTAGCTAATTGAACTCTTTTACTGTGTAAGTATCTCCAATTTATACCAAAAATACTTTAAATAAGGTAAACTTATGGTACTTAAAAAATAGGTTTTTGGAAAAAATGTTTTTTTTAGTTTTCAACATAGTCTCTATTAGAATGCTATACAGTTGGTTTATAATTTTTTCACCCCTTCTGAAAAGTAGCATTCGCCAAAGTCTGCAAAATATTCGTTAATAAAATAGTCTGAAATCATCATTCTATTAGAATTTTTTCCCCATCGAGCCAAATTTTTAAGTTTGGAAACAAAAAGAAGTCTCATGGGACCAAGTCTGGAGAATAGGGTGGATGAAAACTAAACTGGAAGCCTAATTCGTGCATTTTCCCATTACGATTTTTGATCTGGGTGATGGCGCGTTGTCTTGGTGGAACAGCAATCTATTAGTGATAACTGCTACAATGTTTGCTTCAACCGAATGTAGCATGTGACCTGAATGTGGATTCTGGCTAAAATTCGGCACAATTATCGTACCAGTTATCGCTTGAAAAAACAATTTTTGCAATGAATCTTAGAAATTTGCCAAATTTATCAAACGAAGACTTGAGAGTCAGATTCGATGACTTGGAGATCGAAGGCATCAATTATAGATTCATTTATTGTGTATCAGTGGCAAAAATAAAGAGATGTGTTACACATCTGCAAAAATAATGAAATCTTGTTTTAAAAATCTACCCAGCTTCTCGTTTGTTTGCTTAAAGAATTTTGTTCGTAAATACACTTAAAAATTGCAAAACAAGTTTCATCTCCAAAAGTGTTTGGTAAATTTCCTAGCAGAAATCAGAAATAGCAAAGAAATCGTCGCATGCAGCATCCTACAAACACACAAACGCACGTAATAAGCGTCAAACTTATAAATAGATGTATTGGCTGGAAAACATTATAATTAGCGTAGAATGTTCTCAAAAAAGCAGAGAAGAGTAAAAGATGGTTTTAAAAATAAAAAGGCAAGGAGGTTTAAATCCTAAGGACGAAAAAGGAAAGTGGAGGAAAGAGGGAGGGGGAAGTGGAAAGGGAATGAAAAAACGTCTGTGGAAATCCCATTTAAATTCCAGCGAGGGATAACAGGGCAAAAGTAAAAGAATAAAAAAAATATATTGGAGGGGGGAATAAAAAAAAGCTTAGCGTTTCCATAGCGACGCCAACCGTCGATCAGGTGGAGGAGGGAAGACGACGACGACGGGCGCTGCTATTGATCGAAAGCCGTAATTAATCATTAACTGAGATAGCACAGGGGCACCAGCAAAAAAGAGAAAGTGGAAGCCAGAAAGACAACACTTCGCCGAACAAAATTTTTGAAGCTTTCCATTGTCTATCGCAGTTTTCTTTTGAATCGATGCGATCGAATGAATTTTAGCGAATGGTCACTTCAGCGGCGAGACACGGAAGTAATGCCGGGAAACATGCTCGCCTCAAACCGACTCGAAACTACAATTCTTTGTCTATAAAATCTATGCGAGGATACAAAGTGTGTAGCCATTTGGTTTCATACCAATTATTGATAAGCTTTTAACCATTTGCCTTTATGTATCATATAAATCATTTGTTACATTCTATACCAAAACATCTTTCTTCTTAAACGAAGTATACATCGACATCCACGATAAAAAAACAAGCCTACAATAATTAATAAATTCTTATTCTAAAAAAAAAAGAATGATATATTATGATAAGCCAGAAATGATGACAATGCAAGAGGCCATATTTCAGGAGGTTAACAGGAATTTGTTTCACATATATCTAAGACAAAATTATGATAAAAGTTAAAAATGCCATGAGCTCTGTAAAACAAATTAAATACTGAGACCATCTTTAAAGAGGAGGAAAACAATATCTAGCACAACTGTTTTTATGAAACAACTAATTTTAACTTTCTTTGACCTAATTACGATTTTTAAACTGAACGATAGTATCGAAAATATTATTAATCATGTTTCTATAGGTCATAGGAGAGCGTGTTCCCAATAATATAACTTTTCATCTGATAAGTTTAGAAATAAATAAGCAAAATATGAAAGAGTTTTTGATTATCAGGTTTGCACCATTCAAATCATTATGGATTATCAAACAAAAACTGGGCACCACCCTTTGGCTGCTATGTATGGGTATCTTGTTTCTGAAATACATATCCGATATTCTCTTTTTCCTTCTTGGGGATTTGAGGTTTTCACTTTTTAGTTAGTTCCATTCCACGGTATTTGCTTATTATTTTATACAAATAATGATCGAAAAGTTTCAGAAGTTTTTAAAACAAGCTTTCTTAAACCTAAACAGCTTATAAGAAGCAATTTTAAAGCAAAGACGAGTAAGAAAAAAAGAAAGAAACACTTAATATATATCAGTTTTTATTGATAAATGTTAGGTGACTTACAATTAGTCTTTAATTGTAAGATTGCTTTTATTAATCTAATATCATTATCAATTTTTTTAACAAAATAATTGTAACGTGTAAATTGATATTGATATGCAACTCAACCATATCACGACTTGTTTGATAAGAAATAGTAAGAGTAATAGTGCGCAGTTGTTGAGATAAGAAATACTTGGTTAGAGTAATGTCAATATATTATAATTTCTATAATTATTAGAATTATTTCTAAAGATGCCTGTTTAAAAAATTATTCATGATTGATATATGCATATGCCTTCTAATAAGCTAATGGAAGATCTGGAAGACCTGCACATAGATTAATAAAATCCCCACAGAAATTCTTCAGTAAAAATACATTAAACTCATAGAATAAAGAGGACAATCTCCAACATAGATTAATAAAATCCCTAACTTAGTTTGGTTGGTTACTGGTTAGGTATTTGGGCGCGTCAACATCTAGGTCATTTTGTACCTTTTCACAAGGCACATAGACTTTAACACAATATTTTAAGACAATTATCTTTATACATCTTTAAAAAAGCACAAACATCCGTAAATCCAAAATACAGGGTTGTCTGAAACTTGGAAACCAGTGCCACTATAATAAAAGAAACATAAAAACATTAATTCCACGTAATTATTTAATGATCGATCATTAATAATTATATGGGAAATTAGTAGGTTCTTTATTACGTTTATTACCCGCGACCCGACGGATTCGAGAATTGGAAAGCTTTCGCTCCCATCGCTCTCGGTAACCAGGTCGGCGAGAAACTTAAAGACCGCAAGCATGATACAAGTAGACTATTGTGAACCGTATGTCCGTGTGTGCTAGGTGCAGATGCGCTCTTAAGAGCAATCAAAAAACATAAAAATGAAAATAAATTGATGAATAGATTTATTTTTACGATTTGAATACAAAAATTCTTTAATACAATTTGATAACTATAAAAATTTCTGTAAAATTCTGTTTCACTATAATGTAAGGCTTCGGTAAAAAATGTTCTGAGACGCCTTTTTATTTTAGCCATCTTACGTTTGAGTGATGCGCCAAGGAAATTTTTTCTTATTTCCTTCTCTTACACACAAATCAACTTCGCGACGGGTATCGAACCAAAGATGTCAGTGACGGAAACATCTGAATCCTCCACGTCATTGGTGGAAAGCCTTCGCTGTGAAGCCATGTCAATGATAATGCGAAAGAAATGAAAGCGTAAATTAGGGCACCCTCTTCCTCCCTTCCCTTTTTTTATTCCATATTTTTTGTTGTCGCCTGTAAATTTTTTCGTCTCTCTCTCTCTCTCTCTCTCTCCCTTAACACTTCTGTCATTTCCAACACAGTCGATGTCATCTTGTTTGTTACAGAGGAATGGAGGGAGGTAGAATGCCAGGCAGCCCCCCACATACCCTGCTCTCCCTCCGTCTCATTGTCATTCGCCATTTGCCTTCATTATCATATCAATAGGCGACGTCAGGTAAGACTTACGGATGGCTTCAATTGTTCTTTCTGATTCAGTGAATTTTCTTCAGACAAAAACCCCTTGTGCTTCACTCGAAAAACGTTTGTTGTAACTTCTCTCTCACTCTCTTTTCCCTTCAGTTTTATGGGTTGCTGCTGCGATGAACGGAGCAGATAGGAGGAAGAAGAGGAGGAGGAGGAAGAGCGATTCGCTGTAGCGGGAGGTGAATCGCTCGAACGCCCGATGGAGCCGTCCGTCGATTGGCTCGGCCGACCCCTCCGACGTCTCGTTAATAGAAAGTCATTTCTGCCGCCCCCGCAACGGGGAGGCATTTCCATCCGAGTCAAACGAAGGAGAGAAGTCTCTGTCAAAGACATTGACTCACCGAGAGAGAGAGAGAGAGAGAGAGAGAGAGAGAGAGCGAGAGCGATTCCATCATCATCGACCCGCTCGCTTGCGCTCTAACGGCGAACAGCCCCCGATTCCATCCATTTACTTACAAACTACAAGAAGGGTTTTAGGCCTAATGGATTTACATTCGTCTTTCTCTCTCCAAGTCGTTCTTTGATCTCTCCATATATTACACTCTTAGAATAATGCACATAGTTCTACGGAAGCCGTAAGCCTTCCACCCTTAACAAGGCCTAATCTCCATTGAAAAGGCGTCTTGTGTTTTATGCATGACGATATGTGTGTAGACCTATTGAGAACATTTTGCAATTTTGTCGTTGCCGTTCTTGAAAGTGGATTGGATGAAGTCGTATAAAATTCGATCCGTGCACTCCGAGTCAAATACCGTTTGTCACCACAAACATAAACTATACTAACTCAGTTAAAGCTGAAAAGGAAAAGCTATTCACATACACCTTAATTAAGAATGAAGATGATACTATGGCAAAAATGCAACGAATAAGACGGTTTAAATGGTATTTCACTGCTATCCTCAAGGCTGTTTTTAAAGATGCAATTATTTGAATTTAAAAAATCTGATTGTCAACCCCATTGCACTTCTTGCACAATACAGAATGCTAATGGTGTTTAAATACTTTATTTGGTATATCACAATCGACATATCAATAAACATATAATATTTTCAATAAATAGAATTGCTTGCTGAAATTTCAAAGCATTTCAACTTGATTGCGGCTTTTCTTTCGTCTAAAATTGCGAATAGATACATTTAACATTATGGACGATGATTTAGTCATTTAAGTTTACATAAAATGAAGATCCTCATAATTTCCTCCTCCTTTGCTCCTCGAAAATCCATCTCATCATTGTGGATGAGAATCTAATATAAACCCGCTGGAAGTGAAATCCAACTAAACAAGGCGCATTTGAGCTTTAAATTATGAATTTGAAATGTTTTCATCTCGTCTCCACAGTACGTAAAAAATGGAATATCAATTCATCATCATCAAAATTTAACGAACAGGGATGTGCAGTTATGTATAAAGAACTAACAATAATATTACTGTGTAAGATTTTATAAAAATAAAATATCAATATGGATTCAAAACCAGAAAAACCAAGCGAGCACACTTAATGCACATAAGACGTCGTAAAGCAATTGAGCCTAAAAGACAATGTTGAGCGTCTACATTAAATCGAATGATGTATATTTCTGAAAAGAACATACATTTGGATAAATTGCTCTTCAAATTAGTAAAAAAATAATTTCTTTGTACATCATTTAAAAAAATATAAAGTGGTTATTTTTAATTTAATCCTCTCGAATGTAAAAATTTAAGAATTTTTATGGTATTTTTCACATGATGCATCTTGTTTTATCACTCAATTTTTAGTAATGAAGAACCGAGTTATGGAAGAATCTTCTCCTTGGATGTATGATTATTGTTCACGGAATTCCGTTTGGATATGTAACTTAAGGATTGTCACTGCATTTTGAGGAGCAAAGCGATGATTTCTAATTCAATAAATTCATCTATGATAGTTCTCATTATGGAACTTGTACACCGGGTGACCCAAAAGTGTGTTACATTTTTTTTACATTGTTAACGACATTTTCAGTGTTTGCTTTCCAGCAATTCAATGCTTTCATAACAATTACAAGGGCATGCGCAAACTCTGAAAATGTCGTTAACAATGTAAAAAAGTGTAATACACTTTTGGATCACCCGGCAGTGTGATCAGATTCAGTAGTTTTTTTAAAGCCCTTGTCCTTTGTTGGACATTGTTAAACAATGTACAAAACAATGAACACAAGGACAAGCGCTTTAAAAAAAACTACTAAATCTGGCCACACTGTCACCCGGTATAGTCAGTTTAAATAATTGAACATAACACAAAACAAAAACCTTAAATTTATAAAGTAAAATGGCGAGCAAAAAATAATCGACTCAGCCTGCAGTACTGCGCTTGGGAGCGTCTTTCTCAAATTTCGCTTACCGTTAGTAAATATACGGAGATAGGTACCTAATTAAAACTGTGGGATTAATCTTTTACTTGATACCGAACATTATTCAATTAAATTTGGAAAAGAAGCTCCCACGTGTAAACTGTAGGCTGAGTTGATTTTTTTTTTTTTGCTCGCCTGTATTTAGTGCAATAAACAAAGAAGTGGAGTCGCTTTATCTGAATTGTAATTGAAAAATGAAAAAAATATCAAGTAACATTATTAAGATAAATTAATTATGTTACTCACTCAAATATAATAAATTAAATGAATAAAATAAACTAATTAATAACTATGTTATTGATGAAAATAGGAAAGAAAACTCTACAGCCTGGATTCGAACCAGGAAACTTCAGCTCATCGCGCTGTTCCTATTTTCATCAATAATTTAAACATCTGAGGTATGGCTTAGATTAAAACCCTCATCGAACATTCATGAGTCATTCTTTAATAATTATGGATGTGATGATTTTTTTCCCCCACAATAGTCACTTATAGTTCATTTTCTCCATTTTATAATGTCCTCTCTCTGATGATTTTCTTCTCTACTTTTTTTCTTTTCAGATGATGATCTTTACCTCTTCCATTCTTTTTGCATTGAAAATTTTTACTATTACGATAATGTCACATCTTCACGATGTTGTTATCCTATACTATAACACGCTGGCTAATTATTCCATATTCTTTTCTCATTTACTTTTTTTTTATAAACATTTTCGGACGTAATCAAAAATCGAGGTCCACCTTATACAGTTATTCCTTTTAAGGTATTTATTTACTAATATTCTACGTATTTAAATTTTTCTTAGTAATACGTTTACAATACAATTTTTCTTAATAATTTAAATACAATACATATTTAAATAGATCATTATCTAAAAATGAAATTTAAATACCGGTACTTTTAAATATAAACATAACAAACACGCATACTTAATAAAATAACATGAGCTATTAATGAATAAATTGGCTTTGCTCATCAGTTAAAAATTTTAAACACTTTGTCGATATTGCCGCAAGCATCATAACAAAAGAACGCAGTTTTACCTTTTCCAATCTCATTAAGTTCTGTAAATATTTAAAAATAATCATATATGACAATAGAATTTTTTTTTGAAAAGTCTAAACGATCCACTGCTATAGAAGGTCCGCCCGTTATTCTAGGAACACCCCATAATTACTTGAGGTTTATTCCAAGAAATACGACACCGAATTAATCGACCAGAAAAATGACAGTGGCACCATATATGATGTTACACCTTTTACTTCGCAGAAATAAGAAAATGGGTAAAATATAGTTTCAATCGACAGAAAACATTTAATTATATGCAAAGCATGGTAAAGCTTACATAGCCTAATTAAATATACAGATGGGTGCAAAATTATGCATACAGTTATAATAATTATACAGCGTTTTTTATTATTTACAATATATTTTATTTTATTAATAATATTTTATTTTCAAAAAACCGCGGACTGTTTATGACATGAGCCAATTCATAAGAGAAGCATGCAATGAAATGAAAACAATAAAAACCTCTGGAAAATAGACTTGCAGGGATGTGTAAATGCTGAAGGCCGGCAATTTGATCACTTAAAAAAGATGGTATTTAATTGCGATTTGTATCTCATGTCATCTTTATTGCGACTTAATAAAGTTATTTTTTTTCATAATAAAAAGTATGTATCTACTTTTGCATCGCTCTGTATATATAAATAGACAGAATTACCATAACTAAAGCATCTAAAAGCAAAAACAGATTATTGGGAAGGCCAAGTGTTTAAATTCACTTAAAAAGAGTACAAACTTTATTCACACTCTTTATACCGCAAAAGAGGTTGCTTACTCTATACACTAAAGATCTGCTCTTTGTCTTTTTTTTATATTTATTTCCAATCCACTTATGTATATATATAATGCTGATTTATACTGCTTTACCTTTAGCAAAAAATAAATAGAATTAATTTAATAAGTTTACTTTCCAAAAAATA
>JAHWFO010098624.1:2374496-2388786 GCA_023313115.1 Rhysida immarginata | reverse complement strand
CAAAAAATAAATAGAATTAATTTAATAAGTTTACTTTCCAAAAAATAAATGCAGATCGTATTCTTAAGCTTATGCATTAGGCCCTCGACTCGTCATAATATTTTATTCTCACGGTTTCATAGACCATGAAAAGGTAATTATAAAGAAATGGCAACTGACGCCGGATAAAGATATTCGACATCTTTAAAGGGCTCTCTCGTTAATGCCATTCGGTCTGATCTCACCTCAACGTCGTTATCTTTCTTGTCATCTCTCTCCTTCTCTCGGGTAACAAAATTCTAGTAGTTTTTGTTCGGCCAAAAAACACTGTTGTTGTTTTTTCTTTCTCGTCATTCCACTTCTCCTCCCTTTCTCTTTTTCCTCTTGCTCTCCCTGTTCCTTCCTTTCTCGTTTTCCCCTCTGTCTCTAGCAATGTCACCATCGTATGAGCCTCATTGAAAGAGGGTCTCTTTTTTTTCACCCTTTGAGTCCCCCTTTTCGGCTCGTCCGACATCTTAGACGAAAACATACCCCTGTGCTACCTGCCCGGACAAAAAAAAAAAATGGCGGTAGCGAACTCCTCATAAACCACCGCCGCAAGTCTCCACTTGAAATCTTCTTCCTCCATCACTGTCTCTGTCTCTATTTTAAAGAAGGGAAAAAAATTACAAGTGAAGTGTCCTTTATTATTAGATTTTTTATCTCGCGCTGCTTCTGATTTTTTTTTCAGCCTCTTCATACTCAAAACTCCACTTGGTAATTCACCTCATACGCCTTGTCCTTTCTTGCTTCATCAGAAATCATTCCTCTTGATTATTTTTAACGAGGTCGTGAACCGACGATAAAAATTAAAGAAAATTTATCATGACGCCGAAGAAAAAATGGTTTTCAAGCACGCCCAGCTTCATAACTCAAAAATAAAGGGAGAGGAAAAAAAACAAAAAACATGAAGCTGCGAAAAGCATTAGCCGTTACACGCATTCAAATACTCAATTATAGTTATCCCTCTCGATGGAGGACATTATAATCAATAAAAGGCACGTTCCTTGGGAATATTTTTAATAAGGAAAAAAAAAAACCACATAACAATTCGAAGCAAAGCAAAAGGTGGATGTGATCTGGATTGTGATGATACAGTTAGCGCACAAAACAAGACATCCATTCAACAACATCAGCTTGGATAAATTAAATAAGACGATGACCATCTCCTATTGAATATTTAATGTAATCGACTGTAACAGCCCACAATGGATTCAAGGTTATATCCTGTAGGACAAAAGCTCAAAAATGCAGTTGTTGTTTGACTCGCTATAAGATTAGTTTTGATAGACATTTCAATCTGAACTCAATTTGTTTTTTTTATATACTTTCAAAGTTCCCCAGACGATCGATTCAAGCAATCGACAGACTGTTCAAATGACAAAGATAACATACGACAAAGTATACAGAAGTGGTAAATAAAAATTTTAAAATGCTAGTCAACAGTCATTTTGCTCTTAAAGGGGAATCGTGTGCTCTAAGATGGACTATATCGACTAAGCAGATTCCAAATTGAATATCGCAATTCTAAGCTGTCATGGATTACAATATGTATCACCATATTAAAGTTATAAATTTAACGACGGCATATGTAGCAGATTTCCCAGGTCATTCTACGTATCCAAACAATTTAAACAGTATTTCTCGCATATCTTCAACGTGCAATCCCACGTGTTGGACAAAAACTCAATTCGGATTTGTACTCTGTATTCGGTAGTTTAGAATACTAATTTCTTCAATAAAAAATATAAAAAAAATATTTATCATTGAAATCAGTATCACTGATTTAATACACATTTTCAAATGTTGTTTGCAAATAGTTACTTTTCCAGTTTTCAAAACAAACGTTAAAAAAGGAAAATTTGCACACAATATGGTGTACTTTAACAGAACCTGTTTTTTTTAAATTGTCTTCTCAAAAATTCATTACTATTCCTAATAGTAGTCTATACGATAAATCAAAAATCACTTATTTGTAATTTACATTTGATTTATATATCAACGTAATTACCAAAATATTGATAAAACTAATATTGACTCCTCAGTGTTTATCAAATTATGTAAACACTAAGTCAATCGCGTTGCTCTTTCACGATATGCGAAACGGTACTATCATAATCATCGCCGCTTATGTAAAATACATAGCGATTTCACGAAATAAGCCGGTAATATGATAATGGTCTAAGTCGCATACTGTTTGTTCGAGATATTTACACTTTTGCAAAGCAAAGACGAATTGAATTATTTTAAGCGACAAACTTATTAAGCCCACTGACAAACCACATACGTTATTGTAATGCATAAAGATATAACGGAAAAGAAATGATAAACATTATGTTTTTGGTTTCTTCAGTTAAAGATAATCACCGGCATATATGAGCCTGTCACACACCAAAGTGATTAACTCCATAAAACAAAGTAGAAAAAAATGGTTGATCTTGTATACATTATCCTATTCACGCAAACAATTTATCTTCATTAAAGTTGAATTTAAACGGTATAATTTTACAATGGAAGTTAAGTATTTCTGGTTTTTGAAAGTTAAGCATTAATAACATGCTTGGGTATTTAAATTAAGATATTTACGAAAATCGTAGTTATCAATTTGGCTTCTGAAAGGCTTTATATTTTTTGTAATTTTAAAATCGACTTTACAATTTTTTGGATGTACTTGTTAAAACTGGCTTCTTTTTATGCTTCGAAAATTTTATTTGTAACAGTCCCGTATGAGAGCTGCGGTAGAGGTACTTGAAATAAGCAAGAAATAAGAAAAATTTTCGTTTAAAACCTTAAGCAAATTGAAAGCAAAAAAAATAAAAAATAAAAAATTTTAAAAAATTAAATCTTTTTTTTAATTTGACCATTTTTACATACATCATTTACATATTTAAACGATCTTTGGTCTACTGTATTTGCCGGAATCAGTTGAGGAGAAAATTAATAAGTTCCGTAGTCCAATACAGATCAGAAGAATTTAACAAGGGGTAACTATTACTCTTTTGCTTGCGTATCAAAGAAACGAATATTCAAGGGGTGTGCATGGGGAGCGTCGTTGTTCATTGCGGAGAAAACATTTGGGTTCACCTCTTTTTTTGACAGCGCTCTCCTCTCCTGTGCATGTAAATGAATCTCCCGACAACACCGATAAATCAAAGCACGTGTCAAGGAAACGAGATCTGCCAATCGATGGGAGGAACCGCCTTAACGAAATCAACACCTTGGGAGGACAGCAACAATTTCAACAAGTTAATTAATTCCTATTGTGTCACCGTAACAAATCGCCGGAATGAAGTTAATACCATGATGATTTCAATTTTGATCTATTGATTTAAACGAAACGATTAAACAGCGCCAGATGAAATCTAGAAGAATTCATAATAAGAGAAAGGAATAGCAAGCTAAAAGCGTAATTTTAAAAATAAATTAAGTAGATCATTTATCTTGAAATCATCAAGCAAAAGGGTTGAAATATGTAACCGCATCAATAAATAAAAAGTTGCGAAACCTCACTATTCATGAAACGAAGTTTGAAACATTTTCACATACAAGGATAATGCTAAGATAACAATACCCATAATCATCATTAAGTTTCATACAATAGGCTGAGTCACGTTGGATGTCAGAAATTCTTCGTTTTTGATGGCCAATAGTAAAATCAAAATACTCTAGGCTTATCGTTGAAAAACGATTAATTTTAATGGTTGCTTTTGCCAAGCTACTTCTCCCGAACAAAAAGGAAATTTATAAGTTCGATAAAAAAAATCAGTATAAAATGACATTTTAATAACAGACTAATTAACTTGTTGCAATTAGAAAATTTGATGCTATCTATTATTCCATTTCCGTTTCCGTTTAAAATCAAAGGCATTGTAATAATTGTATTATACAGTGAGATTTTTTGGCGTTCATTTTATCACAGTGCTGGTTAAAAATCAGCTATCAAGCATCTTTTCACATTGATGACCACCATTTCTTAGAAAATCCAATTCTATGGTTACGCCTTCACTCCTTTGAAAATGATTTTAATTATACACCAGATTGTAATGAGTTACCATCCGTTTATGCATTTCAGGTTTACCTGCGTAGATGGTAGATTTATGACGAGGACAAGATTTTAGTAAATGATTAGAACAAGCTTAACGATACTCTTAAAAGCATTTAGGGTATACTAGCAACGGATTAACCTCCGACCAGGCCCGAGACTAAAATTTCTCGGGCCCTATTTTGTTGTGCGTTTAGAAGTAGATAAAAATCTTAAATACATGTAAATTCATCGCTGACCTCTCTTGGAAGACAATTGAGCCTCTTTTTCAACAACTGGCCCAAGACAATTGTCTTTTTTGTCTATACTATAATCAGTCACTGGAATATACTATAATAGGACGTCCGTAGCTTAAATATGTGTTCCTGGGATATCTTTGAGTAAGTAAAGTCCAAATCAGTATGGATCTGAGTTGCAATTGTTTCTTAATAAAAATTTAAATTCTAAATAATTTTGATTGGCTGATAGATATTGGTTGATGGTCGCCTCAACAGTGAGGTCTTTAAAAGGTAAGTTAAAAAATTTAAAACTTTTTAGATAAGCAAAAAATAGCAACCTACTGGAAACCAATAAAATCTACGAATATTAAAACCAGAGTAAAAAAAAAATCCAAAATAAGTACAATAAAAGCTGTGTTCGATTAAAAATCGCTTTTCTCAAGAATGATAAGACTAGCGACCAGGTAGTACTCCAATACTATTAAAAATTGTTAATTTACTTTTAACTGAAGTGTCTCATTTAACTTACAATCGAAACGTTGCTGCAAATTTCTGCGAGACAAACAGAATCGAAGAGTAAGAATTCCAGGAAGCGCTAGTTGAGAAAAAGGACAAAATTCTGCTAATTTCTGCGAGATAAATTGCAATTTGAGGCCAACAAGGATCAAATTGTGACGATTTTGACGCTACGTGACCAAATTTGTCAGTATTAAATCAAGAATTTATGTTTTTATTGAGAAACCTTGCAATTCGGGCCCATACTGATTTGGGCTTTTTTTACTCGGAAAAATACCAAGAATACGAAGTAAAGCTGTGGACATCCCATTGCAATGCACTCTGTATGGTGAATCAGAGATCAGAACTAAACGATGGATCGATCAAGAGTCAATATATTAAAATCGAAATTAATTTTTAATCTATCCTGGTAATAAATAAATATATTTGTTCCAGATCCACTGCCTATAGCCGTTGCTTTCTGACATGTAACAAAGAATTTCAAAATATTAATCTGTTTCTTTAGATTTAAGAGTTAAAATTGCGTGAGATCTAATCTTCCACAATTGATAATCACATTTATCAATATAATTTCAGTATTATATACTCTCATTTCATTTTTATTCCTTAAATGATAACTACTATTACTTTCAAATATGGGAAAAAGAATAACAACAGTATGGGACTTTTAGAAAGAAAACTTTTTTTTTTCAAATTAAAATCAACCGAAGTTATTACAGTCAGAATTAATGGAATTAAACTTTTTCAATATTAAGCCTTCAAAAATCTTACCCAGTTTCCTTCCATTCTATTAAACACATTTAACAGTATTCAAAAATAAACATTAAAAAAAACGGTCCTTAGGACTTCGTGACCCGGAATTTACCACGTGTTCTTCCAAACATCAAACAACGCTCAAACACACACAATCACATCGACATTCTCAGCGAGTTCAATGTCGTCGAAACACTTTAGATTAACGGTTCAAGTTTTGCAACTCAATGACTTGCAAAGTTGAGGTGTCCTTTTTTTTATTCTCCACCCTCCCCTACCTCTCTTTTCTCTTCCTTCGTATAATAAAAGCAAACAATTTTCCCGTATCACAATGATGGAATTGGTGCAAGAAGAACGGCCTCCAACCTTTGGTTACACCTTTGGTGACGTCAACGCGGCTCGTTAAGAATGGGTTCCTGATTTCTCATGCTCCAATTCTTCACCTCCGTTGTTCAAAGTGAAGGTCGCCACTGTCTGTCTCCTCCTCCTCCCATTGCATGTATGTATCTCTCTCTCTCTCTCTCTCTTTCTCTCTCTCATACACACACATACACACACACATATATACAAACGTACAGTTGATGAATTAACCAAAGGGCGAAGTGGAAATGGAACGGAGAAATTTGTCATCCCACATGATATCCCACGAGGATCGGTATTAAGAAGCCAAATTAAATTGAAACAACCCATTTCAATTTCGGGCGCTGTGTTTATTCTGACAGCAAAATAAACTAGAGCCGAGCCTTAAGCAGGGGGTTTGCGAAGAACAGCTGTCGAGGGTGGCAACCGAAAACAGAAAAACAACATCTTCCAAAAGAAGAAGAAAGAAGAGAGAAAAAAATTTCTTCCCCTTCTACTGTAGTACACAATCAATTTTCCCGCGCTCATGTCATTAATGCGCATGCGTCTTGAGGTTGATGGATGATCTTCTTTCCCGATCCTCTTAATTATCATGCCTCTTTTCCTCGTGATGCTTCGTTTTTTTCCTCCCGATAATATAATACGGTTTCCTTTTAATCATTTACGATATTCATAGTGTTCGAAGAGAATTTTATAACATGCAATTTCGGTTTGAATTATTAAAAACGTGAACCCTTAATTGAAATACACTCACGCATGCACACACACAGAAACACACTTATACTGGTTCTAAGATAGAAAACATATTTTTCAAAATGCATTTTATCGTTGATACTATAGAAGACGGATTTTTCTATGAATTTTTTTACTTGATTAATTAACAAGCTAATAATGTCGTAAAGCAGCAAGAATGTAAGCATGTGATAGAAGAGCGTAAACTATTAACAGGTTCTTTTTTCTTCAATTAGTCGATTGAGGAAGTTGTTACTATTGACTGCCAATTTGTCAAGTAATTAAGAAGGAACCTTTAAAAAGTACTGGAGTTAATTTATCAAATAAACAATTCTTATTAAAAATTCTAAACAAAAGGTGATTAGGTAATATAATGAGAGTGATAAGACTTATTTATATAAGTAATCTTATTTCTATGCAATAGCCAATTAAGTTTTGTGCTTCTCTCTCCTCTCGTTCTCCTCAATTAACCCTTTCGATTTTTCTTCTTCATCTGGATGAAGTATCACGTTTTCAACAGTTGGCAATATTCTTTTACGTATTTTCTTTGTTTGATTCGTTAGGATTTACAGGTGGCGTTTTCACCTGTTCCTCCCCCACCACCACCTCCACCTTCATTCCAGCAATCGTGTTATCTCTCGCACGTGACGAAATTAGCAATGACATTTCTCCTTGAGTTACACCTACACACAAACACACATGCACATGAGCATCATCGCTAGCTAGAGCGGCAAGGATAAAACCTACCTGGCCTCCTCGGCGAGGTGGATGGACTTTTCCCCGGGTAACAGAGCTGGATGTTTTGAGCCCCGCCGCCGCTCACATCCCATCCATCCATCCATCCCTTTGGCTCCGCGCTCTCGCTCGCTTGCTCTCTTTCTCTCTCTCTCTTTTGCTCAAGAACCCCTTCCTTCCTTCCTTCATATGCAGATAAGGCGAAGCACACGGATGCTGTCGTCAAAGGGTTGTGTTCTCGTAGAGCGGCGGCTGCAGTGTCTCACTGGCATGGGTGGAACCAGCCCTGGGTGCCGTGAGGAGGTGTCGACTTGTATGCAAATGAGATTAACGAAGTTCCAATGTTCCCTTGACGGGGTTGGCTCGCCATCACCAACCATCGGGGTCTCACGTTTGGACCGAGTGGTGCATGCGTCATCACCAACATCATCAACATCATTATCGTCAATAATAAACAACATCAAGGCGCAGCGGCACCAAACTCCACTGCAACGGCACGTGGGGGAGCTCAAAACAGAGCCCAAATGGAAGAGAGGGTGAAGAGAAAAGAAGATGAAGGGAAGAAGATGAAGGAGTAGGGACGGCGGACGAGGGGTCACTGTGCAGCTGCTGGACATGGAAAGGCACAACCGGAGTCGACAGGCTTCTCCTCTCACTCGTCACTCACTCGCTAGCGACAATGAACCTCTACCGATCTTCAGTTTAAGTACACTGTAAAGAAGAAGAAGAAGAAGAGGAGGAGGAGGAGAGGGAGGAGGAAGAGGAGCCCACTTAGCTAATGCATTCTGCTTCAGAAGCGATTTTCATCGCATTTGACAAGACGACTTGTTGCCCAGTTGCTGCGACCCATCTTCCCCTTCTTTGCCTCGGGAATCACGACACACAAACATGCGTGCACACACTCAGCGGGCCAATGTTTTATTAATATTTAAAATTTTAAGAATTTCTGCAAGATATTAAACTTTTCATATTAAGCAAAGACGTTCTTGTTATTAATCACTCTTTTATCCTGCAATGTTTAAAAGATTACAAAAAAATTACTGTTTTAAAAGTCTAAGTTTAGAACTATATAGACTAATTTCCTTACTTTTCTGTTAAAGTCTACGCTATTTACCATCACTTTTTTCTGTGAGTGCATATGTGTGTTTCTTATTCCACTCGTTTTGGTTCTTCATGTTCTTAATCCCATTTATTTCCTGCTTTCCTTCTTGGTTCAAAATCTTCATTGAGATTTCTCTCTCTCTCTCTCTCAACATCGCAAGTTATTTTTCTTTCTCTCTTCTTTTTCTACAATTTCTCATTTGTTCTTTTTCTATTCTTGTAAATTGCCAGAAGAAAAGGTTTGCTCCGAAGCCCGCAGGGAGCCTCTTGTTCTCTGGTGCGCTCATATATTCACCGGGTCAGTCTACCTCAATCACCCTCCCTTCATTCCTTCTATCTTCCCTCTTCTCTCTATCCTTATCCCTTCCTACAATCGTGGTGCTGCTGCTCAAGTGATTAATAAACGCCGATTGGGTTTTTTTCCCTCTTTCCTTTCAGGCAACTTCTGATCACGTTGGAAAAGAGAGAGAAAGAAGAGGGGGAAACGCGTAAACTGAAAACTAAACGCGTAAATGAAAGAACAGATGAGGGATTGGAATGAGCCTGCAAAAAGAAAAGGGTTAAAAAGAAAGTGGGGAAACTACATTTGTTCCAGAGAAATAAGAGAAGATAGAAGAAAGAAGAGACAGAAGGTTATCATTTCCAACACCCTCCTTGCAACCGACCTTTTGCGGTCAATGACGGGACTGTGGGGGAGTCGTCTTTCTCACCTCACGACGAAGTAGGCCAAGGCCGAGAATCACTCCACTTCTTAGAAAAGACGACCATTTAGCTAGAAATTCGAGAAGGAGATGTACTGTTTACTTGCTATTTCTTTTATGGTTATCTCCTTCAATGTTTTTATTTGCATACTAGATCAATGCCGTTGAAAAATAAATAAAAGTTATTTGTATAAGAAGGAAAAACTTCTTTCACAATAAAAAATAAACTGTTTATTTGAATTTAACACAACTCACCCGCTAAGAAAGTATTTCTCTAATAAATTTCTGTATTCAAATATTGCAAATATTGATAATTGAAAATTAAATACTACAAGATTTCTTGTAAAAATTATGATCCTTGTATTACTAGTTAATTTGATACTAGCAGTGCCTGCGGTTTCACTCGCGTGGACTACATAATTATTGTTTAGGTTTTTTTATACTAAGCTAGATTTTTTTTTAGTGTTAACAATGTTATAAATAATTAACAGACAAAAATTTTTAATTTAAGTATATTATTATTTTTACATTTTTGAATACTTTGCATGAAATTATTTTGTTATTTTATTTTTGTACAGAATTATATTTTATCGTAAGCCCTCTTTGTACATAACATTTCTCATTTATTATGAGCTAGTATATACAAATTGTTACTGCAACTAACACGGGAACATGCGACATGGAAAAAACATGGCTGTCGGAGGTCAACTCCAGCAAATTTCAAGGGTTGGCATTGTGATTTATTCATAGTCGTAGCAAGGAAACCCTGATCGGAAAATGGAGACGCTTTAAATTTGAAAGGTAAATCCGTTGGAATCATAAGCATTCTGGATATTAAGACTTTTTCGCCAGTACCGGTGCCATCAATATCATATTCCCTCAAACGGTTTACTTGTAGGCATGTACCACTGCACAACTATGGAGAGTTTAAGTTTCGTAATAACATAACTGGTGCGCCAATTTTTACAGTAAGGACATGCACTAAAATAGTCACTGCTTATTTCTTATTTTACCAACCATACAGTTAACTCGCATCCATAGAATATGCACTAATCAATCTGACAAGAACTTCCATGCTAACACCCTCACCCACTCCCTTAAAGTAAGAGGCTACCCCAAATCTGTCATGCGCGCTTCTATCTATAAACATCGTAATTCCCGGTTCTAACAACAATCTCAAACCTTCTTCAGCCATGGCAACACCTACGCTAGTTCTTCTTTATCATCCAACCCACAATAGTATTAAAAATTTACTAAGGAAACATCAACATATTATTGACAAATCTCCTCTTTTCCATTTCATTCTACCAGACCCACCAAAAGTTTCTTTTAAACGGACATCTAATTTTAAAGATATTCTGGTCCATGCTGCTATCACTAAATCACGCGCTTCTACTAAGGGCTGTTCACCTTGCAATGAAAAACGTTGTGGCATTTGCCATTTTCTTCAGAAATTTGCGACTGCAGGCAAGCAAAAACTGAGTACAGATTGTACCGTACTTGTGATCTAAACAGATGTACGAAAAGGGCTATTTCAACTTCAGCTATTCCCTAATTTGTCGCAGGCTTTTCTGGGCCCTTGTCTTTCTCTTTTCTCAGTCATTTCCTCTTTTTTAATGTTTTTACATAATTTTCTTCTTCTATGTTTATTTTATGACCGTCCCTGTACTCTTTGGTTTCAGTCGGATCTGCATGTGGTAACTCCGTTGGGCAGTGGCCTTTAATCCGGAAATCTTATATGCGGATCCGACTGTATCATTCCCAACCTCTTTTATAGTTTCTGTCATTTTAATTCTGTACGTGTTACCCAATCGCATTTTTCTCGTCGCCCTCTTATCATCTCCTATTTGTTCTCTTTCTTGTCCTATCCAAGCACGTCTTCGAATTCATTTGCTAGCCTCCCATTTGTTCTCTTTTAGTATTTCAGCCAATACCGTATTATACTTTCTATGCTAAATATATATAAATCGTCCTTAAGTACTCCTTTCATAACTTCAGGAGAATTCTCTAATATTCTCTTTGCTTTTAGAGAATATCCTTTTTGCTTTGATAAAGGAGAATCTCTATCCGAATCGTCAGCTTTTTATTTTTATTTTTATTTTTTAATTAATAACTATTATTTATTTTATTCCAGGGTTTTTTGTCTCGTCCTTCTCTCCTATATCCGTCTATTATTTTACCAAGTTTAACAAATTACCGTATTTATCCGAATACATCCTGAGGTTTGTTTTTTTTTCAGAAAAATGATACGAAAAAGTGATCTCGGGTTAAATTCGCTTGCGCAGAAAAAAATTTTCTTGATCGGCGCCATTTTGTTGACATAGAAATGTAACTGTCTAATTAATCAGATCTAAATAAACAACGACTAGAAGTGATTCACCTTCATCTTAGTGGCAAATGCATGAATAGTCAAAAGTTATAACTATGATTAAACACGAAGATCGTGCAAGTGATCTTCGCGCACATAGTGAATAGAACAATGACACTAACTAAATAACAGGACATTAGGCGCATTCGTTTATTCGATGATGACGTCGATAGTGCGCCCCGTGTAATTACCGTTTAGTGCGTTCAGTGCGGTCTCTGTCTCAGTGCACGAACTTTCACCGAACGGTCCGTGCGTTTTGAGCTAAACCAACAACATGGCGATGGCTCAAGGACTCCTTTTTCATTACCCCAAAAGTCTAAATTTCAAATTTTTAAAGTCTTTTTTCACTTGCGAACTTTTTTTTTAATCTGTATAAACTCTCTTCATCCACTTGAATGCAAAATTTCGACCATCATCGACAGTGATCGAAATCTGGAGCTTCGCTGGATTGGAGGCCGCCATTTGCAATTGTAAAACGCACGAAACGACCCTGCTTCTACCTTCGTGCGCTTAGTGCGCGCACGGACTACACGAAGCTCACGAGAACGAAGTGCACGGAAATCTCCGAACACCTCTCACGGGCCGCACGAGAGCTACTTCGAACGGCTAGTGTGCGCACTCAGTGCAAAAAAATCACATAGAATGAATAAACGAATGCGCCTAATGTCTTTTGTATAGTCTGGTTTAATAATGTATCAAATATACACGTATTTTAATATCATGTACACCAAAACTTGCTTTTTGATCTGGTTTTCTGTAACTATTGTAATTTTATTTCCTGGCTGTTGCATTGACCTGGGCCCTATTTCGTACTTGCGATGAATAGCACTGTCCAGTTGTGTGAGATTTGATGATTATGGAACCAGCTGCCTGATGGCTCTTTCAATTTCGTCCCACAAATGCTCAATTGTATTAAGATCTGATGATTGTGGGGGCCATCTAAGCAAGGTAAAGTTTCCCTCATGTTCTTGAAAGCACTCCTGCACAATACAACCACCATGGCATGGCGCATTGTCTTGTTAGAAGAAGCCGTCTCCATTGGGATATGCCATCAACATGATAGGATGAACTTGATCAGCAACGATACCCTTTAGTATGCTGTGCTATTCAGACGGTTGTTCAACACAAATTAAACAGCCCAAATCATTCCAGGAAGTAGTCGGGCTGTCGCTTTGGCGCAAATAAACGCCGCACTAGCTTACATCAAAAGGTTGCCGCACTTAAGTGTGGGTACCTTGAATTACGGTGTTTTGGGCTGAAGGGATGGTTATCCGTGTATCAACGACAATTTCTATTCATAGAAAAAAAAAACATGTGGAATTAAATAACATGAGGACATTGAAAAAATTGAGGTCGGTTTAAATTTGAGAATTTTTTTTTCCATGAAAATCTCAAAAAAAAAGGGGGGGGGTCCGTTTAAATTCGACGTCGGGATCTATTCGGGTAAATACGATATATACAAAAACTTAGCCAAAGAACATGTATAAACTAAAGAGGGAAAAAAAGCATGTAAATTGGATCAGTAAACGCACTAACGGAAGAGACAGACAGACAGGGACGTTGCGTTTTATAATATGTATAGATTTACCCACAGCTCATCTGTTAAAAAAGTTAGCATTTCTACAGATTTGTGTATTTATATTTCTAAATTGCATTTTAAAAAATATATTTCTATAACAAAATTATTCTACTTCTCTCTATTTGTGAAAATTAAATTTATGATTCGAGATATAGCAACGTGAGTGAAAACATCTAAATGAATAATTACTTTCTTCAATGTCTCTCTTTCATTTTTTGTTAATTGCATATGATGGCCTAATTGATGCAGAAATCAAATATTTCCTTTGTTTACTATTGATTACTTTCTTCTTCCATTAAACGTTCTTAAATGATTTGTATATAAAATGTGTTTCATTGCAGAGACTAATAGGTGAATTATGCATAGGCATAATTGGCGTTTCAACTTTAAGTAAATTGATGGAGTAGAAGAGCACCTAGATTTAATGAACTTAAATACTTAATCTATCTATCTTTCTATATATATAAAGAAGGATGTTTGTTTGTGGGTTTGTGTGTTTGTTTGTTTTTTCTACAAATCTACAGTTTTATTCCGATCTTGATAAAATTTCGCATACATGACCTTCAAAGCATGAAGAAGGTCACTGTCTACCTCAGATTTCAAAAAAATAATAATTATTGATAAAAAATCGATATTTATGGTTATGGCAGAGCATATTAATGAGAAATATCTCATGACCAATAATGCAAGACAAAGTTTTTGCAACAATAAGTATCAACAATGGTATCAACACGCAATTCACAAACACTCTGCACAGACCAACAATATATATCTCATGACCAACAATGCAAATAAAAGTTTGTGCAACAACAGGTATCAACAATGGTGTCAACACGCATCCTTGGAGAGGTCCATCCATTGTGAGCCTTTAAAAAAAATTTTTTCGGTAAATCAAGTCCCGATATAACACCCAGAACGGATTTTGTCAGTGAAGAGGTAAATTCCTGTGTTTCGGATTTTTCTTAGAATGGATAGTCCCTTCGCTCTATATTGTAGTGATTGAGTTATTATTTAACCAATTTGGAGGTTTAATTTAGCTTTTTGAGGTTGTTCTGTTTACCTACAAGCGTAATTATCCCGGGCAACGCCGGGTCCTCTGCTAGTATGTATCTTCTATATATATAAAGAAGGATGTTTGTGGGTGGTTGGGTGGGTGGGTCTGTTTGT
>JAHWFO010098624.1:2340087-2374096 GCA_023313115.1 Rhysida immarginata | reverse complement strand
GTCTGTGGGTCTGTGTGTATGTTTTTTATACAAATCTACAGTTTTATTCCGATCTAGATGAAAGTTTGCATACTTGACCTTCAAAGCATGAGGAAGGTCACTGTCTACCTCAGACTTCGGAAAAATAATAATTATCGATAAAAAATCGATATTCATGGTTATGGCAGGGCATATTAATGAGAAATATCTCATGACCAACAATGCAAGGCAATGTTTGTGCAACAATAGATATCAACAATGGTATCAACACGCAATGCACCAACACAAGGCAGGGATCAACAATATATATCTCATGACCAACAATGAAAGGAAAAGTTTGTGCAAGTGTAATTATCCCGGGCAACGCCGGGTACCTCTTCTAGTCGGAAATAAATGGTGATAATTGAAAATTTTACTATCTTCTCTCTCTCTGTACCTAATTTAATTCCCCGCTTGTTTTATCTTAAATTAACTGATAAAGTTGTTCAAAATCGTCGTTTTTAGGAGTAATTTTTAAATTGCCCTTTCAGACAGTTTTGATACAATCTCATTTATGAATTTATCCAATTCAGATAACTTAACGTACGGCAAAGATAGGATGATAGAGTTCTGACACTGTAAGGTGAAATGGAAGAGTTCACTTTTATCGCGCTCAATAGGTAGGGATAGGTAGGGAAAATTTTTTTAAAATGCTCTAACTTTCTTAAATCCTGGCACTTCAACAATAGGCTGCAACGAGTGAGGGTATAAAGTATACTATCTGTACGACGTCCCTACCTATTGAGCGCGATAAAGTGAACTCTTCCATTTCACCTTACAGTGTGAGAACTCTGATTTAACAATACCTTCAATATTGTTCTCAGTATTGTCAGCAATTTAAGGTACATAAGCAAATTATTGCTGAGCCAGACCTTTCTTCACACATACACACAAACACACACAGAAGAGAGAGAGCGAGAGAGAGAGAGAGAGAGAGATAAAAATTCTTTTAAAAATAGATGCATCGCCAATGACTTCTATGTTTATTTAATCCATACTTATACTGTTCTATGGAAATTCTGTGCAACCTTTATACGATACGTTCACATATGTTAATAATTAATTAAATAATTAAAATTTACTAATATTTATGCGTTTATGCTTAGGAAGTACAAAAGAGTAATAAAAAATTAACATATCGTACATAAATTCCTTTAGAAAAACTTCATTCAATATCTTTTCACCTATGGGTTGACCACGAAATGATACAGGTTAATCTTTAGTCTATGGTTTAGGAATATAAAGAACAATTTAATGCCTTTTATTAAGTAGCGGAAGAATAAAGCTACTTATTGGTTTTATAATGCCCGTCTGTCCCCTTCATATTTCTACATTTTAGATGATTGAAACTCGGTATGCTGCTTACCAGGGGCATGTCCTATTTCACTATTTAGTTTGATTTTGATTGGTCTACTTGGGTGGGAATCTGGTCTATATGGTAAGTAAAGGAGTGAAATTCGGTATGCAGATTCTTCTAGGCAAGATATACCTTACAATGAAGTTTAGACTCAGTGGGGTCGGAGTTGTGGGGTTAGCAATCACATGAGCCATAAAATTATTAACTTTTTCTAATGGCAAAATTGACATGTGACATTCATTCGTTCGGAAATGATGAGAAAATTAATATATTTCTTAATTAGTAAATTTAAATAAGTTATGGAATATAAAAACTTGTTTAAAATTGATATGAAAATTTGAACGGAGATTTTTTAAATGCATGTCTTGTATTTTATGGTCCGTTTCCCAATTAATTTTGATCACGTATATTTTACACTCAATTACCAGGTGCAAATTTTTTTATTTTTTTTACAATACCAATCTTAGCGTATTCAATTCGTCGCCAATTAAGTTAATAAAACAGGTTAATTTATTTTACACTAATTCTATATTTTGGGGCAATTAAATTTTTTTTAGCTCGCCCTATAAGTAAACAAAATAATAAAACGGTGAAACTGAACTGAGCTAAAAAGAAAGTGAGAACTTCTAATCTACGAACACTAATGTATCCGGTATTTCCTTTCTCATTAGTCTTTGTGGATTAGAGGTTCTCACTTTCTTTATAGTACCTTTAAGTGAGTAGGTCATTTGGCACAAGTCCAAGTTTTTTATTTGGCAACCCCACAGATCAAAAGAAGTCATGCATACTAAACAAATTTTTTTCAATGCTATTTTCTCTTCATATTGGCCCAAGTTTCTCATAATCGTACATGCATTTTGCATAGTCCGTTTCAGAATGAGCTGTGTCATAACTATTGTCTGTTTCAAGTCAGTTTTTACTGCAATGCTGTTCTCATAAGAACAAGCACACAATCACTGATCATGAATATGATAAAGAACTGTACGTGTGTGCAAATTTCGAATAACTTTTATTAATTTTTTTTGAATTCATTACATAAAGCTCTTGAGCAAAATACACTTGTTTATATTGTTCTTTAAAAAAGCACTATGATCAATACTGTAAAAGTACCATGCTAAATCTTAATAGATAGGATTTTTAAATCTCTATTTTTTTACTTTTTTTTAAATAAATAAATTAATAACCTTATTTTCAATACTTCTTTGATTTGGGAAATTAAATTTCACCCAATTCCATTAATCCCAAGCAAATTGGCCTATTCCAAAATAAAAAGCTTATGACCCTTTTATTTAAAATCTGATTAACAACAAAATAGAGCTAAATTATAAGATAGTATTATTAGTATCATTAGTATTATTAGTATCATACAAAAATATGTTTCTTATTTATGCGTTTTTAAGCAGCAAACAAAAAAAATTCAGAATTTGTCTTTAAGTGGACTTGGGTCCTTTTACAAATGACCTATTCAAGTATGTTAATAAGTTAAAACAAATTAAAATATTTTCTGTTAGAGATAAATCTGGATAATCCACCATTCAGTCTTTGCAAATAGTCCACTCACTGCATGGTAATCTCCTAATGATCTCTCTAAAGTCATCTGCCAACTTTGTGGAATTACTGATCACTAAAGGTGTGATGCTGTTAAAAGTCATTATAAATAATGGAACAGACCTCTTAAATAAAAGTGTTATTCAAAAATATTGATTACTGAACAGATTCCCATTTGAAAACATTCCCTATTTAGTCTTAAAAAGAATTTTATTTCGTTTTTGAATTTGAAACGAATTCAATAAGAGCGAGAGAGAGAGAGAGAACGTGAAACAAGCATCTGTTGTTCGAATGTTGCTGCCGCTGCTGTATTAGAATAATCGATCGTCGTGTTCGAAGTTTTCGCGCAGTTTGACTCCTTCCTTCCTTCCTCGTTAGAAGGAAAGATCGAGAAACTCATTTGCTCCCAGTGAAACGATTGGACGCCACTCGGAAATGCCGGAAACGCCCCCGAGCGCCAACGACTTTGGGCTTCTCCTCCCGGCGCTTCGAGCAAACTCCATCCTTTCCTCGTGCCACCTACGAAAAGATAGTGACGCTGGGCACCGTCATCAGCGGAGATGACGACGACGGCCATCACCCTCCAAACTTACCCTATTTAAGTCGTTTTCTAATATCAGCAAGGGCCACGGAACATTAAAACCCGATCGGCTACAAGATCACTGCCTTTGCGCACAATTCGCTTAGGGAAAACAACATCAGGCAGCTCTCTGGATTATTCTAATATATACGAAGCAATTTGAATAGACATTAGATTCGCAGAAAGGAAAGTCGTTTCATCCAAATCACAGAGTCGTCCTCTTCGCACTAAGGACGTCGCAACTCTTATTATTATTATTATTATTATTATTATTATTATTATTATTATTATTATTATAGTGGGTTAGATTCCTCGAAGGACAAAGACAAACGCAAACATCCATACACTCGGCGGCATCTGAACCCGCGACTCCGGTTCCGAGAGCGACAAGACCTGTGCTACCAAGCCACCAAGCCGGCAACTTTTATCATATTACAGAATTAAAGCAGAATAGAAAATGCAAGTATTGCATTAAGCAAATATTTACTTTATACGAGGGAAGTCAATAAATGGATATAGAAACTTAACAAATAAGGGTACTGACTTGAAGATTGCTTTTATTTCTCCACATAATCTACCTATACAATGAGGCACTTTGTACAGCTTCATCGCTGGGAAGGTGATGCTCACAGTCTTCTGGGATCACTAGAGCGTATTGTTTACCACATTCCGGTAGCAAGAGTAAACTGTGAATTCCGATTTCTACTGTAACATCATCGTGAAATTCTTAGGGCCAGTTCACTATCTACTTTCTGAAGTGAATCTTCTCAACTGAGTCTTCAGAAACAATAGACTTACAAGACTTGGTTGCAACAATGTCACCGTATTGTTGTTGAACATTCAGTTGAGAAGTCTCGGCTGAGAAAGTAGATTATGAACTGGTCATTCGACAGAAGCGACCAGAACTCCTCATCAAAGGCGTGTAGTTATTGCATGATAACGGGAATCTTTATATTCCAACACGACAATTGAGCATCCTGTAAAAGTTCAACTGGGAAGTTTTCGAGCATTCCACGTATAGCTCTTACCTTGCTCCAAGCGATTTCCATTTATTCAGCTCCAAGCTGTACAAAGGAAATTCACCACCTGGTTTAGACATCAGATCAAAGAATTTTATGCTGCTGGTTTTGAGGAGCTTGTACAACGATGGGACAGGAAGATTACGCGGAGAAATAAAAATAGCTTTCAAATTGGTATTCTTATTTGTTTCATTTCTATATCCATTTGTAACTTACTTACTGACTTCCCCTCATATATGCACTTCAAAGGTTATAGCAGAAAACTAACATGGACTATCTCTTCAAAACGTTTTGTCTGTATAAGGAAATATCTCTAACCACAATAAACCTATCCAAAATATGAAATGCCGCACCCGATATATATTTCGAAGGCTATGCCTTCATTTTCAATGGCAAGATCAAGACTGGCCATCAAAATGTATTTAACAACTAGCAGAGGACCCGGCGTTGCCCGGGATAATTACACAGTAGGTAAACAGAACAATCTCAAGAAGTTAAATAAACTGATGTGTTTTTTGAAAATAAACTGTAATAGGTTATGCACAGCTAAAACGTGCCAAACACACAAACACACACATAGAAACATATACACACTTTTCCCAATCGTCTGAACGCTTGTTAGGGAGCTGAAGGAAGACACGTGTATCTCCTTTGCCTCATCGAGAGAGACTGCCCTATCTATATCGTCTATTATATCCATTTCCTGTTCATTGTTACTAATTCTTGGAAAAGAATGTTCTATCATTGCATCTTCATTTTATGTTCATTGTTATAATTCTTTGAAATGAATTTTCTATCATTGCATCATCATTTTGTGCTCATTGTTATTGGTGATTTGCGTGTTGATACCATTGTTGATACCTATTGTTGCACAAACTTTGCCTTTCATTGTTGGTCATGAGATATATATTGTTGATCCCTGCCTAGTGTTTGTGGATTGCGTGTTTATACCATTGTTGATACCTATTGTTGCACAAACTTTACCTTGCATTGTTGGTCATGAGATATTGCTCATTAATATGCCCTGCCATAACCATGAATATCGATTTTTTATCAATAATTATTATTTTTCCGAAATCTGAGGTAGACAGTGACCTTCCTCATGCTTTGAAGAAGAGCCAAAAAAGTAACTATAGTTCCATGAGAGTTAAAAATTATTTTTAGCTTAATAAAAGTGTTTACATGTTCAAAATTATTTTAGATTAAGATCGGAATAAAACTGTAGATTTGCATAAGAAACAAACAAATCCACAAACAAACAGACCCACAAACATCCTTCTTTATATATATAGAACTAGCAGAGGACCCGGCGTTGCCCGGGATAATTACGCTTGTAGGTAAACAGAACAACCTCAAAAAGCTAAATTAAACCTCCAAATTGGTTAAATAATAACTCAATCACTACAATATAGAGCGAAGGGACTCTCCATTCTAAGAAAAATCCGAAAGACAGGAATTTACCTCTTCACTGAAAAAACCCATTCTAGGTGATATACCGGGACTTGATTTACCGAAAAAATTTTTTTAAAGGCTCACAATGGATGGACCTCTCTAAGGATGCCTTCTAGTCTAAATGATTTTTTACTCACGTAATCTTACTTTAGATGTACACTTGATGTTGCTGCAATTTCCTTTCTTTCGATATTTTGAAGCAAAAATTGGCCATTCATCACTTTGTGTAGTCTAGCGGTCGCCGATTCTTCTATTTACTTGCTTACCATTTGCTCAATACAGCATGGTGCTTAAGGAGTGCTTCCTCTATCGTCTTTCACAATAGTCTGCTAACTCATTATCTCCAGTTAAGTGATCATTTTTAAAGATTTTCGAGAAATTGTTAAGTACTAAGAATTCTCTTTTCTAAGAAAAGCCTGAATAACAGGAATTCTATGCATTGAATTCTATATTGCACAAACTTTGCCTTGCATTGTTGGTCATGAGACATATATTGTCGATCCCTGCATATTGTTGGTGCATTGCGTGTTGACACCATTGTTGATACCTATTGTTGCACAAACTTTTATTTGCATTGTTGGTCATGAGATATATATTGTTGGTCCTTGCAGAGTGTTTGTGAATTGCGTGTTGATACCATTGTTGATACCTATTGTTGCAAATACTTTGTCTTGCATTGTTGGTCATGAGATATTTGTCATTAATATGCCCTGCCATAACCATGAATATCGATTTTTTATCAATAATTATTAGTTTTTCGAAATCTGAAGTAGACAGTGACCTTCCTCATGCTTTGAAGGTCATGTATGCGAAATTTTATCAAGATCGGAATAAAACTGTAGATTTGTATAAAAAACAAACAAACCCACAAACAAACCCACAAACAAACATCCTTCTTTATATATATAGGACAGTAACAGATGTGAATGGCTAGATTAATTTTCACTGGTTGCACTCAACAGAACGAGCCAATCAGAGAAGGCATACAAAGAACACGAGATAATTCTAGGAAATGGAACAAGAAAACCAAAACCTAAGATTCACTAAATCAAATAGAAGAGACTCTGGGATTAGCCCCGTTTCACCATTTAATAACTTATTAGAATCCTTTTATGGGTTTCAGAGCTCTCAAAGATGTTTATAATTGATTCCTTGAACCGATAAACCTAAGTAACTTAAAATTATCTAAATTAATGCTGTGACAAGTTTAGATATCTTGCTTTGAGAATAACCTTTGAAATACGTATTGGGTGTTTCATATCACGAATAGTTTTTTTGTGGTTAGAGGTTTCCCCTTCTTATACAGGACATTCCACAACAAAGTTGCTTCTTATTTTTTTATCAAAGCGTTTTATCTTAATAACATTTTAATAATACACTTAACCAACTCTGGTGGGATGGGAAATTGTTCTATTCGTTTGAAAAAAAAAACTACTCCATACAACTTATCGATTGCCGATCTTAAAAAGTTTCTATGAAATGAATACAGGGTTATTCAAACAGGGTGATGCAAAAGTAAAGCTGATTTATTTTTTATTGAACTGGCATACAAAATCCATATTGATATGAAAAGGTAGATCAATGTCATGAGTTTCGTATGGACTTCAAGCGTTGGATATGAGCACCATGGGTGGCACGGCAGATGTCTAAACGGCGTCTCAACATATCCTGATGCATTCCTTCAAATCGTCCAGTTATTGTGATAATGGGGAAACAAGCATGACGTATCCTTCACAAAATGAAATCGCCCAATGTTGAATCAGGTGATCGTGGAGGCCAGAGCGTCCTGGTAAGGTAGCGTTCAGGGGTCGCGAATTACACACACGAGCGCGCGCACACAAAAGCACGCACGCACACACACACACACACACACACACACACACATACACGCACACACATGTATACAAATATTTTACATATGATGTTTAATTCAACACAACTTCATATCAACATGGTTTTTGTATGTCAGTTCAATAAAAAAATAGCTTTACTTTTGCATAACCCTTTTTGAATAACACTGTTTATACAAAGATTAAAGCTATACGCCATTATGTCATCCGATAACGTGTTAATGATACAATACTGTAATTAGTATTGCTTGTTTGTCATGGTTTGTGCAAGGTAACTGTGTATAGTCTAGCCAATATCAAGCGAAATTTTTAATTCTAAAAGGTTTTTGATAGTCTTAGCAGTCTATTAAGCTGAAACCATAAAAAGTAACCAAAGTAATAAGTCCACAACAAGAGGTTTCTTTCTCCTTATTATTGCGTTTATCCACAGTTTCTCGATTATTTTTGCTAAAGTGACCAAAGAACAGCAAGCAATAGTTTCAAAAGAATATTAAGATACAATGTTTATAACGTTAGCTTAAGTGAATATGATTGTAAAGCGATGAAAAATCCATTGATTTCGTGTGCGAATAACTTCATGCATAGCAAACATTATTTTGACGTAATTCGGTTATGTGACTGCATTCGCTTTCAACGTGCAACATGAACAATTTACATTAACAATAATATCAACTTTGAACTTGTATTTCGGATACGATTCAGGATATCAGAAAACAAAGCAACCGGTCTACATGTGGGTAACTTTAATAGAAGAGACTCCGGTGCGCGAAAGTTACTACGGCTCAGAACACATTATTTTACCCACATTTTGTCGACTTCACTACACATTATTTTTTTAATATATGCTCATTCTATATAATGTTCGTTATTATTACGATCAATACATATGATTTTCTTCCAAATCGACTATTTCGCTACGAATTTTTCCATTATACTGAGCTCAGCAATAATGACTTCTGAAGGCTGTGGTAGTCTGCCTCATGAAAGAAAATAATAGGCATGGTTAGGCCGCACAATTGAGTGAATTGAAATTGCCCCAAGCCAATTTTAAACGAAACGGGGGGTATTTGCGCTACATATGCCTCCGTCTAAAATAAAGCCTTTATTTCGTAGAGAAAACGTTAAAATAAGTATAGAAAATGAGAAAATATAGCAACAAAATAATTAATAATGAATGAGTTCTGTGGACTACTGAATTCACATATTTTTTCAACGACTAACTCTATTAATTCTTTTCACAATAATTCTGCGACATGTACGAAGCCACAGAAACCTAATAAATATTAAGCAAGCGCATAGTGGGTAGGATGCAACGCACCGTAGTAGGTAATCATCCATTAAAGGCAGTGGCTGAAGAGAATAAGCTTAATTTTTTACCCTTCGTGGTTCTAAACAACAAGACAGAAGTAGATCAGGGAGAGGCCATTGTCAGTGGGAGACTAGAAGAACTATTATTTAGCGGACTACGCCTTCCTTCTCTTTTGTGTTAATGCAAATGCTGTTTTGATTGGGAAACAGGCCTTGCTTTGCCTTGCCTACCCGACTGCCTTCTTTCCTTTTCCCCCTTTGAGCCCAGAAACTGTGCTCGGTGGAGAAGCAAAAGAGAACCTTCAATTCTTCACCCTCCCTTCCACTTTTTTTTTTAAGATTAGGGATAAGGTAGGAGGCCTCCAATCTCCCCTTATCTGAACTGAGCGAACGACCAGAATTTTTACTGCAATGAAGAAAATTGAAGTTAAATTTCTTGCACACGTGATGCGAATTTTCTCTTTGCCTTCGGAGAAAATTCTCAAATCTGATTTTAAACATTCGAATCAAGTTTAAAATGCTGCAACCACCATCTGCTCTTATGTTCCCTTGATCTTCTTCCCAAATAGAGTGAAGGGGGAAAAATCTATAAAATAATTTTAAGATTCTCTAGTAAGAAATACAATATTTATTTATAAAACATTAGTAAAGCATAAATAAATTGAGCTTAAATAAGAATTTTAAAATATTATAATTATAATAGGATTAAAACGGAATATATAAATTAATTTTCAAAATCAATGAAGAGAATATTTTTCCTCATTTCGTTTCCCTTTCTGAATCGCAATAGCTTTTGTTTATCAATAGACCATGTTTACTAAGAGGATAACTCCAAAATTAATGCACAATATTTTTTTAAATTTATTTTTTATTCTACACCTTTACAACTTATGGAGGTCATAGATACAACCTTTAGGAACAACATGTCATTTTTCCACATAATCCCCATCCCTTTCAACTGCCTTACGCCACCTTGGAACGAGGGCGTGTATGGTTACAAGAAAAAAGTCTCGACCAGCACATTTGAGCCACTGTTTAGCAGCAAACACGAGGGAGTAGTCATCTTTAAATTTCGTTCCGCGAAGGATAAATAACCAAAGAGATGGTAATCGCATGACGCCAGATCAGGACACTAAGGTGGGTGGTTCAGTGTTCTCCATCCAAGTTTTCTGATCCCCTCTGTGGTTTTGTGACTGATGTGGCCGTGCGTTGTCGTGCAGTGGCAGAACATCCTGCTTCTCCCGATGTGGTTGAACACGACTCATTGTCATGTAACGTAGTGCACATTGTCAAGGGTTTGTGCAGTGCATGCTCTCCCGCTGCGTGGAGAATCCCGAATATTGGCGTGGCTTCTTTCACCTGATAATCTGCTTGCCCACCGACTAACCGTACTGCGATCAACAGCTGCATCTCCATACACCTTTTTCAACCTTTTGTGAATGTTTCCCACTGTCTCGTTCTCACATCATGTTTCTTATGACGAATATCCAGTACAGCAGCTATCTTGAAGGAGTACTATCATGGCGCCACTCACGGGAACGACTTAAACTACATTTGATCCCCAAATGGGTGGATTTACGCTTTCGTGCACACTTTTTGCCAAACTTTCAGCTATGACCTCCATAAAATATAAAGGTGTAGAATAAAAATTAAATTGAAAAAAAAAATTTGTGCATTATTTTGGAGTGACCCTCGCATGTTCTTCTCAAACATCCTTCAGGAAATAATATAAAATCGCTAACAACAAAAACTGCCTTATGCATGTAAATAATTCTAAAAGGCATTTATCGTAATTTAAAGCATTAATAAAACACTTTAGGCCTATCATCAAATTATTAAGTAACGGAAGAATGGAGCTACTTATTGTTTTCACAATGTCCGTCTGTCTGTCTGTCTGTCCGGCCGTCCGTCCGTCCCCTTCATAATTTCCACATTTTTTTGAGGTAGAAGTTTGAAATTCGGAATATAGCTTACTATGGGCATGTACACCTTCACTATTTAGTTTGGTTTTGATTGGCCCACCGGGGTCGGTGTTTTGGGGGCGGAAGTTAGAGGGGACCAAAAGGTCTACGCGTATTTATGCATATAAAGAAGTGAAATTCGGTATGCAGATTCCTCTAAGCAAGATCAACATTACTATGCAGTTTGGGCAAAATTGTCCCAATAGGGTTGGAGTTGTGGGGGTGGCAGTCACTTGGTCTTTAGAACTATGGCAACATATGGCATGTGATATATCATTCGATCGGAAATGATGAGAAACGAAAGAAGTTAGAGCTTTTTTTCATTTTATAAATACTACGTTAGAGAAAATCAATTTTTCAATTAAAAACATGTAGGGGGGGGGGGTTAAAAAGTGCAGATGAAAGGATAAAAATAGATGACCTCCGCGCTTCCGCTACTTTCCTATACCTTCCTCGGGAGGATTAATTTCTTGTTAAAATTGGTTTTTAGAACTAAAAATTATTTTTTGTTTCAGAGAATTTTTTTAAAAATTAATACAGGCTATTTGCAAACTGTTCTAAAATCAAAACTAATATTAGAACGTAATAGCAAAAATATTTTAATGAATATGAAAAAATAATAAATGTATTGGTAGACGAAACAATGCAATAATGATTTATAATATACCAAGTAAAATTGTGAAGCCTCGAATTCAGGCCAAATTTCTCTAATCCTGAGGAGACACATTGAGAAATATTAACAAGCTGTGCTTCTTCACGACTACACATGCTCTGTCTTGCTAGCTACTGCTTCTCGAAAATAACTTTTCGCCCAATTTGTCTAAGATACACTTACTACTAGGGAAAAATTCATAACCAACGTTGCGTTTAATTAATGAGTTTGTTTCTATTAAATATGATAATTTCCTATTTGGCAAACCCTCATAAGATCTCACTGAAGATCACTTGCTTAAAAAATTTCACAGGCCAACAATGAAAAAACTATTTGAATGAATTTGTCTTATTTTTGTGGTTTTCAGTGTGCAATCATTTTCCTTTAAATTGACTATACGCCGCACAGCTTCAATTTCAATTTTTTCACTGTATGGGTGCAGGCGTCACCTGAATATGCTTGTGTAAATTGGTTAACTGACAATTCTTTTTGCACGATTAAATTTAAAGGTGAGAACAAAAGCACTCCTTGATTCAAATTAGTTATAAAATCAAAATTTATTAGAATATTCTTACACGTTCAAGGCTACAGTTGTATCAGCTCAAAGTTTCATGCAGTATCGATTGGTATCACACATACTCGATGTGCGCCTCTCCTGTTACTCGGCAGACATCGCTTGGGCCGGTATATGCGGCGTGATCGACTTTACAGCTTCAAGTGATGCGTTCCAACAGATCATTCAAGGCTGCGGCTAATGGAGATACCTGGAGCTTGGAAGAGCCCGGTGGCAATCTCAACAGCGTGGTCATCCCACAACATCGCCAATGGTGTGAGAATTCGTTGTTCAGACATTCTCTTTGTTACGTGCGATCCATAGCTTAGAATTTAAAGAACTTCAAAACCCGTTGAATCATTTATAATAATCCTGGATTCTGTATTCGCATCTTTCATGGAACTTATGCAAATCATCATATCATTAGCAGCGTTTGGTTTTAACAACGATATGAAAGTACTAACTTGGAAACATTAGTGCTGAACTTTTCTTTGAACTCGATGCTCCAATATCAGTTATTCGTAGCCACATATGAACTCTCTCTCTCTCTCTCTCTCTCTCTCTCTGGACTCTTGTAAGATATTTTTTTATTTTTAGTTTCTATTTTACTCTTGACAGAAAATAAGAAGGCAAATAAAAAATTGTTTTTGGTGGAAATTGGTGGACTAGTTAAGTGTTCTCAATTCAAAAAATGAAATCAAATTGTATATTAGGAGCTGAAATTTTGATTCATCTCAAGATACATCACATTTCTAATCATGAAAGTCTAATGACGTGTTCCTTCGGCCACAGAAAGCAAGGGCTTGTTTTTCTTTATCTTTTTTTTCTGAGTTGATTGAGGCATTGCCGCAGCCGTTTGTCTTGACATTTTCCTGCTGATATTATATGGTCCAATGTGCCTTTTTCGGTTGGCTATTGGGATTCTGGAAAGCTTTCTGTGATCCGTGTCATCAACCAGACGTGTTCGTCCATGTTGTTCGTGAACATCAGAAGGGTAGCCATTTTAAGAAATGCTTAATCCAATTCTTCAATCATCATGAATCGTTTCCTCGTTCGAAATTATTGAAACCACCTCAGTTCATCATTCTGTTGAGCTATCATTGCACAAGCCGAAGCTTAGGACGTTATTTCACTATATACTCTGTGCGTAGGGTATTCGAGGACATGTGATTGAGCGCTGCAATTATGTGTACATTAATATCGGTACTTTCATCTTTATAGAGCATAATTGGAGGACTTTCAGCTAACCCAAGAAATGAAAAGACACGCTTTATCATTGCGCTACACGCACAGCACAGCGATGTTGAACTAAAATAAAATAAATTCTATTCTTTTATTAAATTAATTATTATTTTTAATTATCATTTATTATTTTTTTTTACAAAATTTTAATAAAAACTTAAAAATTAAATTCCTTTTCTTGCAACATTTTTGAAAGTCGCCAGATCGTTTGTGCACAGAGTTCGGGAGGAGTTGGAAGTCTCAGACGGACATGTTTCGCCTGTAGCTAAGCGCAAAAAGCACGTACGTTCTAAATGTATGAGAACACCACAATTTGTACAACACGTGCAAAATATTATCGATGCGAACCCAGGAATGCCCATCAGAGCCATTGCGGTTTCCGAGGGCACAATCCGCACCGTGGTGCTTCAGGACCTTCGTTATAAGTCGAATGTGCTGAGAAAAGGGCAGCTCATGTCGGCGAAAAGACAAGACCAACGACTGCTTCGAGCAAAGCGGTTATTAAACAAGGTCAAACATCCGGAGGAACCTGAATTTCCGATAAAAAAAACGACCAGGACCAAAAAGTGAACCGGCGAATTGACGGATGGTTATGTGCTGATCCCTCGGATGCCTCACGTGTTATGCACACCTAGTTACCGCTACTGTGATGGTTTAACGAGTGGTGAATAGCGAAGGACACGTCATGCCACCCCACTTCTTTCTACAGAGTCTTTGAATGAATGCTACTGGCTACACTGCGATGCTGCAAACAGTTGTGAGGCCCTGGATAGACAACGTTCGCAATGGCAGGCCGTATGTCTTTCATCAGGACTTGCATATAAAGGTATGACAACACAAAAATGGTGACAACCTGTCTGCATGTTCACATCACACAGAAGGTAGCCACCTAACTCCCCAGATCTCAATCTCCTGGACTATTACGTGTGGGGCGTTGTTGAACTGGAAACTAATCTACATTCCCAAAATACCATTGATTCCGTCAAGGCTGCCATTGGCAGGGTAATGGCCGACATCCAGAAGGACCATTTAATTTGGGCATATCAACGCTTCCGCTCGCGCATTGAAGTCGTTATTGCGGTTAACGGCGGTTATGTCGAATAAACCTGTTCTCTAACTCTTTCTACATCTGTGAACCTAATTTTGTACGAATAAAATAAGTCGTTTATCTTACATGATGTTTTTGTTCTACTATCTGCATCGTTGTCCTCAAATATCCCACATACCCAAGTTATTCATATATTTGCAGCCATTATTTCCATTAAATTGTGAAGCAGTATCTAACTGGAAAACATGATATGCTGGTCAATACGGGAATTCTGATTTGGATTCATGCATGACAATTTGAAGTATGTGCTAGATAATTTACATTTAAGTTCAAATGCAGGGCCGTTTTAACGTATGGACACTTTGGGCACTGCACAGCTAGACTGTTGCCTAGAATGTTTACCGTGTTACAAGGAGCGCTCATGTCGAACATATGTGAAGGTCATACAAACGTGGAGGGATATAAACATACAAACCTATCATTCTGTCGTATATTTTGGCAGGGTTTTTTGTTTTTGTACCTTGATACACACATTTTCACGTATGGTATGAAGAGATTATTGCCATCTAAGATGATTCATGACACAGAATTTAACATTTGTACATCAACCATAAATGACTTCATACATGTAATTGCAAGAAGATAAAATTCTCGTGCATTGAATTAAATTTGAATGTCTTCCTTTAACATGTTTTAAGAGTTTTCGTTCCAATATAAATACATTCTTATTAAAAGCCTACATTTAGACACCAAATAAATGTAATTTCCTGAGGAAAAAGTTATATGTAGTCATTAATTTTCAAAAATTATCAAAGAACAAAGATGGTAAGAATATTTTTAACAGGTCATTAAATTATAAAAATACAACACAATTCTAAGAGCAGCTTCTCTATTAACAACCCCAGTGATGTTTAATAAATTACTTGTAGAAAATATGTATTCTATGTTCACTTATAGAGTACACACAAATTCTCTGATGTGACACGGAGTATTATATTATCGCTTTTGATGCTCACAGTTAAGGGTGCCAATTAATTGATCAGGGAACGTTTTCTTAAAGCTTATTTTTTCCAATTGAAAAGAAAGTAGAAAATCTAAATAAATACAAGGGCTATATTAAAGATTTCTTCCGACAAAGAAAGAAAAAAGAAACAACGGGAACAGGATTAGCGCAGCCGTTTTGTGGCCACACCCCCCTCAAAAAAAAAGAAAACCCGAAATACTCGAACAAGAAAGTGAAAAGAATGGCCTTTCAGCTAATCCAACCACTTGTTTAAAGAACTGTGCGAAATGATTTCATAATTTTTTTATAGTGAGCTAGAAAAAAAGAAGGAAAAAAAAGAGTTAGAGAAAAAACGTCCTCCCCCTCATGGCAACCTCCAATTGGCTGATCGTTAAAATTGCTCATTACGAGCAGAGCAATTAGCTTCAATTGCCGTTGCGAAACGACTATGGGGGATAAGAACGGTCCCTACCTACTACTACTACCCATCATCCCCCAGCCCCGTACCCTCATCACCACATCTTTTTCTTTTATTTTTTCATCTCTCTCTCTCTTTGCCTCATCCTCCTTCCATCGTCGTTTTTCATTTTTTCCCCTTCATTTAACTATGGGACTTTTTTTGGAGAGAGGAGCACCACATGGTTCCCCTACTCCATGAATAATCCATGCATTGCTTTTTAAATGTTTTAAAACAAACTCCTTTAATTAATTGCTATTGTATACGTATAAATAAAGCAATGGCGAGATGATGGCTTCATACTGAGAAATTAATACCGTAATACTAGACCTTACACCATTGTGCAAATAAATTGAAACAAACAATTTCAAGTCTTGCGGGATCCTTTTTGCTTTGTCGAAGCAAGTAAGCGTCATCTCTAGGAGTTGTTTCCTTTATAGAGACCACACTTTCCTTTACGTTTAGGAGAAACCGATCCGGTTTCCTGCTTCAACTTGATGACACGGCTGATAGTTGCTAAACTCACACCAATCACTAAGGAATCTCTCGATACGACTTAGCTGTGTGTGTTCGTGCAGAGTTACGATCTTCGTACGTTTCCTAGATGTCATATCCATCTCGAACGGCGGTCGAATCACATCTGGTCAGGTTTCTAAAATAATGAAATACTGTAGCTGCTAACGTAATGATTGTATCATCAATGTACGCTATGGCGGTCGGACAGGATTCTCAAACTTGATGCAATACAGTTGCTGCTGACGTAAAATGATTGCATCGGCCAGCATAAAAAGTGGTCAAACTGACTTTTCGTTTTTATTTGAGTACAGGATTACGTGTAATATAGAAAACATGCTTTGTTTCAATTAATTTGCACAAGGGTGTAGGTACAGCATTCGTTCATTTCAAATATGAGAGGTATTCAGAAATTAAATTCCAACGAATAAAACACAAAAAAAACATCAGCTTGCTTGTATTTGAAGAGTACACTTAACACTATATTTCTACGTAGGTTCCACCATTTTTTTATTTATTTTTGAGGCACTTGTTGTGCGTTGCACCGGTGCTGTTCCCTTGTCTCAGAAAGGTGCCGCCAGCGATGCAAATCACATGACAACGGCTTATTTGACCTGGTCATCGTTATGGAACCGCTGTCCACCAAGGAAGGATTTCAGATGTTTGAACAAATGGAATTCAGGTAAATATATTAATAATAAAATGGATGGAAAAATTCTGCGACCTGGATTCGAACCAGGAACCTTGACTGTCATGGTCGACACCTCTACCAATCGGGCTATCGCAATGGAATTAATTTGGTCCAATGTCTGCACTGTAGCGGAGTGCAGGCGTGCACTGTCCTGAATCTACACCCTGGACAAGCATACCATGTCACTTATTCTATATGTGCCTTCAAGTTAAAATGGATGGTAACCGTAATAAAGTGCATATGGAATTACATATGGAATTGCATATGGAATTACATCGAAATCGAAGTATTTCTCATGAAGATAAATTACTAACGAACACCTAAACGGAATATAATTTTCTTAGATTCAAGAATAAAATCCTAATGTTAATGTTTAGTAGATCTACTATATAATGCAATCTATCCATCCGGATGAAAACGGAATTTGGGAGAGGATAAAGTGTCTTTGCCCAAAATTTCAAACTAAAGTATTTTTTTGAGTAAATAATTTACACAAAAACAGCTTTCGATAAACAGCTTATAATTTTCTCCGTAATTTTGCCGTCTTGTTTCTTATACAGTGGTGTCCAAAAGTTAAGGGTAAATGTAAAAAATAAATTTTAATAAATAAATCTAGAATAACGACAAAAGATGGTACGTAAATATCATATAAATCAGTTAAACCAATGCGAAATCACGATCCGGTATCTCAGAAATGCAAATTTATGCAAAGTGATCAAAGTGATCAACATGCAATAAACATGGTAGAGTAAATAATACGGTCATATTAAACACTCTTGCAAGACAAATTAGGAGAACTGCTTGCTATGTTTCAAAAATTAAAACTAATATCTGAACAAAAAAACAGTAGAAATAAATAAACATAAATGATAATTTTTAATTTCTCTACGTTTTTCTTTGATGAGATATTAGTTTTAATTTTTGAAAATTGCTTTAGTCTCAACGTATTGGTATTTCCTTGTTATCGTTGATTTTGCGTTTAATATGGACCATAGACGCCAAATTGATCTTCTCACGAAAGGCAGAATAATCGGAAGACTCGAAGCAGGATAGTCACCAACGAAAGTCTCCAGAGAATTGAATGTGCCTCAATGTGTGATTTTCAAACTTTGGAGACAGTTCCAAGACACAGGAGATGTTACACGCTGACAAGTGCAAAGTCGCCCAAAGGTTACAACCACTCATCAGGAACAGTATTTACAATTAACTACAGACAATTTTTTGAAGCTAAAGGAAGCTGGTCTTTAGGAAAGACGCCCGGAAGTTTGTGTCCCACACCACAATGAGTCATAGGGTCCGTTTAAACTGCAGACGAGAATATCATAACTGGACTTTGCATCAGTGGAGCAACTTGCTATTTACCGATGAGTCCAGATTCAGCTTACAAAGCGATTCTCGTCGAACCACTACCTGCAACAACATCAAGGAAAAGTATGGCGGTGATGGAATCATACTAAACGGACGCTTAGAGCTCCACATCTTTAAAAAAGGTACCGTTAATGGTCGGAGATACAGAGACGAAATACTGGAAGGTCACGTTAGAGATTTCAGAGGTGCCGTGGATCCAGATTTTATTCTCATGGACGATAATGCACTTCCCCACAGAGCTCTGCTGGCGAGGACTTTCTCCAAATAAGGATATCCAACGCCTGGAGTGGCCAGCAAGATCTCCAGATATGAATCCGATTGAGCTTGCGTGGGATGTACTAGGGAGACGAATTGTATCCCGTCAGCCAGAGGTCAAAGCTGTTCTTCGTTAGGAGTGGGATTTCTTGCCAACCGAGCTCTTGAACAACCTCATTGAAAGCATGTAACGCACGTGAGCGGCTTGTATGGCATCTGGGGCCACGTGTGCTAAATGACTATATCCCATTTTAGTACCATTTTCACAGTGTTGAGGTAAATACTGCATAAGAATACTTAAGTCCAAAGCATTTTTATAAAAATTACTTAACGTGCACGTATAAGTAACTTTTTTTTTTTTTTTTTGGTACTTACAAATACAAGTATAGGTGATTCGATTTTACTTATAAGTGCTAAAATTGAAACATCTGGTTCATAGCTTAAAAAACCGTAGAAAGTTAAAATTTAATTTTTTCTACTGTTAATAAACTTATTATTATTAGAATGTGCACATGTAGAAATCATGGGAAAATAGCTGCTTATGGGAATTCCACAGCACCATCTTCCCATGATTAGTCATTACGGAATTCAATTCCGCTAGTTGGATTGCAATTGAATTCCGTAATGACTAATACATGTATTATTTGAATTATTGTTTGCCAAACAAATTGTTTTTTGAAAACAATGATTAGTAACTGTTGATTTGATATGTTTTTTTTTATATATATTTAAATTTTGACCTGAAAATGCACCTAAATTTATGGGATCGATTATACAAGAGGGAAAATCTACACGATGTATCGATGCCGTACAAGAATCCAAAAATCGATTCTCGATTTTCCGTTGGAATCGATTCTCGATTCTTTTTCGATATACCACAGGGCACTAGGGATTTGAATAATTGAATATAATATCAATATTACAAATATCTTTGTACTCAATTTTAATTTGTATAATACTACTATTATGAATATTTTCATCTTTATCCTTTGTAAGATTTTGAATAACTTTCAATGGAAACCACGTCTGTTGTAATTCCACCAATCATGGGTGGATTAGTCACTTATGGTGACACGTCTCCAGTGATTGGTGGAAAGTGGCTATATAACAAAATGCTGTGAGTTGTGATTTTTACCTTTTGCCAGTTTAGTGTATGATTGTTTGAAATGCAATGAGAATATGCAGCCATTAAATCCGGTTTTTGACTTACAATAGAGACCTACCAAGAGTAGGGGGATAATGCACTTTCACGTTCAACAAATTTTCAGTGGTTTTAATCGAATGAGTTATCATATAAAATTTTGAATAAATATAAAAACCGTATTACAATAAATGTTAGTCAAAAAAAAGCTGCTAGACAACTAGATTCGAAATAAATACTATCATGAGATTACTGAAAGTGTAAATCCACCTATGTGGATGCTCTTCGGTGAAAATCATGAACGTTTCGCAAAGAGTGTGCACGAAAGTGTAAATCCACCTATGTGGGTGCATTTCGGTGAAAATCATGAACGTTTGCTAGTTTTGTAGTGATCATAGTTTTTGATGATGAGATTTCCTCGAAACGCGTTGAACAATTAAAAACCGCTACCATATCGCTATTTCCAGACCTTTATTTTTTCAGTAATTTACACAGCGATATAGACCATCATGCAGCCTTTAGATTTAATTGAATTAATTCCTTTTTTTTTTTCCTTAAAGGCTAATGCTAATGCAAAGCTAATGCAAAGGTGATACAATTATCAAAAAACAAGATGGCCGCCAATCGCGAAAAAAGTCACCGCAATCACTTTCCTTTATTATAACTTGCCGCCGTTTATTCATAATATAGGCATGACATTAAATAAATTTGCAACTTTAAAGGTGAAAGGTGAAATAAATTTTCGACCAGAAAAGTTTTTAACAGGAAATTGCGTTCTCTCTCCTGAAATTGTCAAAGAACGATTTTTAATGATTTTTTCATGATTTTCATAAAGTTAATTTTTGTTAGTGGTTTTTTAAATAAATACTTTTCTTATATCGCACTGCACAATGCAGTGCACATATAATAAACAAAAAAAATAACAATAATAATCAAACTAGAAACAAGAATTTTAGAATAGAATTTTGTTTGATGGGGGCGGGGTGTTTGTCCTGTAATTAATACATGTAATATGCACTGTTATAATGAAAAATTCTGCAAAAGAATGAACTTACAATAAAAGTGCATGTAATCTACTGCAACTGTATCGTTTTTGTCTTCAAAATTAAAGAACCTTTTATTATTTTTTAATAAACACCATCTGTACTTTATACTTATACACTGAGTGAGCATATTATTATGACCACCCTGTCAGTATCTCGTTGGGCCACCTTTTGCCTCTAATACTGCGGTGATTCTTCGTGGCATTGATTCCACGAGATGTTGGAAGGTGGTGGGAGGAATCTGACATCATGCCTGACGGATAGCACTGCCTAGTTGTGCTAGATTGGACGGTGGTGGATCCAGCCGTCTGATAATTCGTTCGACTTCGTCCCACAAATGATCAATTAGAGTGAGATCTGGGGATTGTGGGGGCCACCGAAGTAAAGTAAAGCCCCCCTCATGTTCCTGGAACCACTCCTGCACAATACGAGCTCTGTGGCATGGCGCATTGTCTTGCTGGAAGTAGTCATCTCCATTGGGGTACGCCATCAAAATGACAGGGTGGACTTGATCGGCGACGATACGGACGTATGCTGTGCCATCCAGACGTTGTTCAACACGTATTAACGGACCCAACGCATGCCAGGAAAACATTCCCCAGACCATAACACTGCCCGCACCGGCCTGAAGGGTTGTACTCATGCATGCGGGGTCCATGCTTTCGTGCTGTTTCCGCTAGATTCTCACGCGGCCGTCTGTATGAAGTAACTGGTATCTTGACTCGTCAGACCACATGATTTGTTTTCACTGCTCGACAGTCCAGTCCTTGTGCTCCTGAGCGAATTGGAGTCGTTTCCGCTTGTTGGCTGCAGACAGCAAAGGTTGCGAACAGGTCTTCGGCTTCCGTATCCCATGCGATGCAGTGTGCGGCGGAAAGTGCATTCAGAGACCGTTTTAAAGGACCCCTGATTAAGGTCAGCAGTAATTTGATGCACAGTTGCCCTTCTTGTTATCCTTTACCAGTCATGACAGTCTCCGTTCTGTCCGATCATCAACCATCCGCGGGCGGCCACAACGCGAACGTTCTGACCCCGTGTTCCAGCTAACCGTCCAGTCTTTAAATAATTTAAGGACGGCTGCTCTTGAGCACCCCACGAATGCTGCTGTTTCGCTGATACTCGCTCCATAGCTCCGAGCACCTACAATCATCCAGCATTCGAAGGCTGTTAAATCGCGTCGTTTACCCATACTTGAAGAATGGAACACCTCCACTGTTGTCGACGACACTCAGCTTCCCTTTTTATATTGGTCCGGGCCGCTAGCAACATTGTGGCGACATCCGTGCGCGCATTTGCATAAACATGTCAGGTGGTCATAATAATATGCTCACTAAGTGTATATTACTTAATACTTATATATGAAATTATGTACAAAGTTAGCTAAAATAGTATTTAAATATAAGTATAAAGTAATTCTCTCAAAATGTACTTAAGTCTAAATACAAAGTATTAAAAAATACTTATACTTAATAGTCAATATAAAAATACTTAAGTATTCCACAATACTGCATTTTCACCATGGTCTTTTTTCTGTTTTCATAAACTTCTTTTTTAAGAAATAAAACATGAAAAAAAAGTAGGAAAATAGCCGAAACTGTGGATACCGTCATATAAATAAACGAAAAACGGAAAACACTACTCCACATAGGTATTTTATTACAGACTCAGATGTACATTTCGGATTTCAAAAATCCATCACCATAAATATTTTGTTGTGGAAAAGCGGTTTTGGCTCATTGTGTTACCATTGATGTTATTTATCCACAGTTAAGGTAATTTGATTTTTTTTATTTTTATATAAGTTTACTGATATTGATTATGCTTAACCTATGGAACGAGTGTATATAAAAAAAATTTACAAAGCTGATTTAGCCTGTGAGATAGCAATTTACAATTTTTTATCTAATACTATAGTCATAATGTTCACAGGAGGCCATTGTGGACCAACACCAAATTTTAGGACAAGAAAAATGATTTTTTCTAAACACAATAGCATGCATCCCTTTGTGTAAATCACGATTCCTCATTTTTTAATAAAAATAATAGCTTAAACTCTAAATTACTATGAATGTCGAAAATGTGACTTGGTCTACTTGTATTTTCAGTCATCCCCTTGATGGAGAATTTTCCTAACCAATCTCAGGCCTAATTACTATTGCTTGTTCGCCCCCCCCCCCCGGGAAATTTTTAATAAGACTGCTCTAAATTACCATACTTGCCTCGATTTGCAGTAGTATTTCGTTAGTCCAAACTAATGGGTACCCGAATTTATCAGTTATACCCTAAAATTTATTTCCCATTGTATTGTTTTATGCTTATATACAGGCATTAAGTGTGATTAAAACAATATAGTGGCAGTAGTACAGTTAAAATTAAAGCAGTTTCCCTGCCTCAAAAGCTACCGAACATCTTTTCAAAACAATGTTACTTGCCCTAATTTACATGTCTACGATGTTTAAGAAAATATAAATAAAAGAAAGCCTTAAAATGGAACTCATTTGTGATTCATGTGGTGTAGTAATATGAGTCGCTCAACAGAGCTCAGCGAGTTCCAAATTGGTACCATCATAGAATGTCACCTACGGAATAAATCTCTGAGCGAGATTTCTTTCATTTTGCAAAACTCCGTTCAACAGTAAATGACGACATTGTCAAGTGGAAATCTTAAAGAGCAACGTCAGTTAAATCGCCAAATAGTAAGCCAAAGAAATGACAGATCGTGAGTGGTAGCATGTGTCACAATGATCGAATTGGAAGTCTTCACCTAAAACTATTACTGCAGAGTTCCGAAATGTCATTTCAAATATCGCCAATGCAATAACATTCGCCAGTATAAGAAAACCCTAGGTTTTCATGCCATGCTGCTGCTCATAAGCAAAATCAAGTACAGAGTGGTTAAAATTTACATTACACTATTCGGCCCCTCTAGAGCCCGTTCTGCTGACCCGGATTTTGATGAAACTTGGAATATACGTTTATCATGTGGAAGATCCTTTTACAATTAAACATTAGTTCAAATTTCGACCGCTACGTGGCACTTACCATGCAAGAAAGGGCACTAAGCCAATTAGGAAGGCTTTAAACACGCCTAAAAACTTTAAAGCTTTAAAATGCCACTAATCAGCTGTAAAATCATTCTTCACCATGCTTTTATAGAAGAAAGATCGAGCTTTACTGGTCAAGTTGCTTTACAGAACTGCGGTAAGTGTCCTGCTGCACTGCGAGAATTTCGACGCTTGAAAGATCTGCGAAAAGGATATAACAAGCAATGGTTTAAAAAAGATGATTACTAAATTTGAAGAAACTGGGGAGTTGGGTGTGGTGAGAGGAAGAGGGGTTTCAAATAAAAGTGAGGAAGAAATCGCTGTTGCTGTGGTTAAAAAAGCGTGTATTCTTCAACGAGTGCTCGAGCAGTGTTACGTGAGTTGTCTCTACCTTGGTCTACGGTAAGAAAGGTTCTGCGATGCATTTTAAAGCGGTACATATATGATCCATATAGTGCAAAAGCTGCTTCTTTAAGACCAGGATCAAAGCACTGATTTTGCTTGGGCGTTTTTGGCCAGAATAGCCGTTGACAATTCATGGCCTTGGAACACTTTGTGGTCAGACGAGGCGCATTTTACCCTAGATGGAGCAGTGAATACTAGAACTGTCCCATCTGGGATACTGCAAGTCCAAATGTTGTGCATGAACAGCTTCTGCTTCAAATTTCATTACTGTATTGCGTGGTTTATTGCTGATTTCATTCTTGACCCCTATTTCTTTGCGGAGAATACTCCTCAAGGTTTTCCATCACGGGTGCCCATTACCGTTAACTTCTGGAGTAGCAAGCCATTCCTGCTTTACAAGAACGAGAACGTTTAGAGACTACTGTCTTCATGCAAGATGGTGCAACACCCCATATTGCCCTGCTGATAAGAGAAGGAACTGCTTCGTGTCCACTTTGAAAATGATCGGGTAATTTCGAGGAGTTCTCCTCGTTCTCCGAACTTGAATCCGTGTGACTTCTGAGAATTCAAGTCATGGGGATTTCTGAAAGATCGTGAAACAGATCCAGTGGCTACCACCAGTTCTAGTGAAACAGGTCCAGTGGCTATCAGGATGAAACAGGTCTTATGAAGCGACGAATTTCGGAGGAGGAAGTGTTATGGACGAGTTGTTTATATCTAAAAACTTGAAACTAACAGATTACTGGCGCGTTCTAGATATATTCTAAATTAAGGATAATGCAATTTGAAATGAATTTAGCACAAAAGAACCTTAAATGAAAAAAAATGTCCACAAGTCTCTGTGGAAGAAAGAAATATTACTCCCAGCTGAGGAACATATTGAAGGGTCTTCGTATTGCGAAAAAAAGACATTTTGACTTTGTTGAAAGCAAGTCTCTGGCCCTAACACAGGTCTAACAACGTGCGGGCATGTTTTTCACAAGGCGGTTCAAGAATGCCTATTGTAAGAAGTTCCATTCCCGCAAGAGAACGCATCTTAGTTCTTTTGGAGTCCGTACTTATGTTTGCGGTATGCAATCCAACATCCGAGAGACCCCAAAAATGCTCAACTGGATTGTGATCAGATATCCTTGCCAGCCAAAATAATGTCACGATATTCTGTGATTCCAGGTAATCCTTTACCAAGATGTCTCGCAATCTCTACGTTTACCAAAAGTATTTGATGTCTCTTCTATAGATTTTTGCGCCTTTAAGCTCTTAAAACGGGACCTTGCTGACAGACTTTCCAAGACTATTGCTGGGCTAATGATTCTAATGGACTGAAATGTAGCTTTATGCAGTGAAAACCCTGCGATCACGCACGATTGCTAGGAACCAGGGCTATCATTTGGAAAATTGTTGGTCCTGGAGAAAAAATTTCCGGAACTTTACAGCACTGAAAAAACTGACCCATAAACGTGAATCAACCTATGTATGAGCGAGCATTAAACATTTTCTCTTAATAGAGACAAGGAATTTACGAACATTTTGTAAGTTGAATAAAAAGCTTTGTAAAATCATCTCACCTACAAGAAAATTGACGTTTGCATAACTGAAAAACAAAAGCTGGAATTTTCTAAATCATCTTTTGCTGGAGTATGCTATTCTGAGTGAGCCTTTTTGTTGTCAGAATAAGTAGCTTCAAAAAGTTTCCGGAATAAGGATATAAAAACTGAAATACTGTAATGCAAATGAAAAACATGTTATCAATAGCTCGCAACAAGTCTCTGCATTATTGTTGGCGCGCGTTTCGAATACGCGCGTAAAACGTTTCCTTTCGTCCTGAGTCATTTGTAGTTCGTCACATCGTTACCTACATGCAAGATGTCCCTTCTCGAGCAGTGAACAAACATTATTCTTCGTCGACTACGAGACATCATCAGATATAAACGACCAGACAAATGGAAGCCAAAAATTGGTTCCTGTTGCATGATAACGCTCCTACTCACAAGTCTATTCTGGTTCAACAGGACCTAGTGAAACACTGTACCAACGTTGGAACACTCACTGCTCACCTAATCCTGCGCCATGTGATTTCAGTCTCTTCATGAAAATCAAAAACCATTTGAAAGGAAAACAGTTTACGTGCACTGATTAAATTATTGACGCTGCGACAACGGTTCTTAAGGAAATTGGAAAGAACGAATTCCAGGAGTGCTTCCAGCAACTATATACTCGATGGCAAATATGTGTCACTGCAAAAGGACAGTACTTTGAAGAACATGCTGTTTAAATTTTTGTATACTGGTTATTTTTGGAATTAAAAATCCTTTCCGGGAACTTTTTGAAGCTACCTCGTATAAGTTGTGGTAATTGGCAGCAGCAGCTTATGGCTTTTTTTTTGAGGAACATTTATTTATATTGTTGAGTAACGTTAGTAGAGTGATCTCGTTTATATTAATGAACTTTTTTACCATTAAAGTGCGTTACATGATTAATCTTAACGTTATTTTAACAGTAACACATAAATTTTCAGCAAAAAAAAATTCTTTATGATTTGTATGCAATATATGTAATTTATTTACAAGCCAATTATTTTCTTTTAGACACTTTGTCTTCTGCCACCTCATTCAGTGCCAAAGCGGTATCCATTTTTTTAAAAAAATTTAAAAATTAACCCAATCGAAAATTAATTTTTTGCATGACAGATTATTATAAATTAAAGTTGAAAGTTTTTTTCTTGTCAGAATTTTTTTTAAAACATCTAATCCTTCAATTAAAAGAGGACCACCTCATCTGATACACGGTTTGCTACACGCTTAAAAAGTGACGCTCTTTTAATGTGATGGGTATATAGTAGAGTTAAATAAACAAATAAATAAGCTTGAGAATATAAAAATTCTTTCCCCTTCCTCGCTATTTTCTTGGCTTTTTTATAAGACTTACAATAAATTATAAATTTTTCAACAGCAATTATTTTTTCTCTTTCTCTGAAGCCTTTTTTCCCTCTGCGCTCTCTTCCATTTTTAATACAAAAAGATCCGTGAAGGAGATGACATTTTGGTTTCAACCTGCTAATGCTGTATTAATGATGTTGCAGAAAAAAAAGTGGCAGAAGAAAAGTTCAATGTTTTCTCCTTTTCTTTACAATTGTTTCTGAGCAGCTCCGAATTCATCAAGGGTGCCTTTCCTCCTCCTCCTCCTCCCTTTCCTTTCCTTTCCTTTCCTTTCCCCTCCCTTCATTTTTATTTTTTCTCTCTTTTCTCTCTCTTTTTTATTTTCTCCTCATTACTCATTCCTTCCAAGTTGCTTTTTTATTCTTACCATTGCTCATTAAGCTTAGCCTTCCAAGCCACTCGTTTCTCAAGTAATGACGGAGAATTTTTCATCTCTCTCGCTCTCTCTTCTTCCATTCGCTCTTCCTTGCCCTCCTCCCTTCATCATCATCATCATCATCATCATCATCATCCCCTCTCCTTCACTCTCCCTCTTCTTAACCCTCGTGATTTCTTTGCCTAGATGTGCTGTAAATATTTCCTCCCTTTAATAATAACGGTGGCTCTGGGTCTCCTGCTGCTGCTGTTGCTTCCTCCTCCTCCTCCTCTTCTTCTTCTGACAGCATCTCTCGCTTTTTAAACCCCCGCCACGTAGCAGCAAAAGAGGCAGGAGGGAGAGGAGAAACGTTAAGGGTGGAAATTCCAAAATGAGAAGACGAAAACGCTTATTGGAGAACGGTTCGTTTGGGGGTGGGAGAACGCCCTTCATTTTTCATGCAAAAGGTCAGTTCACAGAACGGTTTAAAAAACCCTCCGCCAACAACCCCTTGATCCACCAATGCGTATGTATATTATATGACTGTGCGTATGTGTGTGTGTGTATGTCTGTGCTCGCAATATGTGGTACCCCAGTTTTTTGGGGGGCTTTTTATTATTGATATTTCTTTTTCGCGCGGGTGCCTGCAAATGAAATTTTCCTTCCTTATCCGGGGAAGTACTATCCACCCCACGAAAGGGGAAAAACGCGCCTCCGTAATATCATAGCAAGAGTTGGAAATGAAATGGCAAACGAATGGAACAACCAACACTGATAACGAGCTGAGGTGAATTTTAATTAAGGGTGAAAGAAAATCAAGGAATATTTAAGATTATCTCTACGACATAAAAGAAGAGAAGACAGATCAATCTGAATTCTCAAAGTAACATCCGATATAGAAAAGATATTGCTTTAACGATTAAATAACAGAGCACATGAAAGAAGAAGCACTCTGGGATCTGTTATAATGTTATGTGCAAAATCAAGAGAGAAAGCAAAACAGAAGCTTATTAGTTGTTGGATGAAAGTACTAGAGGAAGGGCCTGAAAGTAAGCAGAAGCAAGATAGAATGTATGCATTGCAATGAGGAAGACAAGAACAACAGGACTTGGCATTAGAGGTATCGTGTGACTGTGTCAGGAGAGTCAGCCACTTCGGATATCTTGGATCACTTGTACATGAATAATGGAAAGAGAGGTAACTAATAGAATAAAAGCAGGCTGAAAGAATTTCAAGGGCGTTTCAAGAGTATGGTGTGACAGAAAAACATCAATTAAATTGTACGGCAAAATTTTAAGGACTGTAGTGATGTCAGCCATGCTGTATAGGATGGAAACCTTTTCCTTGAAGGAGTCAGAAATGAATAGGATGAAGGTAGCAGAAATGCGGATGCTTAGGTGGTCATATGGGATGACAGGAGTGGAACGATAGGATAAGGGAATACATTAAAAGTTGGTGATAGTGTTTGATAATGAGAATTTGAATGAGAATTAGACATTATGAGAAGGGAGGACCATTAGAAAAGGTAAGTCGAGTCGTGGAAAAGAAGGAATGAGAATGGAATTGTCAGATACACAGAAAAAAAATGGACCAACGAAAATTTGGAAAGAAGGTCATCTACAAAGACATGTAAGAGAAGAATCTAGGTATAGAACTGGTGAAGAATCGCAGACTTTGGAAAAGACTCGTGAAGCAAGCGATCCCATATAAGACAGTGGAATAAACTATGAGAAAAAAGCAGAGGATTACAATAACGATTAAATATACTCCAACCAACGAATCATGAGAACTGTCAATCATTGCCTTGCCATGGATTCAAGCTGGAATAAAATTTAGCCTCGTACTGAGGTTGCTGTTAAATGAATTACTGTTAATTGGTGGCCCTTAAAAAGGACCTTTTTTGCAATTAATGCGAAGTTAATTTTCCTCAAAAGAATCGTAATACTTTGTTTTTGACATGTTGCTTGATCACGTGATAAACAAAGCACACTTTAAGCAGGAAATATGAACAATAAAAAAAAGTCCTGTGCAACGAGGCTAAGGAGCTGCTGATTGACTGATCAATTTAACCAAAGTCATGACCACTTGATCTATTGCAGAAGAAGCTATTCTCGTGATTTGTCTGTTGGACTATAATGCGAAAAAACAGAATACAAAAAATTCTCATAATCTTGTGCCTCAAAAGTCTCTTATGATAACTGTCATCGTTATTAGATGTTTACTTCGTTTACTGCAAGTGACAATTTTATTGTTCTCAACCCTTCATAAGCTTATAGATCTTAAGAAGGGAGTTGTACATTTCCGACATATAAAGCTTTGAAATTTATACAGTGCCATTCTCTGCTTAATAAAAACTGATTTATCTTTATAACTTATTTATTAAGGAATTTGCATGAGAAAAAACATTAAATACATTATATATGTTTTTTTATATCAGGTTTATTACTAAGGTATTTAATACACAGTCCCTATCCACAGTTATATCTCGTTTCTCATTAAGGTATTTGATACACAGTGATTCATCTTGTCATCGGAGAAAGATTTAAAGAATCTGTTTTCTCTCGCACAACAATTTAATAGAATTAACATTCTTGAGCATTCTTCTATTTTATTCTCAACAAACGATTAGAAAATCGCAACACGTAATTAAGCTTTGATGTTTAATGAAATTGAGTGTTGACCATGCTTTATTATAGCTTGAACGTAATATACAAATTAATTATATTTTTGAGTTCAACCTTTTGGATCAATGAAGCGAAGGCACTGTATAGTTTGAAACGGGAGATTATACACATACTGACCCAGTTAATTAAAAACCCTCATGCAAATTAATGCAATGCATTGCTTATTAATGCAAATGATATAACGACGAGCATATCCACTGGACTCTCTAACTATTTAAAAGTGCTGCATAATCGATAGTATTCAATCTGACACTGAGGAAAACGAAGGATCTTTCAGAATTTGTAAAGGGGCTCATTGTGGGTGCCCGTCTTACTGGAGCCACGATCTTAAAAGCAGCTGAACTGACTAGAATTTCAAAAGGTGAGATCTTTCAAACATCTAATGCATGGAAAATAACCCGCACTGCGTCCAACAGAAGTAAATGCTATACAAAAAAGATGCGATGACATGTCGACTTCACCAGAAAAAGACTTGTGAAGAACAAAAATTGACAGATTTATTCCAAATTGGCCGTTCTACAACAATATCAAACCGTAGTATTCGCAGAAAATTGCAGAGAATTTGTATAAATAAAACAACGCATGGCAGCACGGAAGCAACTGATTTCGAAGCAGAACAAGAAACTTCGTCTTCAAAGGTGTAAGGAAGCAATTCATTGAAAGATAGACGATTGGGGAAAAAGTCATATGGTCAGAAGGATCTTGTTACGCTCTGAATCGATGGACCCAGCTTACCTGAAGGGTCTGGAGGAGGTATCATGGTCTGGGTATGCTTTGTTAGTATGAAAATAGATCCAAAGATATTGCTAGGAGATCGTGTGAACTCAAACTTTACTTTTTTTAAATATTGTAGTGAATGAAATTCATCCTACAATGCTACATTTTTATCCAGAAGGAGGTGGATGCTTCTTAAACAAAATTTGTATGTTCCATTAGAAATGGTTTCAAGACCATCACGGCGACTTCCAACAGCTTCCGTGCCCCCGTCAGAGTGCGGATTAGAATCCTACAGAATATGAAAGGGATACATTGGAAAAAGTATTTGACGGAATCATCTACTTCTAATGATCGTATAAAAACAAGTCTTTGAATACGTGGCGTTGTGCAGACACAGAAGCTCCACTTAAACGCCTTGTGGAATCCATGCTCAATCGTATACGTGCTAAAATTCGGGCTAAAGGAGGCCCAAACAAACGATATTAATTAAAAATTTTAATAGCTGATTCAGGGTTTACGTTAACGCTAAATTTAGCGTAAATTACGCTAATACTTATTTGTTGAACGCTATTTTGAAATTTTTAAGCGTCCGGGAAGACGCTAAATTTGTATCACGGATTTCTTGTCTGGTCTAGTTAACTTGTAAAATTCCCTATGATTGGTGCGATTTTTAATTGTCAATTGGCTAAGATGTAACATGTGATCACCGACATCATAACCAACATAAAAGCAGAGTGAAACTGAAATTCCTGACAGCAAGACTTGTAAGAGGCCTAGAGTAATGACGGACTTTTTAGTGAAGGAAAAGTTTCATTCGATTCATCTTCGGTTACTAGTAATAATTCAACCGGCATTGAAAGAGTAGAAGAAAATATTAGTAATGAACGTGATTTTTTTTGAAATAGTACGCTAAATAAATAAGAGGGGAGCCAATAACTGAAATACATGGGGTCCGGGGGACTCAATAATTATTCTCCCTAAAGCAAACCCTGGCTGATTTGTGTGAAACGTATTTGGGCGTTGAATTGGAAGCGTTAAACCAATTTAAGCGCACACTATATATCCCTGATGAGTTAATACTATTTCTGTTTGAAAGTCACACATGGCCTATGATTTCAGTGAAATGTTGCTCTGAAGGAATGGAAAGATCCTACAATGAAACCTTATCGCATAGAAGATATTAATATTCTGGTATATGCGAAATAAAAACTAGCATTTCTGCCTGTGAAAGCCTAATAGACTGAAGGTCGGAGAGTTTTTTTTAAAAATTTAAACGTGGATTAAAACAAGAGAAGAGGAGCAGAAGGAAATTGCGATGATATAGTTTTTTCCAGGTGTCTTAAGAAGAATAAGAGGGGGGGGGGGGTAATAGCCCTTCCTATTCTTGACCTCTTTCAGTAATCTTTGCGATCGATACGATAAAGAATATTAAACACGAGGCCGCTGTTATCTTAATTTTTTATTCTCTTTTAACTCCCTTATTCCTTATGATTAAGAATTAGGCCGATGTGTTTAAACAGTGGGTAATGGAAACTCAAATTAAAGACTAAACTAACACGTAGAAAAAGATAAGAGCGGAGAAAACTTTTTTGTCGGAAAAGAAAATATATACACATTGTGTTTGAAAAAAAATATAATAAGATGGAGAACGGGAGGAAAAAAAAGGGGGAAAAAGAAGAGTGAGTGAGTGAGTGTTGTCTCTCTTCGCTGGGGAAATTAGAAATCCAGTCACGAACGTTGCCTCGTAGAGAGCGAGAGAATTCTTTTTCCTCTCGGAGGGAGTAGTTGTAGGGGTGAGGAGTTGTTTTTATCTCTCCCCCAGCAACCTCTTCACAGAAACCTGTCCCAATGTTTTTGCTTTTTTATTTTTCTTTCCTCATTCCCATTCGTGTCCCACCCCCGGCCCTTCTTCGTCCTCTTTCTTTTTTTTTTATATCAGCGTTGCATCGCAACAAAGTGCTCCCCCGTTCGATTTGCTAGAAGAGCTCCGGGTTCGTGCACCCATTGAGACAGAAGGAAAACCGAACGAAAATTTGCTAAAAGCAGACAAATGAAAAGAATAAAGAGCCCACCCGTTTTTCTTAATTCAAACTTATTCAAATCTCAAATACAAATTTTAATCCCTCTTGAGGTCCTTTCCTTTTTACACTTCTCTACGCTTTCGATTTGATAAAAACGAAATAAACACGATACAAAAAAGAAAAGGAGAGACGGGAAAAAAAAAAGATTTTTGAGAGGCAAAAATAGGCAAGAACCTTCTGGAACTAAATGTTTTCTTTTTTTATTAAAAATTTCGAGTTCACAAAGGACTGGAAGAGAACTTTTATTGAGAGCTAACGTTCATATTAAATTGTTAAGATGATAAAAGCCTTAGAAAATTAGTAGGCGACGAAAAATTCCAATTATTTTGCAGAATTTTTTAATTTTTTTAAAAAAATTTCAAAATACTATAAGAATTTTAAACATACCATCTAATGTCATACAATCTTAAATTATTTAATCATATTACGAAAAAGTATTTAATCATTTAAGAATTCAATCATTGTGAGCCTTAAATTCCTTATTATTCTAGAAATAGTTTGTTAGAATTTTTATTAATTGCTGATTGAGAACATTTTAAAAAATACTGTAGAATTAAATATTTTAAACACATAAATGTCGCTTGGAAACAAATAAACTGCCAAATAAGTAACAATTTAAACTTGAGAAAGTGTTACGAGTTAAAGCCAAGAATGGAGAGAGCTTTAAACACAAATACGTGGTAATACGAGGCTCGTCCAGAAAGTAAGTTCCGTTCGGTAATAAAAAC
>JAHWFO010098624.1:2327700-2339687 GCA_023313115.1 Rhysida immarginata | reverse complement strand
GTTTTTATTACCGAACGGAACTTACTTTCTGGACGAGCCTCGTATTATTACTGGAAATAATAAGGAAAGTTCTTATACAATAAATAAAAGAAAAAAATGAAGATACACTTTTTTATTATATGAATATGTTACAAGTTGAACAAAAAAATTCTTCCTCCCATGAAAAGCCGAATTTGGTTCCATTTACATTCCACCCGTATAGTTGATTGCAGGTGTTTTTATTGAAATGATTCGTGGCTGAAAAACGCGTGTTCAAAAAGCCGGTTATTGCCCTGAAGTTGTTAATTAGGTTATTAATCAATCGTAATGCGTTTTTAAAAAGAATATAAATGAGGAAGAAATGCATTTCGTGAGATGCAGACTAAATCCGAAAAAATTCAGACTATGGCATCGAAATTCTATATTCTGTTTAACCACCTAATTCGGCGGAGTAATACCTAAGTCTTGTATAGAAGAAATTATTTTTGGTGACCAAAATGCATGAATGGAGAATCTCAGCGATAATTAATATCTATTTAATTCTTTTTCTAACTAACTCTAATAGATATTTTGTATTAATTACTTTTCAAAGGCGTTTCTTGCTTATCTCCTGGTGAGAATTTTAAGCTTAATTAATAGGGTCTGGTTTTGTTAGTTATGAGTTTATTAGGAAAGCTGTGGGAAATTATAAGATTGAAATATTTAAAAAAAAAAAAAAAAAAAACTTTATACTCCCTCTGTCCGAAAATATGGTATTTTTCAACATTATTTAGGTATCTTAAATGTAAACCACATTTTTGGCAAGAGGGGATAACATTTTTAAGACTATTCTTCTAAAAGAATTTCATGTAATATACCATTCCTAAACATTACCAGCTCCTTATCTTGTTAATTTTTCTGTTCTTATTAGAATATCGTAGTTTAAATCAACTAAAAGAATACAGTAATGAATTTACGGGTATTAGATATTCCAATTTGTTATAATAAATTAATTTTTAAAATATTTTGAATTTGAATTTAAATTTAAATTCAAAAACGTGCATACATTTTGAGGCCAGCACGTCCAAAATCATTAGACTTAGCACAAGTTTTTATTTTGCTCTATATTTTTGAAGTGTTCATGTCTTTTCAGTGCAACAGCGTAACAACTCAAAATTGATGAAAAGTGTTAAAAATTTAAATATTATTTTAATGACTTTTTTTAAAAATTCATTTCTTCAAGGATACTGGTTTTAATGGATAGTGATAATTAAAGTTTAGTTAAAAATTTATTTTAACCATTTTTTTTAATATTTAGCACATTAGAAATTTCAGACTTCAAAAAGGAGGAGGTTCGATGTTCGCCTGTATCAATTTTTTTTTATGTTCATCGATATTTCCGTCATTTAAAAATTATTTTTTCAATGGATTCGGTTTAGCACCAAGATGGTCCCATGTTAAGTTGTGTTTGTGTTGTTACACAATTACACTGAAAGTGCGATATCTTGTTGTTCAGAAACTACGACTCTAAATGCAATAATGGTTTTATGTACTATCTAGTTATACGTTCACTCTTAAAAAATTTCGGTTGGGAAATTTTTGTTCTCCTAAAGAAGGAAGAGAAGAATCCCGAAGAAGATACCACATTTCCCATTTCTTAAATTTATACGGATGTAAGAGTATATTTCTGTTGCCATGCAGGTATCATTCAGCGTGAGTTAATGAAAGGTGCATGGCAGCAAAAATGTGGAAATTTAAAAATTTTGTGGAAATGTGATGTCTTATTTCTAGACTTCATGTTTTCTTAAGTTTCCTTCAAAGACGCTAACCTTGCTCATTAAAATTCTCAGATCAGGAGTTTTGCTGTGCCCAGAATGTATTTGTTAGTGTCTAATTTATTATTTAATTTGAGTTGTCCGATAAAATGATGTGATCAAGTTATATCTCTTTAGTGGTAATCTTTTTAGTTCGTACATACTTATTAATAAATATCTGTAAATATCTGGATTAATAAGTTACTTGGAGATGAGTTGTAAACTGTTAGGGTATACAAATCTGACTAAAATTCTCTGAATAAACAAGACTAAAAAATATAATTAATTAAATCGGGCAAGTTCTCCTTTATATAATAGATGTATAAAATAAAAAAGATAATGTTGAAACTAAAGTTCACCAAATTGTAGTCAAATAATATGTTAATTTACGAGCCAAATTGTTGTCCAGTTATTGGAAGATGGCCACTTGTTCCTTTTAAGTTGACGGTTTGAAGGATGTTCAAGAACTGTGTAGAGAATGTTATTTTATTGGACTAAGAGGATGTTAGCCAGAGAATTGAAGATCTTGTCGAATAACTGGATCGATATTTAAATACTAATGGACGGAGAAGTTTTGAAGAAATTTTTGTCCAAATAAGAAATTAATGTTCATTAACGTTTTCAAGTCTATCTAGAGCTCTCTTCAGCTGAAGAATTTTCATATGTATTCGATTAATAAAGAATTAGTTTTCTTTTAATATTAACAATGACGTGACGGGTGAAAAGTGAAGGATTGTTAGAATTGTTGGGATAAAATAGAACAAGTGGACACTTTCCAATAACTGGACATCTTGAATTTATAAATCTAGTTATCATTTGTCGATCAAAAGCGTATCGAAAATAGGAGACACAATAATAAATTTCCTTGTAAACTGAAGATATCAATAGTACAAGGTTGACCCAGACTTTTGTGCATATAAAATCGAGAAATAAATCTAGCACATTACACTTTTCAGGGAACGTTACGTAATCCTTTGTGAGTATCCCGCATTCGGCATGAAGTATATGACGCATGCGCAGCAGCTGCAGCAAGCATGGCAGCAAGCAGTGTCTCTCTAGCTGTGATGCAGCGTTGTATAATCAAATTTCTTGTGAAGGAGAATGTTAAACCTGCTGGAAATTTTGAAAAGAATTCAAGTGCAGTACAGGGATAAAACGATTGGTGTAGTCCGTTTGGCGGAAGACAAGAGATGGTGAAAAATTACAATGCATGGACACGTGAGTCCGATTGCAGTCACACGGGTGAAAATCGCACCAGTATTTCTGCAAATTGCTTCAGGGTGCCGTACGCAACGCTATTCACAAGAGAAAATCCGGAAAGCCGTCCGGAAATGTCATTCTTCTCCGGCCTCACACGGCGAGTTTGACATAAGAACGGCTTGCCAAATGGGCTGAGAAGTGTTGCCCTGTGACCCTTATAGTCCAGATCTGACTCCCAGTGATTATCATTTGTTCGAGCCCCTTAAAGAGCTTCTGGGGGAGGCAGAAATTCAAGGCAGATGAAACGCTACAGAAAGCTGTCCTGCATTGGCCACGACAGCAGCCGAATTCTTTCTATGCCAAAGGTATCAGGCAGTTGCCATAATGATGGCTACAGTGCCGGGATGCACATGAGGAATACTTTGAAAAACTGGCCTAATTTGCTTCTTGTCGGACATTTATTACATTTTCTCTGTAAAAATAAAACTCTAGGTCACTCCCAAATCCAATGCAAATTTATCTAATTTTATTTCATTTAATTTACCTATAAAAAGAGAACTTCCTCGATTTTAATCATTTATATAATATATTCCTCCTATTCTACTTAAAAGACTAGAAAATGTTTAGAAGCTTCGAAAGCGGGTTAATGTTTATGAAACAAATTATTATTGAAGTAAATTATTAAATATCATTTACTATGTGGAAAGATAATAAAATTTCTTTAATCTGTTCTTCCCAAATTCAACTGTATGGAGTTATCCGCTGAACATGAAATACCGATCGCAATTGAGACGACCGATTGCTAGAGACTCGCTAACGAGGATCAAAGTTTCAACAAGCGCACGTCAAAAGACCAGAAAAAAAAAAGGGATACGTCTAACAAACGCCAGAACGACAAATCCCACTTTTCGATGTGGCAGTTCTGTATACTTGTTGTTTTCCCTGTGCATTCCGGCGATTCTTGCGTGGGTGGAGCATTCTTGTCTCATTCCATCTGTCAGCTGTTTTGGATCGGGCGTCCGGGATAGAGGGGGGGTGGGGAGACAGCGTTAAAGCAGGTGACGACGGCGAAGCCTTGTTTCAACACCTGTCTCTCGAGCCACAGACCCAGGCAACGACTCATGGGAAAGGAACGGGGGGTATGTGGGGGGGGGGGGGGGCATCCCCCAACCCCAAAAAACTTGTTTTCTACCCACCAAAGGCAAAAAAACGAAAACCTTTTTTTTTTCACACATCATCTAGTAGATGATAAACACACTAGAAATAGGATCGATAATAAGTAGAGGGGTGAGAGGGTTTCTTCTTTATTTTTTTATTTTATTTTATTTATTTATTTTATTTTTGTGAAAGAGAGTTCGCCTTTTTTTTTCTTTTTTTAATATTATAAAGCAATATAATTGCGTCTTAAGTCTTCCATGGCAAGAAGAAGAAACATTTCAGTAAAACCGCTGGAAATGATAAATTGCTTAATTTATGGAAAGGAAACATAATGAAAACAGAAAACTATGTTTAATTACATACATGTAGAGAATATTAAAAAAAATATACTAAGCTTATATCTTTACTGGGGATAAACATTTTAATCTAAGGAAAGAATGTTTTCCTTTCCGTCATTTAATGGAAAATTAAGAGAAGCTTTTACTATCTTAAAAATTATTTGAAATTATTTGATAACGATTGGGAAATGACACAGGATAAGTTCATTTTCTTGTCTCCAATGAAATTATTTTAATCTTGTGAAAAATGAACGGAGATACTCTGAAAATGATTATAAAATTTTCCAGAGCCATTAGCAGAAATGCAATAAAAAGGCAATTAAAACTCCACTCCAATTAAAAAAAAAAGAACAGAAAAAAGGGGGGGGAAACGCCTAATTATCAACATGAAAAGCTTCAGAGACAGTGAAATTTAGACAATAACGCGAAATAATTGCACAAATAAATTCTTGCTAATTATACACGATATAATTGCCAGCTATATACGCGCAAATTATAAGTATACTGAAAGTTTAAAATTTGTTTTTTTTTTTTTTTAATATTCTGATCATAAAAGAGTCCACAAACTTTTTATTTCACTTCTGTTATTCTTAAGTTATTTTATGTTTTTTCCAAATGTAAAGAAATTCATTTAATAATTTAATTACAGGAGATCAGTTTGCGATAGATTCATCATAATTGCTCTACTGGTAATAAAATAGCCTTCCACCTTCGCCTCTCCCCCGTTTAGAGTGTTAAGAAAAACCTATCCCTAATATCAAAAATATAAATTGCTCTAATAGGGCTTAAATAAGTTAGCAGATTTCATGTTTAAATACACTTTAAAAGAAGATATTTAAATACAGAAACCACTCTAGGCTAGGATAAAAAAATACCAACTTTATTACCACTTGTATTGCAACATATAATTATTTGCTCTGCAACGTCAAATAATTACAGGTCATTTAAATTCTTCTAATCGTTCCTTACACAATTAAACATTGGGAATAAAATAAATTTTGCTTAAAAGAATGGCTATTGAAATACACATTAAAGAAAGGTGGATGGGGGGGGGGTATTTTTTTCTTTCATAAAATCCTTTTTAACTAGCTGGATGCCAAGAACCTAGAAATGCCCAAGAAGTCTGCGTTAAGTAATAAAATTAAATGACGATTTAGGTTTCTTCACAAAGACTTACTGATGCAAATTGAGGGAGTTTTCCCATCTACATTTAAAGAGGGAAGATAATTGACTCTTCAATTCGACAATCCGTGTATTGTCGAAAAAAAATAAATTTATTCGGAAAAAATTTAGTTAGATTTTTATTTTGTATAAAAAAATATAACGTTTTAAAGCGTTTTAAATATAAACGTTTTAACGTTTTATTTTATATGTGGTACATAAGATTAATGGGATTGCCTTAGCATTAATGTGGCACTCCTCAACGTACTATTTAATAACAGACTTCAACGTAAAATAATAATAGGATGTCACGTTAGAAAGCGTTGTATGTTCGAATTCTAATCCAACTGTTAGTTACAACATAAAGATTCCACACGGAAACAAAAAGAAAGGATTTCAATCTGTCAAAGGGCACAATCCATAAACCTTAAAAGTAATAAAATGATCCAAGAGACTTCTGAAAGACTTTTGACTTGTATGCAAATCAGAATTTGTTTTTCTCTCAAAGCACATAAAGCATGGGACAGTATTGCGATTTTATGTTAGCACTACCATACTCCAAGATATGGTCGTGCAGTTCAAGAATCATGGAATTGCTTTTCAAGGTCCATTCTTTTTCTTCTTGGGTCTCTAGCTGGCAGCTGGTTCGGGCTGGCTTCGCACCAATAATCTACTATGGGTGCTGTATGGTTTGGACGTTCTCTGTGACGCTTTTCCATTCGTAAGAGCCAAGGATTATGATTCGTTTCAGGGTTTTCTCTACCTGCTCTAATCCACGGTTTCTTGGACGCATTTCTAATCCAAGTGATTTATTGGTAGTCCTACTCGACACACATGAACAAACCATCTCAGCCTACTCAGCTGGATTTGCTCTCTGGTGGCTTAATCCTGTACACAGCTTTTCCGGATAGTCTCGTTGGTGATGTGGTAGTGAAGTGATTTTTCAAGACTTGTCGTATACATCGAGTTTGTCCAGATACAGTTTGAGCAAGGTCCACGATTTTGCTGCATACATGGAGGACTAGCAAGATCAGTGTCCGAAATAAGCGACAAAAATAGCCCATAGACGCTGTATAGTGTTTCTATGCGCTTTCTCCATTAGGGCACTACTTCAAGGAAAACAAGACAATGTCCAATACTGCTCGAATTGTAACGGAGTGATCTGATAACATAGTTGTGGAAAATTTGGATTATTCTGCTCAGAGTTTTTATCTAAACCTGTCGCGCAGTTTTGGAATAAACTGAATAGTAGTCTATCAGTACTTCAACACCGACTACGGAACAAGGTCGAACTGGCAGCTATATTAAAGCGGCCAGTGGAGAAGCATTTCATGTAATATTTATAAAAATTTATATTCAAGGTAACCATGAATATAATCATAAAAGTCAAAAGTTTATGGTGCATACTATCTTCTGAAGCTAATTCATAAAAATTGGAGGAAACCATGTTCCTTATGATCAGATAGAGGCTTGTAAAGACCATTCCACCGCTACAGTGTGGAATGGTGGAGATGGGCCAATTGGCTGGGCATCAACTCCATTTTTTTATGTGAGGATTCCGTGTGAGAAAAATATTCATTTTAAGGGTGAGAAAAATAACCGTGTGAGAAAAATAACCTGTCTTCATCACTGGAGCAGTAACAGAAAAGAAGATCGTTATTCCAGGTATCCCAATCCACATCCTAGAATGAACAAGGGTAGAAACCGAATGTTGATTAAACATGTGGGAACTAGGTGAAGAAGATCAAATCATTTGCATAATATCTAATGAAAAGTCAAAAATAATTGTTTTATGACTTCTATTTAGTTTTTATGATTTTTATTGGTAAGGACTACGGTTGAAAGATCTGCGGAACTGTTTCATTTCATAGTCAAAGTTTAAATCTCTTACCTAGATTAAGAATGTGCTGTCAATAGCTAACTATTAACATGCGTAAACAATTTATTCCTCACGTCAAAAACGCATTCAACACTGAAAAATATTTCTAACCATTGTAAACTTATACATTCTATTGATAACTACCAAACACGCTTTCAATATCATTGCATGTCCATTCACTTGCAATAGTAGTAAAGCATTTTATATGACATTAGCAAAATATTTTCCAAACTAATTTATAGGATCAGATTGTGCAAGCACTTTTAATAAAATTTGGTAACTTTTTTTATAAGTATAAACCCCGTTTTCTCAAGTATATTATTTTGATATTTTTTCTCACAGTTTTTTTCCCTTCAAAAAATATGTGAAAAATGTTTCATATCCGCTGTAGGATTTTCTCCTCTCCCCTCAATCCCCCTGTCATGTTTTTTCTCCTTCCGGTTTCCTGACCAATTCAACGACCAGTTGACCTCGAACGGAGCCAGCGAAAGCTTACCTGTGTGTCACCTGTGCGACGTCCCTCTCCCAGCACGCGCGCTCACTACGTGTCACATCACGTATGAAGCCAATTGTCGCTGTAACATGGCATCGGAAGAGGAAGACGATGACGACGACTGCGGGACACTGTCGTTCGATGGATGGGTCACGCGACTCCATTTATCTCCGTTGTCTGTCATGTGGTCAGGTGGCCGTCAAAGAGACTCCTCTCTTCCCCCTGAAAACACGGGATGATATTCATTAGATGGGGCAGCCAAAGAAGAAAAAATAAATAAATAAAACAAAGAGATATTTAATTTTATAAACATTAAATATAAAATGGATACTAGACTGTAAACAATTAAAATAAGCTAGATGACATCATAGAATTGAAAACTAACCAAAAAAATGCAGTTAGCTTGAAATTAGTTCAATTTCGTTTGCCTCAAAAAAAGTCCCAACTCTTGCACAAACGGGTACCTGTACAAATGCCGCCATCCGATTTGAATTAAGGCTGTTATAAAGGGTAAATATTCAGCCTGTCTCGGTCCACTACAGGACATAGGCCTCTCCCACGGGGGATGATATTTGGTCTAATCTCCCACGCTGACCAGACTGTTTGGAAGATGCATTTTTGAGCTTCTGCCAGTTTTTACGAATGCTACAAGGTGGTGGTGGTAGTAGCATCCGTTATCCCGGACCATTATTCGTGCAGAACGGCTCCAATACTTTGAAGAATATATGCCAAAAGGAATTACGCCTACCATCAAAACCATAAAAATCGACTAACTCGTTATAGTAAGGTGGCGTTAAAGTGGCCAATGAGTATTGAGTGTTACTTTCGATTTCATTTCCTGCCACCAGGCCTTAATTTGAAGTGATGATTACTCCTGGACATTTTAGACAATCCTGCGCTGCCTATAATGTGGAAAAGTTTTTATGTAAATCCATTTGTTACCAATACGACAATGCTCTCGTCCACAAACCAAAATCTTTAACTGGATGGTTCGATGAAATAGGCGTAGAAAAACTTGAATGGTCTTCACGCCTCAACCCTGTAGAACACTTGTTAGATGAGTTAAAATATTAACATCGTACCCATTCACTTCGCCGAACACCAATGTCAGAGTCCGCAGTTACTCTTAATGAAGAGTGGCACAAATTCTGCCTGTAATCTTCCAGAAAATTGTGGAAAATTCTTCCTGTGATAGCTGCAAAAAGTGGCCCGACGCCTGGTAGGCTTGTAGAATTTCCTTTAAATGTTTAGTTTGGCCAGATATTGTAGAATTTCCCTTTGACATGATACTGTAGTTTTCGTTTCGTTGTACGGACATTTTGAATAAACTATAATGTTAAGTCGTTAATCGAAGCCAGAGAAACATTTCGTTGTAACGGGTATAATATTGTGTTTAAATGATGCTTCACTCTAGATAACTTTCAACGAAATTTAACAAAGAGCAAAGTCAAACAAATTTACTGCATGTTAATTTTACCTTACTGAACAGCTTTCATAATACTAAACTTATTTTAAAAAATAAGAACAAATAAAATGCTGAAATACTTCAATTTTTTTTACTTAAATACAAGAAAATTACGTTATAAAAATGATAGAGGCGGTTGCAGTTAAAATTTCAAATCATCGCCATTAATGTTGTTCCATATAAAAGAATGGTTCATACAGGAGCCATTGCAGGTGCGGAAGGGTCAACCTGGCTCTCCAGATTTTTCCAGAAAAGACTCTCCCCATTTTTGTACAGTCGATGCAATTCATGTGCCACAGCTTCCATTAATTAAGGATGTTGCCCGAAGTTTACAAGAAATTGCCTACACGACCTTTTACCATTTGATTCTCTAAACACGTAACACAAGATGCCTCGCTATAAACTTTTGGCGCTCTATGTAAACATAACAGATGGTCCCCTTTAGCAATTACTGGTTACAAACACCTTATAGATAATGCTAATTATCTTGGGGTCTAATGTTCTACCTAATCTACATCTACAATTTATTTACGCTGCTGTAAGAGTCAACAAAACTTAGGTGAGAAAGCAAAATTTATCTACGCTCATCCATGCTATACGTAATAATATCCCAAGCTGAAGTTCATATGAAGAGGTGGTATTTCTGCCAACCCTATGTCAAAGAAAGCAATGATGCATGGCGTTGAAAACAGCCAATCCAATCCCTCCATTTCGTTTACGCCCCAGAATATCGGTGACATTGGGCTCCCTCCCTTCTTTCTTACCTGGGCGATACGACTAATAATCGCCTTTCCCAGCGATTATCGATCGACCAGAGAGGGGTCAAGAGATGGGGGAATGGGAAGCGCAGAGGCTCAAACCTGGCGGCCGTCACATTCATCAGCTTCTCCGACAACCCCCATTTTTCAACGGCCCCTGGATAAAGTGAAAGGAGAAAAATAATCCCCTCGGGGGCAAAAGTGATCGGGCGACAAAACGTTCGCTTAATCTCTGGATTCTAAGACAGGTTGAGTGGTCGCGAGATTAGACCCCGACGCTGACAACACCATAAACTATCCGCTTGTTTTTGGGTCCCATCGGATTGCGTGCAACGTCTCTTGAAGCTCGTCGATCATCGTTTTTTCCCCTTCTTTGCTGTCGAATTAAGAAAGCAATTCCAATCTTTAAACTCATCTTTGAGTTATTGCACCGAAAACATGACGCTGAAAAGAAAAGAATCTTGATGCCGGAGGAAGAATGAGATTAAATACAGTCTAATTAATAAAGGTTATATATGTTTCGTCTAGGGTTCCAGCTGTCTAATGATAATCTAACCATATTCGTATAATGCATAGTCTATATATATTCCTCAAACTCGTTTTTGACGTTTTAAATCATTACGGCGATATAAATCGCTTCCAGTTTCTACTAGTCTTTTTTTTATATATATATTTTACTAAACTTCACTAAACAAACAGTATTCAAATAAATTAATGTTGTCTGGCTGTCGGTATAGAATTTCCTTTTATAATTATAAATTATTACTTGGGAATAATTATTTTAACCTGGTGTTCAGCCATTGATGCGTTAGAAGAAAATAAAATCAGCTTCGTCTACAGAATTTGATTTAGTTACTATAGTCCTAGCTATTCAAAGTATTAATGGTATGGCCGTTATAAAGAGTATAATAGAGAAGGGAATAGAGAAAAACCTTAAGTTGTGGATCTTACTAGGTAATCGAGCACTGAAACTCCATTGTCTACAATGAGATTTAATTATCCATAGATGTATTGCTTTCAGTTTGCCTAGGCAATCGCCAAGCGCGGGAATATACTGTATATCATATAAAAGAAAAAAGAGAGAAACCACTAATTCCACAAAAAAATGTAATTAACAAGCGTATGAGCATTTCGATTCGGAAATATCATTTAGTTCGCTGACGATGTCAATATAATCGATGAAATGCTTTTCATACTTTCTTCATATACCGTTACCTGTTTTTGCAGTTTTATTTTTTTAAATTTTGGATTATGATTTTAAAACGTTCTCGCAAGCGTATTTCGAAAGAAATCAGAAAATAATAAAAACCCAGCAGCGTTTCTGTCTCCAACTTATAATCTAGTACGATTAAAATTCAAATTTATAAGTGGTGTCTGAATAATTTGTGCACTTCATAGCTTAGCAGCATTGTCGTGTATGGCGAACAGCCGAAAGGCATTTTATTTCCCTTCTACGAAAACTGAACGTCAAAAAAAGTAGGTGGTTAGGCATTATAGACATTCTAAGGAAGGAGCTCATTTTTTTTAACGGAAGAATTGTCATTTGACAGGTTCAAAATCAATTTATATCTGAATTATGAAGTGCACAACGAGTTGTTTTAGCAATATGTATTTAAGTTATATTTTGAGAAACAAAAGGGAGTGTGTTAATTTAGATAAGCCAAGCACCTCAAATTAAAATTAACTTATACTCCTTCTTAAGAGATACTTGAGTAATTTGTCTATTAAGAATAAAAGTTGCTAAATATTTCAATTAATAATGG
>JAHWFO010098624.1:2304673-2327690 GCA_023313115.1 Rhysida immarginata | reverse complement strand
AATAAAGGAATACTGCCGTTTCAGGACATGATTATTTTGGAATGGCTGTTGTTTAATCTCATTGCAATTTAATAATGGTTGGATAGTTTCTACAATTTAGTGTACAGAATTTTCTTTCCTATTTTTTCATCTATAATTTACTACACTTGAGATAAGGTATGAAATAAATCTTTTTCAAAACCATTTTTTGATTTTTTTCAACTCCATTTCTTCCATGCAGATTTGATACGGAAATTGATACGCAAAAACAATTCCTATCGATCCCGACTGGGTTGTTTTGGACCTCGCTCCTCTTTATACATTTTATTACGATTAAATTAACATTATATAATTTCCGCTTTTATAGTCCAATTTTGACTTCGATCTATGAAAGCGATCTTAAGGTTTGATCGAGAATAATTGAACTGAATTTTAGCATATGCTAAATAGGTTTTCTCCTCTTTGAACAAAATGAAATACAAAATGAGTTTATTAAAGAGGAGTCATCTGAGTTGACTTAAATTTTTAACTAAGATCTTCTTTTAAATATGAAAATTTTGCTTAAGTTTCTCTAACCTACTCTTTCAGGGGAGGGGAAAAAAAGTTGTTTTTTTTTCCAGAAATTTGACTGCTACCTTCATTTTATTTAAATGATAAAAATTGATTAAAAGTGCTTATTAAATTTTATTATTATTAGCCTATAGCTAACAGATTCAGTAAAGAGAGAGGCTTCAACATTCCATTGAAATATTGCACTCAGCCACATAAATTCAGAAATGATTACATTAAATAGAACGAATAAAAAAGGGAAAAAAGTAAAGAATATAAAAATTTAGTGAAATTTAGTCTTCCAGTTGAGCTTTCTTTTCTTTATAAGATTTTATCCGCATCTACAAGAGTGACTCCTCTTCTAATTAAAGTCCGGAGTGTTTAATAGTCGTTGGAGGTTAGTGGGTGGTGGGTTCGATGCATGACGTGAATTAATCAAATGCGAGTAGCGTGGACGAATTTCAAGGGCGAAATTCCTTGATCAAAAAGTGAACAAGAATGCAGTGACGTCACTGGTGCATGAGGAATAATTGCATCGACCGGCCGACCGGCGGTGAATTTCGAGCCAATGAGCGAGCGAGAATCTCCCTTGGCAGACGCTGTCATTTTGTCAGCGGGGAATCCTACGGAGGCGGAGGCGGCAGTGGCGGCGGCCGTACGAACGAACGCTATAACGCGGGCGGCACTTGGCTTTTTCTTCTTCTTCCAACAGCGGCGGCGGACGCACCTGAGAACGACCGAGGGACCATCAAGTTTTACGATCGTCTCTCCATCTTTCCGCTTTCATCATCGCTCTTATGAAGTTGAACGTCGTAAAATTTCCCTTCCGTAATTGTTTCTGACAGTTCATGAAACCCACCATCGTTACTCGAGAAGGAAGAATAAAAACTCCTTCCCACACAAAAAAATTTTTTTCTTTTTCTCTCTTTCTTTGATAGCAGTCAACAACATTCTCCCTCTCGCCATCCAATTTTCATCCTTTTTTTATTTTCCTCTACTTCCTTTTATTTATTTCATTCTCTCTCTCTCTCTCTCTCTCTCTCTCTCTCTCTCTCTCTCTCTCTCTATACCTTTCCTTTTCTAGGGCCTCTCCTTTTGTTCTTTTTTAATTTCCTCTCCAGACTCTTTCCGTTTTGAGCGCATCTAAACGTTCCCTATTGATTTGGGTTAACAAAAAAGGATTTAACAAATAAATGCCGCAGGCATTCTGCGTACATCATAATTTCATTTGTTTGAAGGCATATGCACATACAAAAAGATTGTATTTATAACATTGTAGTTAATTCTTGTATATACATTCTTACTGTTAATTTCTGTATATACATTCTCGCATTTAATGCCAACTCTTAAAAAACTAAACAAATCCAGCTTTAATGAATGTTTAAAAATTCTCAACTCGTAAGAAACTAAATGCACTTCGAGGTGTTAACTGCCTCGCTATTATGGAAAAAAAAAACAACTCCAAATTTTGCATACTTGCATGTTTCAGGGAATGAATTATGAGGATGCTGAAAACCTTGTAAATCAAAACGTTAAACTTTAAATCATAGAACTCAAACAATAATTAACAGGCCTACTAAAAAGTTACTTTGGATAAAAAAAAAATACCTCAGCACAATCCAAAAAATAAAAGGTTCTAATGTTTCCGTTTCTGCTAGACGCCTTTTACATAAGCTTGAATCAAGACTTACGTGGAGCAGTTTGAATTTCTAATAAAATTACCAATTAAACTGCATTTTATAAAATTTAATGAAAATTTTACGTTTAGATTAAGACAGAAGATGAACAGGAGACATTTAATGCAAAATAATCAAATTGTTATTTTAAGCTGGCTTGTCCGTCTGAATTTTCTAGTTCGTTTTTGCGAAAGATGCTCAAAAGTGATCTGTAAACATTACAGAATACAAACGCATTCCATTAAATTTTAATACAACTTCTCATCCCAACTCCCTTTCTGCATATTCTGCCATTCTGAAAAGTTTGATTCTTTGGACTGCAATTTTCACTTCGCCTGCCTCTTTCTTCTCATGTCCTTAGGCAAACATTTGTTCCTTGTTGATGCTAGAGCATCCGAGGTTATACGTACGAGAAGATATCAGAAAGTAACGCCATTTATTTTTTTTTTCAAAGAAAATTCCAAAATATACAGATGTTTATTCACTTTTCCACATAGGCACCTTGACGATTTAGGCATTTATCCCAACGCTGCACCAGCTTCAGAATATCCCGCTCATAGAACTCTGAATACAGCTAATGGCGCACGGCAAATTTGAGTTCCTTGTAGTCTCAATTCTCTGACCACCCAGAAATATCTTCATGGGACTAAAGAGGTCGTAGTCCGAGGGCGCTAAACTCCCAACCGAAACGGACCAGTTTTGCTTTGACGACGTTGGCCATATACTGGCAGGCGTTGTCATGAAGAAGTCAGACATCGCTGGTCGTTTTTCCCGAATAGCACGCCGCAGTTTAGTCAACGTTTCACAATAGGTAGCGGCGTTGACGGTTGACTGACGAGGTAGGAACTAGGCGAGTAGGATGTCTTGCATATTCCAAAAACTGTAAGCATAATCTTCCAAGCTGAAGAAGAAACTTTGAATTTTTTGCGAACCGGAGAATGCGGATGTTACCACACCATGCTTGCAGTTTTAGGCTCAGGTGTAAAGTGCAAGATCCAAGATTAATCTCCTCTGACAGTGCCATTCAGAAACTCATTTTCCTTCTATTTGTACCGCTGCAGATGTTGCAGATTGCACGCCATTCTGTTGGCGTCGGTTCTGGTGTCAGACTTTTTGGAATCAACGCGAACACACTCTGACTATCCAATTTCTCATGCACCATATCTCATGCAGATTCATATATGTGAAACGTTTAACTCACTTCTTTCAAGGAAATGCAACGGTTTCTCTTATTGTGTTGTTAATGTCCTTGATAATGGCTGGTGTTGCCACTGAAGCAAGCCACCTAGAACGCTGTTTATCGGCAAGGCTAACTGTTCCTTCCAGAAACATGTTACACAATATTTACACTTTGGAATAGTCCAGACAATCGGCACCGTAAACTTCTACCATTTCCCCATAAATTTCAGCAGGTTTCCTACCGTTTGCGAAATAAACCTTATAAGACGATAATGTAAGCTCTGTTCTTCCACTGGAGACGATATGATAGCAGCGGCCATTTGTTAAGCGACTGGTAGCACATATGCGCGTGCGCAGGAACAATTCTTGTTAAGCAATGCCTGTGCACGTAGTCCACCTTCTTTATGGCTATGTAAACTTTTACACAGCGACTATATTTCCTCCGTTAAAAAGTAAATGGAGTTACTTTCTGATATCCCCTCGTATTTAGAGATTAATAAATAATATTCTATTTTTAATATTTCTAGATTGTTCCAATGAAATTAAAAAAATAAGACAACGGAATTATTTTGCCGTTGTGGATTACTTTGGAGAAAGCAAACTTATGTTACTATCTTAAGAAAATGCTAAAAGCAGGTCTACAAAGCTCTAAGTGATAACCGACCTATTTGCTTACTATGCTGGTGAATTAGAGAAAAGAAGTTAGTCTATTTGCTACGGATAGCAGATTATAGTTAACACACTTTTGTGCATTGCTAATTTCTGTTACTTCCATATTTGTATGACGAACATAACGAGAAAATTTGGCGCTTAAATTATATAAAGTAACCAAAAATATTCTCGCCGTGATTTATAAAAACGGTAAAAGAATTTTTTTGGTTACCTGATATATTTAATATGTAAATTGTGTATCATATATTCATGAATTGAAAGAAATGTTCCAAAGAATTCGATTTGTAGCCGCTAATATACTGTATCTATCTAAGAAGAATATTATAGTCACTCGATAGGAATCGAAATGAAAACCTTGTATTTATACGATCAAAATTATATATAACTGATATTTATGCCTTAATATTTTGGACGTCTTTGTGTGCAAAGTTCTCGGACTGGTCTTTCAAAACAAAAATAGGGAGTGTACAATATATTATTTATATCGGAACGTTTATTAAACCAATAAAACTTTGAAACCTATTAGGAAATCTTAATTTTGTAATTTAGGAAAAAACGAAAATTCATGTGTACTCGGAATTTTACTTGAATTTGGAGTGGACTTGGTTTACCAGGCCTGCTTTAATATATCGATAGTTTAATCAATATTTTAATTAATAAACGATTTAGTAATGTTTAAATACAAAGTTTATAAAAAATTTAGTAACTGATTCAAGACTATGAATTGCTAAAATATATAAACTTTAATATATGTGTATTTCGATATTATATAGGAAAGGATTCTCTGTCGCTTAGAAAGAAGTCACGAGAAATGGATACGTTAACAATATATGAAAATTAATAGATTAAATTTTTGAAATGGAAACGGTATGCCATTGATTAGATGAGAGCAAGGTTCTGTTGGCGGATTTGTGTCGAGGTTCTGTCTCCCTTTCATGTGGGATGAAATCTATTCAAGTCAAGTGAACGGAGAAACCAGAGGAATTTAGGCGCCATTGTTAGCTGCGTCGACCTCTTTGGTGCTCACAATCTGCGGCGTAATGAACGAGATCAGTGCCCATCGAGCTCTCCCACAATAAGAGGTTCCCTCAAAAAGGGACCAGGCATGTGGGAGAAAATACATTGGGCAGGTCTATCGTAGAAAAAAGAACTTGAAACGAAACTTCATTTTTTCGTTCAAATTTTTAAAGGTTGTTCTCGCGAAACGTTTAAAAAAATGTACTCTTTTGCATTTGTTACAAGAAAACTTTTTAACATTAGCATACTAGACTACTGACATAAAAATGTATCGTTCTGATTGTCGCATCTTCCCCGTTCCCTTCTTAAATAATTTTTTAGTTGATAAATAAAATTAATTTTCTATATTTTTTAAATTTTCTATAAATGTTCTATAAATAAAAAATTTGAATAAAAATTCCCAAGATTGTTTTCTAAGCAAAATTTATAATTCGATTGAAAGTTAAAACGATTTGGATCTTAAATTACCCAAAAGTGATTTTTCTATCGAAAAATGGAAAAAAAATCCTGCGACCTGGATTCGAACCAGGAACCTCGATTGTCATGGTCGATGCCTCTACCAATCGGGCTCTCGCTTGACAGTCGAGGTTCCTGGTTCGAATCCGGGTCGCAGAATTTTTCTGTCTATTTTTCGATAGAAAAATCAATATCTGATGTTTGGAGTTCATCTCCAGTATATAATTATTATTTACCCAAAGTGATTGCAATTAAGGGCACTATTGCATCTATTATTTCTATTTTATTTTTTATTAAATTAATTTTTCCATACACATTAATTGAAACCCAATATTTTAAACAAAATCCGTGTAGAACAAGAAATAAGGAGGGGAGGGGGACATAATTTATACTTTTTTTCATTTACAATTGTTCCTTAAACTTTTATGTAAACGGCAATCTTAAAAAACGAAAGTTGCATACAATCAATCAATTAAAAAAATTAAAAAAAAAACAGAATTCTAAAAAAAGAAAAAGCCAAAAACAAAAAGAAACAAATTTTCTGTTCTACAAAATTACTTGCTCACGATTTCGTTAAATTGCTAAGTTCCATGGGGAAGGGGAAGATGGTTTCTGCTGAATTTATTAGAAACAACTGAAAAACATGACTTATGTAAAAGGAAATCAAGGTGAAAACTTTTCAACAAAAGATAAAGGAAGGGAAATAAATGAATATAGAAAGAAAAAACAATAACTTTTCTTCTTTCTAAAAGAGGGGAGGAATTTTTCATTACGTTGCTGATTGCATTTTGATCCATCTGTACCCGTATAAACATAATGGGATAAAGTGCTGCAACGAAATACATCGTTTCGAATCAGAAGGAAAAGCCCCTCCCCCGCTTCCCCCCTACCTTATACTTCCTTCGAAAATCCTCTCCCCTCGACAACTAATCCTCTTACTCTTTTCTTTACCTCACTTTTTTCCCCCTCCCCTGGTCTACTTAATCTTTCTTCCTTTTCCTTTTTTCCTCTTTGTTCCTAATCTATTCACTCCTTCGTCCTTATCTCCTTCCATTCGTCCCTGGGTACGCTTGTCTTACGTAGTATTTTTTTCAAATTTTTTGTATTTTATTTTGTTCAACTTATTTCTTCTATACAATAAAACATGCAAACAACTAGCAAGTCTTACTATATGAAAGCATTATTTTAAGTGCTCTCTTAATAAATAATAACTCAGACAGCAAACTCAACATTAGAAAATTGAAATTATCCACAAGCGATATCCTAAGAATTCTCAGGTTCTAAAATATCACGAACAATCTTCCATATTACCATAATAACTGCAAATCTTTTAAGGAGCAAGCATAACTTTTGGTTATATATTTATGGAATATTTTAGTAAGTTTTCAAAAACTAGATCTATCTTATAATACAGACAACTGTGCTTTTCACAAAAGTTTTATTACAAGGACATGCACATTTCGCCCACCAGTCATGTAATGGTACCCATTTGCATACGAAAGGTTAATGAAATTAGGCATTTTTTTGTATAGGTTAATGGAAAAAACAGTAGCTTCTGCTATTTTTTTAAATTCCAATTTGTCCGGCCTATTTATTGTTGCACATTATTTTTATTTAGTTTCAGAAGGAATATTGATAGCTAAAACTAATATTTAAGCCCAGTTGTTACTCTGTTCAGAAAAGATAATTCAATAAGCTTAATTCAATCTGAAAGCTAATTGCGGTTGTTTGGTAGATTTGGAACAATTTAATTGTTTACATGGTTTGTCACTAGCTAGTACAAAACGACAACATTAATAATTCTAAGTATATATACAATTGGAATCTAGAATTTTATTTTTTTTATTTTTATTTTTTTTTTTTTACACAAAACATTCTAGAATAGTTCTAGTTTCGCATACACTTTAAATCAGATTTGACCTGAATTCCAGGGGAAAGTTAAGTTCGATTTAAGTCTTTAAAAACTTCTTGTGGGCATAGTAATGCACTCCTTATTAAAGTTTGCCTTATTAAAGCAAACTAAATTTCGTCTTTCTTTACAGATAGTATAACTGTTACTTTTTTTTTTTTACTTTAAAAATTGATGGATGTTTTCTACAACTTTAATGTAAAGGGTTGCCCAAAAAAACTCCCTCATTTTGTGAACTGATAACGGTTTTATTAATGAACAGATTATATTAATATTTTAACATATATTGGCATAATGCGAAAATGTTCCAACCAAAAACATGCAAATATGGGATTTACAGTTTTCATTGGATAACTACTAGACATGGCTACCTTTCTCTTCTATCACCAAATTTAAGCGGTTAACGATATTGAAAACGGCAGATTGCAACATCGACTGTGAGATATGAGCTATCTTTTCTGATGAAGTCTTTCAGTCACAAGGATTAAGGTTTGGGGATCGAGGAGGCCACGCTATTGAACTGTTGTGGTAAGCTTAAATTCTGTTATTAGATTCAAACTTAAGCAATCAGCAACTATACTGCGACCAACCCCAACTTTGGCCTAACTGCTATTGGTCGAAGACGAACATCGCAATCCCAAAGAAAATAATGAATGCGCAACGTGAGATAGTGCTCATTTCATTCGATGGTTGATATTTATTGGCTTAAAATAAGAGGAAAATAACTAGCGGTAAAAAAACCCACGAATGCGGTGTTTACCTGGAATGCGATGAGACCCTGCCAAAATGGCTGAAACTAGTTTCGCTTTATACTTCGTCATTTGTTTACATCGTGGGCTTGATGCTAGGTGATGAAACCGCTTTCATATTATTACGCTTGGTGATGTGCCTGACCAATATTCTATTGTTGTAATCTTCTAAATCGTTTCATTGATATGTTGCCATCGTTACTCTGTTCTAAAATAAAATATGGAAATAAGACACGAAGCAGAATTCCTTGTCAAAAACTAACTCTTACAACAGGTTATGGGCCCAGGACGGTTCCAAAAATAGGAGAACCACGCTTCCACTGTGCATAAGAACACTATGTTGCACTTGCAGAGTGAAATTAGAGTTTAAAAGGTATTAAGTGCTCATCGCTGATAAAAAGTACACCAAGCCAATCTTAAGATGACAACGTCAGGCCTATACCACAGAATAAGGAAAACATGATGACAACTATGAAATCTGGAAACTCCAGATGAAATTGGTTTTAATTCGCTCCGGACTATGGGACTACAGTAACAGCACTCTAAGAAATCAGACGATACATTGAAGCAAACTGAATGGGAAAGTAATGACTAGAACGCGTTGGCATCCATAATTCTAAGTATGAAGCCATCTGAATCCCTTCACGTAAAAACTTGTGCCACATCCAAAGACGTTTGGGACAAATTAAAAAGAATCTACCAATCAAGTGCACCGACAAAGAAGGTAACACTAATGAAAAGATTACTCAAGCTCAAGATGAAACCAGAATAGAACGCCCAAGATCACTTGGCGACCTTCATCGAAATGACAGATCAACTTGCTGAAGTTAAGTGTTACGATCCCAAAAGAGCAACTAGTGATACTGATGCTATGCAGTCTGTCAGAAGCGTTTGAAAAATTTCGTCATAGCAATAGAAACCAGAGATGAACTAAAGACAAAAATTCTAGAAGAGTTGCGTAGAAATGAGACGTAGAGTCCGATCAAACTGCACTTGTGACATAGAAACAAACTGGATCTAAAAGCAGCCAAGTACAAGTAAGAAACAAACTTACTCACCTATTAATGCTTCCACTGTAAAGAAAAAGGCCACGAGATGTCTGTATGCATAGCGAGGAGTAAATAAACATCCTTACATCTACATCACAAGGAGTAAAAAGCATCAACTAAAAGATGTGCTCTACGTACCTGGACTGACCGGGGACTTACTCTTTGTAAGCAAAGCTACTGAAAATGGATACGAAGTCTTTTTCAAGGAAAATGAAGCAACCATAAAGAAAGATGAAGAAACGTACCTTACTGCCAGGAAACACAGAAACCTGTTAATTCTAAGACTTCAAGGCAACGATAACAACCTTTTCTACACAAGAATTGAAGAAGACATGTATCTCGAAAGATGGCATCAAAGATATACAGCAGCTAAGGCAAATGGAAGAAAAAGAGCTAGTCTATGGAATGAAACTTGGAAAAGAAAAATCGCTGCTATGTGATCCTTGCACAGTGATGTGTTAGAAGAACTAGATCGGCGTCTTGTACTTTCGTTTCCGTCCAAATTAGAAGCCATTTTGTTTAGGGGAAGAAACGATTCACGCACGAAGGTTACCTACTACAGTAAGGCGAATTGGCTCGGCTCGAAATTGATATATATTATATTATAATTTATTGGCTTTCCGCTGAGATATGGTAAATTCTTGCGTGGCATATAACTTTACGAATCGAGCGGGTAAAAAAAAACATGTATCGCACTTTTCAGAAGCATATATGCAAAGAAGTACAGTTTAAAGCTGCATCAAGGTACCTCATCAAGGCATCTGCTGACTAAAAAGATTCAGTTTAAGCATCGGTGAAAATTATAACTGGCAACAGTGGAAACCGACTGAATAAAAATTCAATCTTTCAATCCTTTATACATTACATATAATTGATTAATTTCATAAATTTTAAAAACTTCAACAATTATGTCTAAATTATTCCTAAATTATTATCAGGCTATATGTTAAAAATGTTATTAGGCTATACATAAAAATTGTTTTAATTTAAAAATTATTTGGTGTATTAAGAAATTTTTAATTCATTTGTGAAATATTTATTAAACATTTCATTTCATTATGTCGATTCCAATTTTATTCGATTAAATATGTTTGAAATCTACCATATGCAATAGGTCGAGAGGCACTTTCCGCCATTTTGAATAGGGGAAGATTCAACCTTCAATTTGGGACAGCCGCTAGTATTAGGAGAGATGGGGAGTCGCCGATCTAGTTCTTCTAACATATCACTGACCTTGCATGAAAGCAAAACAAGCAAGGCTTCCCTTTCCTAAAAAAGCAAATGAACGAAGTAACGAACTACACAGTCTAGTCACATTAGTGTCCAACTGTCAGTAGCCAGAATAACCACCTTTCGTGGCGCGGACAGCTGCGAGACGGGCAGGAAGAGCGTCAATAAGGTTCTGGAAGGTATTGAGAGGGATGTGAAGCCATGCGGACTCCAGTTCTGTGGCGAGCTGCCGTAGGTTGCGCGGTGGAGGATCCATGGCGGGAACAACCCGATAGAGGTGGTCCCACAGATGTTCCAAACAAGCCCGGGGAGTTTGGGGGCCAGGGGAGTACTGTAAACGCATCCTCGTGCTCTTCGAACCACGCACGGACACTGCGCGCTGGAAGATGTCATCGTGCTGAGGAAACACAATCTGCATGTAGGGGTGTACATGGTCCGAAAGCACAGATGCGTGCTTCCATTGATCCATGGTGCCGTCCACAATGATGAGTGCACCCAAGGAATGTCATGAAAACATTCCCCAAACCATAACGCTGCCTCCTCCGGCCTGGTCCCTTGCGGCACGTGTTGCAGGGTGTTTGTTTCCTATGCTGAACGCGTACACGCCATCGCCCATCTGTCCGAAGGAGTATAAACCGCGATTCATCGGAAAAAGCCCTCTTTCGCCACTCTGTTGCTGTCCAGTTGCGGTACTGGCGTGCAAATGTCAGTCTTTGTCGGCGGTGAACAGCCGTCAGCATCGGTGCACGAACCAGCCGCCTGCTGCGGAGCCTCATATCCAGCAACGTTCGCTGAACTATCATTGAGGATACACGTCTGGTTCATCTGGGAGGTCAGTTGGTCCACGGTTGCACGTCTGTTTGCTTGCACGCATCTCCGTAGCTGTCATTCACCTGTCATGTATGGCCTTAGTGCGCCACACTTTGTGCACGGTACACTTTCACCACGGCAGCACGCGAACAGTTCACAAAACTAGCCGTTTCGGAAATACTGCCGCCCTTGGCTCGGAAGCCGATGATCATGCCCTTTTGTAGGCCTGATAAATTTCTACGTTTCGGCATGACTCCAACAAATGCAATGTTTTCTGCTTCCCTCTGACACCCTTCCTATACCCCCCCACCTCTGATACTGGTACGTACCTTCTGAACGTAACCATTTTCCACTGATGTTGAACGTACGGGGTGGTCACATTAATGTGATTGGACTGTGTACTTCAAATTATCCATAGCGATATCTGCGGTCCATTTAGGACAGAATCAAATGGTGGTGGACGATATTTTGCTACATTTATCGATGATTTTTCCCGCTACATCTGTGTTAGCATTCTAGAGAAGAAAAGTGACATATTGAAAGCATTTCAAGAACACCACTCCATGACTGAAAGACAAAACTGGTAAGAAGATAAAAGTCTTGCGTACTGACAATGGGAAAGAATTCTGTGGAAATGTATTCGACACATCTATAGTAACACGACATCTTGCGACAGCTAACAGTGGAATACTCACCTCAACAAAACGGTCTAGCTGAACGCTAAAATCGCACGCTGGTAGAGATGACCAGAACATTTTCTGCCGTCTCGACTTTACCAATTCAACTTTGGGCAGAACTAATTTCGACTGCTGCCTACATAAGAAACAGATGTGCTACCTCATCCCTAAAAGACAAGACGCCATACAAAATGTAGGCAGGCAAAAAACCATTTCCATCCCATCTCCGTATCATAGGAAGCACAGCATATGCCACCCGGAACAGGAAAATTCAACCTTGGAGTTGAAAAATGCTATCTTGTAGGTTACTCATCCGAAACAAAAGCTTACATGTTATGGATTGGTTGGTTTATTAGAAATTTTGGCGTCGACTACTAAGATCATTTTGCGCCTTTTACACAAGTTATATCTGTACGCAGCCCAGAACAAACACACATCCATGCCCACGGCGAGATTCGAACCCACGATCAGGCGGACTCGAGAACTAGAAAGCCTACGCCCTAGCCCTCTCGGCCACCTGGTCGGCTACAGGTTATGGAAACCTAGAACTAAAACCATCATAAAGAGTCGAGACTTAAAAGACATCGAAAGCATGTCATCTCCCATCAGAGAAACAAAATTACTAGATGAAGCAAAAAAAATCAAGAATCAATGGTCGTTCTAAAAGATCTGGATGAAGATTTTATTATGGAAAATAAACAAGCAAGCCAAACCATAAAGCACGTACATCAAGATAAACTTCAACATGATAGTCATGATGAAGAAAATTCACAGATGCAGTTCAAGAACAACTGGAAACTAAAGACGAAGCTTCAACCTCACAAAAACAAGCCAGAGGTCGACCACGAAAAATACGAAAATGCAAACGAGGAAGACCAAGAAAGGAATACCAATTATTAAAACAGCAGAAACTGAAACACTCAACATTGCTATTCCAGAATCAGTGCAAGAAGCTATGGAATCGCCCGAATCCAAGCAATGGCAAGAAACTATGAAGAAAGAATTCCAATCTGGATACTCGTAGACTTACCAATCGACAAGAAAGCAATAAAAAGTAAATGGGTGTACAGACACGGGAAATATAGATCGCTTTAAAGCAAGGCTCGTTGCCAAAAGATGTTCACAAAGGAAAGGCATAGATTTTGAAGAAGTTTATTCTCTAGTAATACGATACTCGTGATTAGCAGCAAAGTATGGGTTTCACATTCATTATATGGATGTTGACTCCGCATATCTAAACGGAGAAATCGACTTTCCAATTTATATGGAACAGCCAGAAAAGTTTGTGAAAAAAGGCAATGAAAATAAAAGTTTCCAAGCTGAATTAAGCGCTATACGGCTTAAAACAGTCAGGAAGTTGGGGAATTACAAGCTAAACCAAGAGCTCCCAAACTTAGGACTAAAGAGGACAGATTCCGATAACTGTATTTATACAAAAATTGATGATACATCAACCCTTATAGTACTGACATTTGTAGATGATAGTCTCATTCTTTCCGACAATGAAGATGAAATATCTGGGGCCCTATTCTCGAAATTTTCGTGTTAGCAACTCACATGAGTTGGGAGTGTCACATGGTACAAACACGAATGATCAGACAAAATTGGTATTCTCGAAAATCAACTCCCGTGCTTTTCGTTCTCCTCATGTGAGTTGTCAAATCGGTTTGATGGAGTGTGAGATAGGCCGTGTTCGTAAACTGAGCCAAAATAAACTACGCTCACTAAGCTCGGGGAGCGCTCTCGAAGAGCAAGACTTTACTAACGTCGGGATATAGGAGGCGGGGAATTTACGAACGCATTTGGAGCGAGCGTCCTCTGAGCACTCACTGAGCGCTCAATTTACGAACACAGCCTTAGCTACGCACAAAAAAAAAAAAAAAGAAAAAACATGGCCGACGTATTCGCTACGCTGCATTTAATCGGAGGATTGGAAACAGCAGAAAGGCGTTGTTTGAGGAGGCAACGAGTTTTACGAACGCGGATTGATGTTTTCGACTGTCATGAGTAACATTTTCGTCACTTATTTCGACTATCAAAGGATTTGGCAAAAATTTTGATAGACAACCTTCGACCAGTTTTAGGGAATCAAACTCGAAGATCAGCATTAAGCCTACAAAACAGAGGGATAATTTGCACTGTCTGCACAATCGCGATGACTAATCACGTGACCAAGGTAAATGACATTTTTATTAATTTAGCCTTTTACTCGTAACCAAATAGAAAAGGGCTTATATATCAGCTGGTTAAAGGGGGAGGGGTCTTCAAAACATCATTTCACTTACCTTGGTCGCGTGATTTTGCAGATAGTGCAAATTAAGCCTTTTTTTTCCATTCCCTATTTGATTTCTTGCTCTGACGCAAGAATTCAATTTCCTTCCTAAGTCATCACATAGTTCTTCGTAAACTCGTTATCAAATTTTCCTTTATACATTCTTGTATTATTTATGAATAAAATTTCTTTTTGTTCATCTGTGATTCTTTTCTTTTGCCTCCATACCGAGCGATCGTTTGGGATTCCCAAATTGGGAACAGTTTCCGCTTATTTGATTGGTTCTTGATGAATAGTCTCGATTCCAGGTGCTTAGAAATGGCCAAACTCATGTGAGTGTGACGTACGTACTCACCAGTCGTGTTCGTTTTGTAGTTTGAACTGCAAAATAGCAATCTTGTGAGTTGAAATCTCACAAGTGAGATAGTGTATATGAGATGGATTGCAACACGAAAATTTCGAGAATAGGGAGTTTTCAGATGACGTCAGAGAAGCAGCGATGGCCATCTTGGTGCACTTCCGGTTATGGTGCTTTTATGCTTTCTGCTTTAGAAGTGCATTACAAACATTCCCAAAATGGTAATTTGTGGAGTAATTAATTGCGGAAATCGTACGGATCGAGATAGGGGAATATGTTTTTTTCGTCTACCAGCAGTTATAACTAATCAGGGTAGTAAAACTATGGAACTATCGGGACAACGACGAAGCAGTTGGCTACGAGCAGATTTAACAAGAACGAAACAGTTTTTGCATTTTTTAATTTTATTCCTGCTTCAACTTCAAAAAGAATGGAGGCTATATGGGTACACGTTTCTCCCAAGCCAGCCATACAATTGCAAAGGCCACTATTTATTTTTCCAGACCGTTCAATATCACCCATACTTGCAATGGCTTCTCTTTCAGGCATTGCGAATGCATTACCTAAAATTGGTTATTAGAAAAAAAATGACGAAAATTACTTTTTTGATATAATTTATTTATAATTTTCTAATAACATCACACATTTATAAACTTTATTTATCAGCTATTAGAAACGTGAACATACTTGGCCTCTAATAATGGATAAATTTTGGCCCATATTTTTCACACGTACACCACTCACCCAACCAGAGAGAAATTGGTTGGGTCTAAACTTTTAAAATTCCTCATACCCTCAGAAGCGAAAGGACTAGGAGAGAATATCAGGAAATTAACAATATTAACAATTAACAAGTGAAATTACGCTACCATTACGTAAGAGAATTGATAGAAAGTGGAGACACTGATGTTATATATGAACAATCGTCAGAAATGATTGCCAATATTCTAACTAAATCTGTACCTCCACAACTTAATGAAAAATTATCTTTAAAATTAGGCATTGTGTAATATAAATATGTATTATGTAACGTAGCTAATTGAGAGGGGATATTGTGATAAGCATAAATTCTGTTATTAAGATTCAAACTTAACCAATCAGCAACTATAAATATTCTATTGTTGTAATCTAAATCGTTTCATTGTTATGTTGCCATAGTTACTCTATTCTAAAATAAAATATGGAAATAAGACACGAAGCAGTATCCTTTTCAAAAGCAAGGCTCTACGTGGAACGTTTCGTCCAATCAATCTGTCTTCAGTAAAAACAGAAAGCAAGAAATGTTTTCTAGGGATGATTATGTTTGGCGGCGTGCTATTATGTTGGAATGTTACGTTTCCAATATGCCTCGTTGCCTGAAGTAAGGAATAAAATGATCCTGTAAAATCCGTAGGTAGCGGGCACCTGTGATTGTCACTGTTACCAAAACACCATCGTTCTGTTCTTCGAAGAAAATCGGTCCAATAAGTATGGATCAAAGTTCCAACCATTTCTGTGCTTAGCTACGCAATTTCGCGGCCAAAAAAACTATTTAGACTTATTTACAAATTTTATGATTGGAAACCTTTTCGCATTATGCCAATAAGAACAAGTTAAAATATCATTAATAAAAACGTTATCAGTTCTTAAAGTGGGTAAGTTTTTTTCTTGGGTCATCAAGACAATGTACAGCAAAAAATTGATTAGTATAAGTAATAGATAAAATTATAAAAATCTATAATTAAAAATTATAAATCATGCCTAAAGGCTTAAAATATTATCAAGATCCGATTATTTTTTTTTGTCAAATATTTCTCGATAAACGAAAAGAGAATGTTAAGTATAATCCAAGAGATGAAATTTACCACAGACACTATAATTATTACTCAAAGTAAGGGAAAACCAACATTAAAAAATCATATTCACTTCTCCAAATTCCCATTAATTAACCTGTCTTTAAATAATTATTTACTTGCATTCTGTGGATTGAAATTTTGTTCATTTCATTGGCTTTTGAATGGTTAACTATGCATATAACAAGAGATTGCATATGCACTTGAAATAAAAAATTATAGCAGCGTAATACTTCTTACAAATCTATTAGTAAGACTGTCGTTAAGTTCAGGAGTGATGATGCTCAAAAAGTGGCTATATAAGATAGGGATTTCTCAATGGACATGCTATAAAATTTTCTGCCAAGATACATCACCGGAAATGGTTGGCTATGCATCAACTCTATGAGCAATAAAACACACGGTTATCCTCTTCTCTTTAATTTACACAAATTTATCGTCACAATTCTTTATAGAATAATAAATCATAAAAAAATATAGTTCATGGGCTGCAGCAGTGGCACATTTTCAAAAATTTTCAAAAATAAGTTAACCCAAATTTAATAGTCGGGTTACAAAACCATCACCATGATCTCATACATAAAATATGTTAGGGATTTTATAAAAGATGAGCCTTAATGTAGGCAATTCATAAGCAATCAATTTACAAATCGCATTTTCTCAGAAGTGTCAACTTTTAGATGTGCCATTGTTAGAGCCCATGTTCGATATGTCAAACTTAAAGATCAAAGGAACTTCACAAGTACTGAGTCTACGTTTAACTAAAATTAACTAAACAAGGGGGAAACTTTACTTGCATTTAAGTAATTGCATAAACGAAAAGAAAAACACGTACAGAAGTAATTGAATAAACTTTAGATAAAGATGTAAGAATGCAATTTACAAACTAATTTTATCTTATAGGCTAAAATTATAATTATTCATGAATAAAATTATAATAAGAGGAAATGTTTGCTAGATTTAAATTAGATAAGTAATATTTTATGCTTGTATTTTTGACAGATAATTATAACTATTTTTACACGGAAATTCGCTAGTCTTCTCAAAATTTCAGTGTAAAATTATATGTTTCATTTGCTCACCCGTTTTGCTTCTGTAAAGTCCATTATCAAAGAAGTAAACAGATTCTTGTGTAAATGCTGATTGTCCTAATTTTAACTTTAATTCCAATGCATTCCAAGAATATAATGCAAACAAGATAGTAAAATGTCAACTTCAAATTTAGAATGCAACTTTAAAATTTATTTCAAATTTTGAAATGATTCATTTTTAACTAAAGGAAGTGAGAGTTTTCGAAAAATTCGTTTAAAATGTCATGAACGAGTTCATTTTCTGATGGCGAGAGACAGTTTTAAGAAATACAAACTTTTTTTATATTACAAATGGATATTTTTTACATTATAATCATGGGATATTCCAAACTTATTTTAAATGTGATATGCTGCTCAAATCGGAATTTTCGCCTTCCATAAAAATATTTAATTTCAGTTATCTCTTAATACAATATTTTAGAGAAGTCCCCCTCTTCTTATGTTAGTTACAAAAGCTTTCGTTGGTTTGATTTTGCTTTTATTTAGCCGCTAATACTTATTGGTAAGATAGATGAAATAAAATCATTTGAAGATCTTCTCGAAGTATTCTGAGGTCATGCTATACACAGAATTCAATTTGAAATCTGTGAATGTTTATTGTGGTGAGCTTTTAAAATAAGCTGGGTTAAGAATTAACCATACATCGTGGCCATCTCCACTTATTTTATTTTCGAATTATAAACGAAATTTCAATTTTCCTTATCTCAGTTCGTTTTTTCGTTTGAGATAATCGTTATATGATATATGATATGAATGTAAAATTTCACTTTGAGTTGATTCAAATCTTTATGTAGTTTGGATTCCAAATGTTTTTCGAAATATCGACCAAAAGCCGAAATTTCCTTATAGTCTATGTGTTGAAAGCGGTAAATTTTAGAAAGGTGGGACCGATGTCAATCAGTCGCATACGGAGTGCTCAGAAAAAATACCATGATCATTTATTACTGTTCAACCGAATTATGTTCTCGATACAAAATTTTGAGAATTTCTAATCTCGAACTTCAATAACTTGGCAAAGATGTAAGGCCTACCGAGATGGTTTTGCTATATTTGTATCAATAGTCATTAATTGAGTTAATCGAGACATCCAATTGTTGCCACCATTCAAGATCCTTTAATAACTATTCTAGTTATTGACAGGGGCGTAATAAGGGAGGGGGGTTAGGGGGGTTCAGACGAACTCCCCCTTTTATTTCCTTGGTCTGTTTAAGTTCATTTGTATTTTTTTCTTCCTACTAAAAAATTATTTATATTTTACAGTTAAGGTATCAAGTTATCTGTTAATATAAAAGCGAATATTTTATCCTAGAAAAATATGTGGCTGTATTATGAGGAGAAAGGTCAAATAAATTTGAAACCTTCGAGATATCGAAAAACAAATTCCACATTTCGTAATCAGCGTGAAATTTTAGGTTTCAAATATCGTTACTAATCATGCTCGCACGCATTTTCATTTCTCCCTAGTTTCAATTTCCTTTTTTCATTATGAACGCATGAAACATAAGCTCTCCTTTTATTCTTCCTTTAAAATTCAAAACAATTCTTACCAAATGTTTTAGAATTATAATGCTAGCATCTTAACATATCGTGTATGTAAAATTAACTTTCTTGTTTCATGTATTCAGAAATGGCCAAAAAAGGAATTTAAAAAACTTTTTGATAAACCTACACAAAGTCAAAATGCTTTTAAGATATTTCAAAAACTTTATGTTGCTCCAATAAATCCCTTAACAACATAGAAAGCAGAAAAGCTACTGGCTGAGGTAATTCTTTTAGTATAGAGGTGAAAAAAAAAAGTTAACCTCGTCCCCGGGTGGGATCGAACCACCAACCTTTCGGTTAACAGCCGAACGCGCTAACCGATTGCGCCACGGAGACCGCGTGTTTAATTATAATTGACTGTACTGTTATTCTATAATACAGCCTTCAGATGAGATACCACGCTGTTCATTGCATTAAGCAACATTTCTTTCATTATGGCGGACACTTGTTGCCAACGATATGGGTTGGTCACGGTAAACTTTTTGACTTCAGGTATCCCCATAACCAAAAGTCATAAGGCGTCAGAACGGGTAATCTGGGTGGCCATGCATGCGGAAAGTATCGACTTAGGACACGATTCTCCCCAAATGTTGAGCGGAGCACTCGTTGTACATTTGCAGCAATATACTGTGGCGCTCCATTTTGCATAAAGGTAACTGTATGCAGTGTTTGTCGCGCTTGCAATTCTAGAATGATGCTACGCCATAATAGTGTTGCATAGCACACTTCAGTGACGGTAACTGTTTTTAGAACAGTCCCTGTGACTTCCTCGAAGAAAAATGGACCGATGATGAAATCAGCGGTGAAGCCCCACCAGACTGTAACTTTGGCTTATGTAGGAGCTGTTCAACAAATGGATGTGGGTTTTCTTTAGTCCACACGCGGCAATATTGCGTGTTAACAGTGCCAGAAAGTGTGAAATGCACTTGATCGGCCCAAAGCATAGTGAAAAGCTGCTCCATTTTATTGAATACTCAATTAACGAAATCTTGGCGAGTGATGAAGTCGTCAGATTATGTTGTAACTTGTACGGAAATCGCTTAAGGATAATCGCCATACACTGTTGTATGAAATGCCGATCCGTCGGAACGCTTCTCGCGCACTAATGGGGGCGACAGCAATGGATGGTGAGGGTCGGCAATTTCTTGTACGTGCGGCCAAAGAACCCGTAGCTTCAAATCGTCGTATCGTTTTTGTCACTGCAGTACACGTCATAGGTTCTTTACCATCTCGCATTCCATGCATGCGTAGATATGCTCGCAATGCCGCACTGGCACTTTCCTTATTCTGATAATAAAGTTTAACAAGGGAAGTACACGAACATGTACCTCACAGATTCACACCAAATTGAGATATGTTACTCATCTAAAGTTACTAGTGATGTTTGCAAAATTAAGAAATGCTAAATTTTATTTCTTTTAAAATAAATCGAGAAAACGAAAGCATTTGAGGACATGTAGCCATACAAAGACCCCATTGTTAAAGCGGTGTGTATGTGTAATAATGCACTCTTCCACTACTCAACAAAAGGGTCCGCAACAAAACGCACGAATCTAGTTCACCTGAAAGCAAAGCTGTCGCTTCCAAGGTATGCTTGCGCGCAAAAAAAGTGCTTCGTATAACTATGTGTACGTCCCTTGTAAGAGGGTTTCTCGATTAATACATGTAATCACTATAATTTCTATGCCTACAGTTCTATGACGGAACAACTACAGTATCACTATCGGCTTCCAAAATACCGTTTGCAGCGAGTGCTGCTCTTTTTATACAGCTAAACTGATGACTGTAACCTGACAACGCCACCTGTTGGTCAAAACCGAACAATTCTAGCATTAATTTTTCTCATTCTTTTATGTTTTGTTCTGAAATATGTACAAATAGTTGCATTAAAATTTAGCCACTAAAAAAAGTTGGCTTTCCTGCCGCGCGCTTTATTCATTACTTTAGCCAGGATATCTCTGCCTGTCTGATTCAAACTTTACACAATCGGAAAGAAACTTTTAATTTTATTTAGAACCTAACAAATCGTATTTGGGTATTATTACTTAGATAAACTAATATAATTAAAAATAATAAGCTTACTGGGCAAAAATTAGAATGAAATAAATTAAATTTTCGATGAAATAAAATTCTTCGTCAGTTATTTCTTAATTATTATTATTATTTATACATGAATGTGATCTTTAGAAAGCATATAACGCGATATAACGTCGTAAAGCGTCTCCAGACTATTATAATCAATAATCTTTTTTCATCTGCCCTTGTTGCAGCGGCTAAATTTTAATGAAACTATCTGTACGTTTTACTTGTTATCTTTAAAATTTCAAAGAGATTTGATAAAATTAGCTTGAGATATGACTTTTTAAACAAAAAAAAAAAAAAGTACCAAAACAATGTATTTGTTTATAACTTTTTAAGAAATGGAAATTTTTCAAAAATATTTTGGGAGTTTTAATACTCCATTAGGTACTATCAAATTATAATAAAAGTTTTAAATTTCACATTTTGTTTTTGAGGGGCCCACTTCAGGAATTCTTACCCATCTGCGAGTCGCGAGTTCTAATCCCGCTGAGGGCGTGGATGTTTGTGTTTCTCCCTTTAGTCTTGCCTAGTTTTATTTGTACTGACAAGCCTCAGTAGGCTGGTCCTCTGCTAGGTTAAATTTCAAATTAACCCAATGGTTATTTAATACCCGAAAAGATAAAAAAAAAAGGGATATAAAGGAGGAAAAAATCACCAATGGCACCTATATAGTTTTACAGATTATTTATTGATTTAAAATTGAAAATGAACGAACGAATGCTGTACATAAACACCACTAATAATGATATTATTAGAAAAAAAATGGAGTGGCAAAAATTCCGACGACCTGGTTTCGAACCAGGAATCACGGTAGAGCAATTGGGACACGTAGAGCAAGGCTATTTCCAAACAGGAAATGGGAAATACCAAAGCCTGATTACAACGCCAACTAGTGGCCCCACACTCAACTAATTACCTTCCAGCCTCCTATTCAAATAAATTCCAAACACTTTCTGATTTCTAAAAGGAATTGAGTATTCATTATCAGCTAGAAAATCTAGGTTTCAAATTTCATAGCTATAATGCTCAAGCGCATTTTCATTTTCTCCCAAATTTCAGTTTCCTTCTTTCTCTACGAACACAGTAAACATAAAATCTGTCACTTTTCTTCTTTTAAAGGTTAAAAAAGATACTGCAGCCCTTTCTTTTAGATGTATTTGAAATGATTCTTACAAATATTTAGAATTATAATGTCTATATCTGAATTTATCGAGTACGCTAGCTAACTTGAGAAAAGAGAGCTTCCTTTTTTATATTCAGAAATGCAAAATTAACGATTTTTATTTAAAATTTCTTGATAGACTTAGACAAGTCATACATAAGTTGATAATGAAAAGTAGAGTTAATCTAAATGATGATTTGTAATTTTCATCTTAGGAGAACTTCAAATTTTAAAGTCGGTTAGATGAACATGGAATGTGCGTTTAGTTCAATACAGTTATTCATACAACGTTGGATATTACTCTCATGACGACTTATTAAGTAGCACTCCAGATGAATCACACACACACATGCTAAATCTGGTGACAAACTCTTCAGTTATGATGGCAAAAGTTGAATATAAAATAAAATGTAACAACGTCGGTTCCTTCGATTCTGTAGGACACAGACACTGCTTATGATAATATCATGATAAATAAATGAGATAATTAAAATAAAAAATAAAACATTAAATTAAATACACATGTATAAGAAAGTTTTCGATTTATCATCAGTTATTTTATTAAGGAATATAAGTGATGAATTACACAAGTCACAATGCTTATAAGATATTTAAAAAAAAAACATTTTTAACAGCATAAAAAACAGATTACTTAATTGTTTCAGTCTATCTTCCAGATATAAAGAAAAAAAAACTACGACCGTCCCCGGGTGGGATCGAACCACC
>JAHWFO010098624.1:2268888-2304663 GCA_023313115.1 Rhysida immarginata | reverse complement strand
ATTTGGGCGCTTGATGATGATGTAACAATGTATACAGTTTTTGTTCGTAGGCCTTCTCTCTAGAAGGTGTTGGCCCTTGCCTATATTTCTCGTAAGCCTCGGTCAGTGAAAACTCCTGTCAAGCCTACAACACGGTTAACGTGATAGCATAGCAAGGCGGCTCGCGAGTTTCTTCTCAAAGGCCCTTGAAAATGGCCCTTTGTGATAATAGTTTGAAGACCACTGGCTTAAGTAGTTCTTCCGATATAGAGATGAAAAAAAAATTATCAACCGTTCCCGTGTGGGATCGAACCATCAACCTTTGCGTTAACAGCCGAACGCGATAACCGATTGCGCCACAGAGACCACGTTCGTACAGTGAGCAAAGAAAACTGGTCAGTATTGGCCATGTTGAAAGAAGACTGTGCCTTGCAGTCGAAATATGCATAACCATGCCTAATATACCTTTTGTGGAAAAGCGGTTGAATGGTTATTCATGAAATCTCAGTTAAAATTTCATTCTGAAAGCAAATCATACCAGTGAAAAGTTAATACGATTTTTTGGAGAATTCCTATATGAAGGTCTCATTTTCAAAACCTGTTATCTCCAAAACTCGGGTTTTTATGGCCATCTGTTGCTTTAACTATATTATAATTCTCTCTACATACTGAAGTACAAAGTATTATGCAAAATGAGCTTCTTTTCAGAAACAAATGTCATTAATTTTTCTAATTTCTGTAGATAAGGCATTAGGAAAGATCTTATATTGTTGCAGAGACAAAGGGAAATAATGGCAAACAAACAGTTAAGCAATCCTATAAATATTTAATAACTGGGTTGACGCGTTTCGAAGGGTATTCATCAACAGAGCCAGTTTCAATGTTGACTTTTCTTGAAGCGGTATTTGAGTTCTTCAATAATATGTCTTCTCTCTGCGAATCTTATCAATGCAGCTTGGTCTTATCCTGATTGCAGAAGACTGCGTATTTGAAATAATATGTAAAGATGGGCACATCATGTTAAATCATATGGTCAGAATGGTAAATTCTAGCTTCTTCATTCTGTAGATAAATAGGCTTGGCTTAGCTCTGTTGATGAAGTACGTTTCGAAACGCGTCAGTCAATGATTAAGTAGCAGAATAATGGGCCACTTATTGGTTTTACAATGCCCGTCTGTCTGTCCCCTTCATATTTACTATAATTTTTGACGTATAGAAGGTTTAAACTCTGAATGTAGCTTACTAAAGAAATGTGTTATTTCATTATTATATGTTGAAAACAGGTTTCGCTCTGTTTGCGTGTCTATCCGTCTGTATGAACTACGATTTCTTGAGAATGCTTTTTCAAATTTTGGTTTCGCCTGGTTTAACTTTATAATAGAGACCCTTTCTCCCCTCACCTAATTAATCTGTCATTGAAATCAGTCTAACAGTCACGTGACTACCGAAACCCACCCTCCCCTAATTAAAATTTTTTATTGGTCATATAATGCAGGTAATATGTCATTCGATCGGGAATCACGAGCACAAAACGAATATGACACTCTTTTTGATTTTCGAAATGCTACATCCGAGAAAATGACCCGGAAGAGTATACTTCAATAACCGCTTATTACTAGCCTTAGCTAAAGCTATACATAAGAATACAAGCTTCTTCGGTATGTTTGTCTGTCCGGCCGGCCATCGTTTGCACAACTTGAAAATGGGTGAGCTAAGCTCGGATGTATCAACTTTTGATTCAATTTCCTGGACGCCTATAAACTCGTACACTGATGTTAAGAATACCAACTTAGGGCATATAATATAACAATCGATTCGCACTGACGAGTATAAGTGAATACAATGTTACTGTTTGCTTATCATATAAGCATTGTTAACTTCAGCTTGGAGCACGTGCCCGTTATGAATCTCTGCTGAATTTGTTTTCACAATTCATTCAGGTTGGACGACAAAACTACCAGGAAATAAATAAATAAAATTCAAATTTAAATTAAAATTTTGTAAACATTTTGATCGACCTAACGAAATCATCTGCTAATTATGGTACGTTGTATGAGTCAAATGAAAACGAGATTATAGATATGACAGCAAAAATATGGGCGTGGTAACTTACTAGTACACATGTTAAATAATCACGCGAGTCATTAGTGTTCATAGAAATTGGTTGTATGCGGTTCGCAAAGCAGCATGTGAGATAGAGTACTGCCATTCGTCATCCAAAACGCGAGGAAGGAGGAAAAGCGTGCGGTGTTGAAAGGACCTCTTCTCATTGAGTTCACACGTAAGGGCAAACCGTTAATGCGGACCGATATTGCGAAACTCTGCAACGTTTGCAAGCGGCCATCAAGAAAGAACAAACGGCCGGAAATGCTGACCGCTGGAATAATCCTCTTCACGACAACGCCATGCCTCATATGGCCAACAGGACAACGGAGCAATTGATGAGGATGCGATGGAATGTCCTAGAGCATCCTCTCTACAGTCCTGACGTGGCACCGTGCGATTTTAACTTTTTCGGACCGTTGAAACTACATTTGAAAGGACGATGATTCAGCAGCTAAGGGAATTTTATGAGAAGGGAATCCGTCAACTCGTGTATAGATGGGATGCTTGCCTTAACGCCCACGGTGCTTATTTCTAAATTTGTTCAGGGATGTACCAACGCCTTTAAAAATCTCGTTTTCATTTGACTGGCCCTAATATATTAAGCAGTGATGCATAAGTGGATCTCTGCATCCATGTACAAGTGCTGTTGCTAAAATAGCGGTTAATAATACTAAACTTAAACTGTTAGGTAAATAATTATTTACTATTAGGCTTATAATAGTCAGAAGCTAAATGCTGTTAAGCCTAAGATTAACGATAGCTAATTGATATTAGCCCTAATGTTGACATTAGCTAATTTAATTTTAGGTCTATTGTTACCAATAGCTAATTTCGGTTACGCCTATTGTTAGCAATAGCTAATTATTCTTAGGCCTATTGTTGTAAATAGCTAATTTTTGTTAGGCTTGTTGTTATCAACAGCTAATTATTTGTATTGTTTTGTGTTTTAACGTTACGTTGAGTAATAAACAGATGTGAAAAATTTCCATTACTTATTTTTTCCAACTTTAGCTAAAAGTGAAATTCTCAAATTAAAGAATACTTCTGCGTCACAGTTAAAGCTCCTTCTTGGAATGCTTATGAGTTTTCGTCAGCAAATAATGGTTTTCCCCACAATCCTTTGCAACAATGATTTTTATCTCCTATCCTTTATGATTAAGAAGGGATGATGTGTTCTGGCGCTGTAGTTTAAGGCATTTGATTTCCCATTTCGCGCGGTTTAGAAAGATTCGCGTGAACGCTGCAAGTGGAGGCATTATTGTTTGAAGGATTTCAGACGAATGAATAAGTCGATTTACACGCAATCAAAAACATATGTTTACTTGCATTTTTCGCCATTCGGCATATTATATACCGGAAAATTAAGAAAAGAAAATTGTTAGCATATTTGTCGAGTTGTTTTCTTGTTTATTTGGTTTCAATTGGCCCACTGGGGTGGGAGTTAAAGGGGTCTAGCTCTCTGTATGCTATATAGGCATGTAAAGAAGTGAAATTTGGTATGCAGATTTCTCTAAGTATGATCTACTGTTCATTAATATGAAGTTTGGGATAAATTCTTCCAGAGGGGTCGGAGTTGTGGGGATAGCAGTCACGTAGTCTACAGTTATTAATATTTTGTAATGGCAACATATGGATTGCGATATGTCATTCGATCGGAAATGATGAGAAACGAAAGAAGGTAGCGTTCTTTTGATCTTCTAAATACTACGTTTGGGAAAATCAATTTTTTGATTAAAACAAAAAAAAAGGAGTTAACAAGGGCGGATAAAAATGGAAAAATACATGAACTCAGAGCTTCCGCTACTTTCATATACCCTCCTCGGGAGGATTAATGTCATGTTAAAATTTATCATATTGCTCAGTTGTTTAGTGTCATTATTTTCCGTTTTCCAATTTCCAGAAAAATTTGTTTAACTCTATAAAGTAGGTTTATAATGAGACTGGTTATATATTAATGTACGTGTATATCGGTTTCGTCTTGAATATACAATACAATATTAATGGAACCTATTAGACGGAACTTGAGAGCTATCCAACTAAGAACGAGGAAAATAAAATGGAAAAAACATTTGCCCTAGCATTAGCTTGATTATCGTATTATTAGAAAAAACGCGCTTTCCTGTACTATGCTGTAAAACCAACACCATTTTCCGAAATTAGAAACCATTCTCTCTCGGCAAGAATACTGAAAAAATTTTTTTTTGCTCATGTTTTACAGCTGTGGACTAAATTCGTGCTGCCCAGTCGCTTGTGGTGTAATTGTTGTGACATTAAACGGGAAAGCGAAGTGACTCGACCGAGTGGTAATTTGGAGCGATTGGTCGACGTCTACACGGTTGTGTGCGTCTACATCAATAAGCCGTGATAGGCGCATCAATAGCAGAGTGCAATAAATAGCTTCAAAGTTACCGCAGCCAATACTGATTGGCCACATGATATTTGTGGGTCAAATAACGCGTCAATAATATCGGCAGACGTCGGTGTCAGCTATCCCCAACATCCAGACACTGTGGCCAGCGAGAAGAAACAGTTGCTGGACGAAGACTTTTCATGATTTGTGACAAAGCGAATGGAAACAGCTGAACTGGACATTTGACGAGAGGGAGAGAAAGAGATGGCTCAACCTTCGACCCCAAATCCGATTTCACCATTCATGTGATGGATTATTCAAAATGAAACCTGCAAGGTGAAATTGAAAATAGCTATCGAAACTTAAACCGGTCTTAATGTTTACGTAAAAAGAAGAGTCTTCGAAAAACTAATAAAAAATAGCAGATGCTCCGTATACTAATAAAACCCTTCTTTTGTCAATGTACACTTTATATCGTAAAGGTATAATTTCTTTATTATCAATATAGAGCCGTTTATGTTACTTCCGATGATATTTCTCTTTTTTGTGGGTATTTAATTTTCTAACTGAATAATTTAAACGGCATTATCCAAAAGTAAGTCGAAACAGAAGCTTCAATAAAATTTAAAATAAGACCTGCTTTGAAAATATGACCTGAAAATAAGTTACAAAGAGGCTTTTCTAGTTTTCAGGGCTGATCTTTGCTTAGTCGACAGAAATTGTCGTCAATTGATAGTAAGTGTACACTGCATATGAAACGCAAGTAATGGAAGTTAAGCAAACAACAAGTACGTGTAGTTAAAAATTTGCTGTCTGATTTATATTTCAGGTTTCCAAATATTTTCCATTTGGATTAGGTTATAATATTTGATACAATATCTCATTCTTTTGTTTTTACATCGATAGCTATGTTCCCAGAATTCCTGAATCTTTTGGAAGGTGAAAGGCGAATGACAGAGATCTGCTTTTCAATATTTAGTTCACTCAAAAATTTGGTCTTATTAAGCACCGTTCGGTGGTCGAGAGTGCTGGGGCACAAGTTTCAACATAACTCGAGAGCTTCAAATGGCAGTTCAAATTCCGCTGCGGCATGGATGTCTGTGTTTGTCTTTTACTAATCAACGGAAAGCAACAAAAATCACCGCATAAATAAGTAATGTAATCTACTGGGCGCGGGGGGGGGGGGGGCCAAGTTTGGAGTCAAATTACATATTTTTCCCAAATTCTACATTTTTATTGCAAACATTCATCTTTAGTTGTAAAATCATATTTGAATAAAACTGAGGTGAAATGATGTATCCTGGTGTTCTTTTCGTAAATTCTGCTCTGTTGCTGGTGGGATTGTCACGGTGTAATCCACTGTGAACTTAACGAGTAACCACACTATGACAGCAGACTTCTTTATCGAGCAGTTGGTCCGATTATATTGTGCACTGAAAATTAAGCTCCCAGCACTGCTTAATGGACATGCGCCAAGACAAAGCTCGACCAGGAAAAATTTCTTTAAAAAATCTATCACCTGCTATTAAGCGAAAAACGTAAATAGGACCATCATTAATCGATAAAAATCAACGAATTTTGCATCAAATGCTTTTAAGTGGAGACATTTTTTTATATAAATCGGGACAGAAAACCGTAAATCGGGATAAAAGGCGAAAAATCGGGACTGTCCCAACAAAATCGGAACATCTAGTCACCTTAAGTATATGAAATTTGTTTACGGGTACACTAATTTGGATGGTAAATATATAAAAATTTATAGGTAAAATGTATAGATGAGCTTTGAACGAAGTAATAATAATCTTTTTAATTTTGATAAATAGTAATAAATTTTGGAAGACAACAAATAAACCAAAAAAAAGTTGCATGGCTTATTTACCTTGATCTAATATCTCTAAATGTTTCTAAGCTTTAAGAGCCTGATAAAGAAAATTAACAATCCTAGCAACCCCTAACGGAATATTGTGTATAGTACCCTATACATAGCATTATTATTTTACATAATAACAATGTACAATAGCCAGAGTTCTGACAACAGTGATGTGGCAGTAATGAGCAAATGAAAATTCGGGTATGCAGAATTAGTGGTAAATATTTAAGTTTATTTATTTGTTGATTACCTGTATCATGTTATATCGAAATTTTAAAAATTGTAACATTATACATTTCCCAACCAATTTTTTTTAAATTGATACATTCATTGTTTTTATATAGTTTCGTTATTTATGCACAATCTAACGAAATCAGCCAATTTTTAAACATTTCACCTATTTTTATTAACTCTATGTACAGTTTGCTCGACTTCGTGGAAAACCTGCTTTCCACTATACGAAGACAGAAAACTGTTTTAAAAATTTAAAAAAATTTATATATATAATAAGCTTATAAATCGTTAATAAATACAACTGAAATAACAAAATAATAAATATAAAAGTATAATCAAAATAAAACTAAAAAATCAAATAATTTATAATTTTAAAAATTATCGAAATTTTAAAAATTGTAACATTATACATTTCCCAACCAATTTTTTTTAAATTGATACATTCATTGTTTTTATATAGTTTCGTTATTTATGCACAATCTATCAAATAATTTATTTGATTTTTTAGTTTTATTTTGATTATACTTTTATATTTATTATTTTGTTATTTCAGTTGTATTTCAGTTGTATTTATTAACTATTTATTGCATTCCAGGGTCTTTGTGTCTCGTCCTTTTCTCTTATAAATATCCATTCAAGCTTATAAATCCTTATATTTGTACTTTGAACAGTTCAAATTTATTAAATTCGTGGTACAACCCATTTTAAAAACCCGGTTTAATCATTACTTTTTCTTCATTAAAATATTTACCCATGTTTCTTTTTATCTAATAATATTTCTTGACTGAAGGGTTTCGAGAATAAAATTAAATTACAACTCATTTAATTATCGCAAATTAAAGAGTTAAGGAACCCCAATGAGATTTAGAAGGCGAGGAGAGGGTAACATGATACATATTTATGTATGGAAATATTGCTTGCTCGAATATCATTGGATTTGAATTCAACATATTCAGAAATAGACATTCAAAAAGATAACATTGGCTAGAAAACATTTTGAAAAATCTAGATATTTAATCGAAATCACTTTCCAAAATTTGCGTAATTAATTTTTTCACGCATGTCTAAGAATGTTCATAAACGTTAAACTACCCAACTTATATGGACTACTAAGTGATTTAACTAAGAAATATTGTCAAAATATTTTGTAGCCTAATTCAGAAAATTGAATTCATTCCCAAACAATCGTCAGTGTTACTATTTTAACTCAGTTTCAGCATTGTCTTTCTTTCTTTTCTTCTTAATTTCAAAATGCAATGCGTATTAAATGCACTTTAAGACGATCCCAACCTCCTTTGCATACAAAGAATTTAAAGTTTCTATTTATTAATTTTAATTTTATTAAAAAAATTTCAGGGACACATTCTATTAGATTTCATTTCACGCATCTTCCTTCACTTCATGAGCAGAATGAGTTAACATTGGAGGCTCTTCGAGTTATTATGCTAATGGATTTCCTTCCCGTCTGAGCGGCGAAAATGCTCCAAAACTCCATCTCACTAACTCAAAAGATCTTGAGGAGGAGAGAGGAAAAAGAGAAAGATGAAGGAGCCACCATGGGTGGTTAAAAGGGGAAGAGGGTTGAGGGAAGGAAAAAAAAAATAAAGACGGCAAAAGACAGACACTCACCTTTTTTTTTTCCATCGGTGTTGGTGGTTCGTCATTTTCTTTTGCCGAAGTCGACAAATAAGAAGTAGAAGAAGAAGAGGAGGAGGTGTATATGTGTGTGTTGCGAAAATTCCTCGAACAAACCGTCTCTCCACGAGGAGCGCTGTGCGTCAGACCGAAATGGCAAATGCTTTTGGGGAAAAAATATAAAATCTCCCCGAACAAATAATTCCCACAAAAATTTCGGGAATGCAAATTTCATTTGATATTTAAATTCTTTCTGAAAATGATTCTTCCCTCTCCCCCTCCCCCAATTCCTCCTTTTTCCCGTTGCAACAAGAGGGCGATCGGCGAAACGTGTCAACGTTTGTAACGCATCCATTCATCATCATTTCCCTTATTTTATTTCCTCCTTCTACTCTGCTCTTTAAGCTATATCGTCGTCGTGTGTGTGGGGTGGACCCTTTGAGCCCTCATTCTACGGCGAAACTAAATCTCGACCCGACTGAACGTGGTGAGGTGAAGGCGATAAGGGTCAAAAGTGTCGCCGCCACCGTCGAAGATCGATGTCCGATCGGAGGCGAGCTGAAAGGGAGGTTCCACGAACCACAAGGGGAATGTGAAATAAATAAAGTAATAGGTAAGAGGATTTCATTAGCAGACAGACGGAAAGGCAGAGAAATTTGAAAATTTTTATTACTATCGGAAGGGAGGGGAGAAGAATGAGGAAAGAAATGAATCATTTCAAATGGTCGAAAGTAATAGTGAGTTTTTTATTTGGAAAAGAAAATTGCTTTCATATTTTCTATAAAATATTATATAAATTATTAAAGATTATAATGAAAGGTTTAAAACATTTTAAGATGCTACATAAATAAATTCAAGGAACCTGTTCGAGTTTATTGAGAAATTTATTTTCAAGTTGTATCTTTTATTGCATGCTGAGAAAGCTATCAAAATCAGTTTAGATACTCTTAAAGAGCAATACTTAAAAATAATTTTCTAGTTTGAGAAAATATTATTTTACTGTTTCCATTTTCAAAATACTGAAGAGAAAACATGTAATTTACAAATAGAACGGTTTTCATGAAAGGCTTTCGAGACCCATATCCTAGTTTTGCGTTTCTCAATAGTGGTTTCCCAATTTTACAGCTATTTGAAATGCAGCGATTGAAATATCGACGAAGAAACAATTATTATTATTATTATTATTATTATTATAGCATTAGGCTGCGTTTGAATGATACTAATAGACGTATATAAAAACGGAGAGTGGATTAGTTTTATTTTATACAAGCCGAATTACGATCCAACATTCCAAAGAAATCAAAAGTACTAAAAAGCATTGCTATAAATTACGTTTTCCCCTTTATACAAACACAATTTGAATGAATTCCTTTTCCCATTCCGTTCTCTCCCATTCTCTGTATGCTCTATGTGCATATGCGTGTGTGTGTATATATCTTTATATGTATTATTTTAATAAAAGTGGATCGGTTGTCATCGGGAGAAAGGGCCGGGATTCAATTTCCCCCCGAGCATCCCCCAGTGCTAGGACCGGTTCTCCTAAATACAACGGCTTCACTTGACTGAAAGTAATCAAGGTGATGAAACTTAGCTTTCAGTTGACAAAAGACAGAGAGAATAGAAAAGAGCGAAAACTCGGAGAAGTTCGCCACTCTGGCGAGCCATTGCCGTTTAAAATTGTGCAAGATGACGTGCCACCGAGTGGGTTCCGAGTGGCTTCTTGTGAGTGACCATCGCCTTGTTGTACCACATACATAAAAGGTGGGACTTCGTCTGACTTAGTCTCGTTCTCCAAGATTTACTCTAATGGTTTCGACCGTAGAAAGAAAGAATAATGGTAGAAGGGAAAGAGAGAAAACTGTTTTTTGGGGACCGAAGAAAACATGAGAGGAAAGGGTGATGTGGGTGAAAGGAGGGGGTGGGGGATAGAGTATCTTTTATCTTCTTGCCTCGGAACCCCACAGAATTGCACAATGGTAGCCAATAGGCAGCCTGCTAACCCTTTCTGTCGACGCAACCCTTCCAGCCCTCAAACAAAGACAGAACCACTGGCCCCAGCTGCGGGCTCTTGCTCGGCACCAAAGGCTTGAATAACATGGGATGGAAAGGGTTGGGGTAACGTAGCCGACCAGGATCCAAGAAAACTCGTCAGCTTTTTTTTATTCTTTTTTTTTAGTTTAGCCTCCCTCTCTCGTCCTTTAGTTCTTTTAACCCTCTACCTTTATCTGCTCCTAACCCACATATTTAAGGTGGGGCATTGTTTTATTCGATCGATGCACGACCCAGGCTCCCAATGAGACCTCACATCATACCAACTGAAGCACGCTAGGGCTCGAATGAGGGAGGGAAAAATAAGTAGAAGTTTGTAGATAAAAACGAAGAGGTAGTTCTTTAATTTTCTTCCTCTGTATTCTCTTCTTTCAGTTGAATTATGAGAGTTTTAAAAACTTAGAGATTTAAAACTCTTGGTGTCTCAACTTTAAAAGTCTCTTAAAACGTTAACACCCAAAGAAAGTAAAACTCGAAAAGAAGAAACCAATGAGCTTAGAAAGCTAATAGTAAACAATTTAAGTCGTCCCACTACAGGAAAACTTAATAGAAAACTGGTTACATGACTTGATTTTACTGATATGAAAAACGCAAGTTCTTGCAAGATTAGAAGAGCACCTACAGAAAGTTAATAGTTTATACCTATCTAACCTAATTAACTAAATTAGTTAAGAAAAGAATCTTATCAGGGCATAATATAGAGGTTGCCACTTACTAATGCTTGTATTTGCTAAATTCTTTAATAAAATAACATAATATTATAAAAATTACCAGTTTTATATGTACAATAACTATAATAGGCGTATTAAGTATATAGTCATGGAAGATGTCCGTCAACAAAGCCAAACACATTAAAATATTAATGATCTATAGCATTATATAATATTTAAAAAATTATTTTTAATTAATGACTTGCTATTTTGTTTGCTTATTTATTTATAGTAGAGGATTCCTTTTTTTATTCCTTGTATGGTGTCTCCCTCCACCTAGCCCCGCACCCTTCCCCTGTCTCCCACCTTTGTTGTTTGGGTGGAAATTTTTCGTTCCAATGTCGTCGTGGGTAAGTTTCTTTTCCTTCAGGGGGTTTCTTGTGACGCAGACAATGCCCTTCCATTAGCATACGGGACCCATCAATTAAGGCCGAAGCTCACTCTGAATAAAAGGGTTGAACCCAGACAGAAACTGGCAGAGCTCAGGGGAGAGAGAGAGATAGAGAGAGAGACTGTCTCGGTACCTCTCAAGAAATTTACGTCTGCATTCCGTTGCCTCGCAACCAACCGACAGACCCACCGACCGAGGGCGCTCTACTGTTGGACACCCTTTCAGTCTTTTTTCTTGAGCACCCTCAGAAATCTTTCACCTCCCATTCCGTTTCATTCCGACACTCAGAATTATCCATGAAAAAATAAATTAAGGTCACTTCTGCCTAGATTCTCTTTGCATGTAGTCGTTTTCAATTTATTTCAATGGAAACGAACGTCTTGTGGTATCCAAGATTCAATCTGTACCCACAAACGATATTGTATACTGACACATTCATTTACTCTATTTAAAGTTTATAGATAATCACCAAGAAATTATATCAATAATTAATTAAGATGGAGGTGGATTGGGTTCCATCTGTTCAATCATTTTTGACTTTGGACTCACCAAGAGAAAGTCACCAAGAGATATGGGTGAATTGCAATAGCCTAGATAGTCAACTGATAATAACTATTTGTTTACTTTTATTTTCTAAATCGATATATTACATTAAATAAACCATCTAAATAAACATATGTATTGTTTACCCATCTAAATATGTTAGAAATAACATATTGCTATAGCATATAGAGAGCTTTATGATATTGGTCTTTATGACCTACTGTTCCATCGTTTTGTCGTCTTTCAATCTTTCAAAGTTCTGTATAAATCCTAAGAATCTATCGAAATAACATTCTCCTTCCTATACATGTTATTCAATTTGAAACAGTCTCCTTAAGATATTCAGCATTTTTTAAAACTGTAATACGTATGAATATTATTGATCTAAGGAGTTTAAATGATTAATTTTAAATTTAAATGTAGGTAATCTCCTTTTAATGGGGAAAATCATAAAATTAAAATTTAATAAAAACAAAAAGATAAAGTCACCAATCTTGAGAAACGATGAAGAAACTTGTGAGATGGAAGAAAACTTAAATGATGTAGTCTATTGAAGATGTTGTTGATAGTAGAAATAAATTTAGATGTAATACGTATGAGTAAGAATAATACAAAACCAAGAAGGAAAAAACTTGCCTTCAGTCTTGCAAATGTATTATATTTGGCTATGAATTGTTCAGAGTTGAGTCGATGTCCTTTGACTATTTATAAGAAACATATGAAAAAGAATTGCATAAATGGATGGTATTCATTTCACCGATTAGTAGAAATGGAATTCTTTTCCAATTAAAATTGAAAGAACTAGAAGTGGTGTCTCAAAAGGAATAATTTACTTTTTTTCCATTGATTGAACGATATAAATTTTTAATGAATAACTGTATAAAATGCATATATACGGTGTTTATAAAATATCCTTTATAAATATCCTATATAGATCGTTCACAAATGACTGAAGCGGTTTGACAAAATTGCAATAGACCTGGCAAGATAATGTTCAAGGTGTCAGGCACTTGGTGGTGGAAATATGACGGAGTACTATCCTGTCGAAAGATAAAATCCACATCTTTGATTTGCAACTGTGATATAAGCCAATTTTCAAACATATCCTGATAAGTGTATCTTGCCATAGTTTTTTCCGCAAAGAAAAACGAGTCGTAAAGTTTGAATTTTGAGAAGACAGGTAATTCAAATAGAACTTAAAACCTGCTTTCTCTTACATAACCAAACTTCATCAACACATTACTAATAAAACGGCTGCAACAAATTCACGAAACCCTGCTTCAGTATTATTGTTGTTGGTTGTTATTGATTTGAAGGAAAAAATAATTTCGGAACAAATCCGGAAGCCGAGTCCCAAAGGCGGGTCCGAAACAGCGCCAAACTAAGACTCAAGTGACTAGAGGGGCGGTTGGGGGACGTTATATATTAAGGGGATGTAGGAATTTTTTTACAATATGGCATGTTTAAGATTATTGTTTATTGCATATTTTACAATTTTTTTTGTTGTTGCTTTGGAAAAATCAAATTCTGATTAGTCCGGGCGCCAAGTTCAAGAATTCCAAGGGGTCCAAATGCAGGGAGCGCAAAATTACATATTGGTGGGTTATTAATATCTGGGTATAGGAATTTCCTTATTATGTGGCAAGTGTTTAGGAGTGTGGTTCTCTGTAAAATTTTATAGAAGTGTGGGCGTTATTATCAATGAAATGGAATTCTTTGTACTCCCCGTGATGGAGGCCTTGCAGTTATATTCAATGCGACAAGCTCTTTTGTGAAATATTCCCAGTGGCAGAAAGAAACAATAGGAACAATGTTAATTAACCATTTTCTAAGAAAAGCCTTGTGGTATGTTAGTCATCTGTTAATCGTTTATATTTCTTTTAGTTTACATTTTTTTCAGTAACATTTTGAAGAGTCGGGAGAATGTATTTATTATAAGAGTTTTTAGTTATAATTATAAAGAGACAGTTGAGCGTAGATCAATTTAAACACTCTCTATGCCAATCTAAAGGAATTGATGGGAAACAAAGTGAGTATTACAAACCCTAACATTTTCAAAATATTACAAACCCTGAAGTAAGTAATGTAGAAATAATACGTGTGACTATTGTCGCGGTTGGATTACCCTTTCCGCTTTTTTTTTCTTTATAAACGAGTTAAAAAGATAATTGATATTTCATCACATGTCGAGAAACAGGGACATAGCCTTTTTAGTTCTCGAATCTGTCGAATTGCGAGCTCGGATTTTCGTATTTTGACATTTGTATTTCTTCATAATAGATTATATAGAGGGGTGCAAAAACCATTAAGTATACGGTTTTTATTATGAAAAAACAGTAGCTTTATTAAGTTATAATAAAGAAGTCATACAAATTGCAATTAAGTACAATTTCTTAAGTGCTCAAAAATTTCCCGCCTTCAACATTTACGCATTCCTGTAGTCTAGTATCCTCTGTTCAATGAAAGAAAAACTGGGCGTGTCTAATTAAATTTCCGATTTCAATTGTTAGATATTGTTGCTAAGTAAAATTAACAATGTTTAACAATTGAAATTGGAAATTTAACTGGACACGCCCAGTTTTTCTTTCATTGGACAGAGTATAGTTTGACACAGAGGTTTTTATTGTTATCAATTTCGTCGCATGCTTCTCCTATGAATTGACTTGTATCATCAACAATGCGTGGTTTCCTTAAAAATAAAATATTATTAATAAACTCTGTATAACCTTCGGAATGCAAACTTAAAATGCTCTTTCAGGATGATAAAATACTTTGGGTGCTTGCATACTTATATATTTGTGTGTGTTTTTGTGTCCAATAAACTTATAAAGAATTATGTGCCAATAGAAAATCTACAAAGCATTGTAATGAAGCATTGTTGCACTTTGCCTGTTGGTTGAATTCCAGTTTTAAAGCTTTTTATGTCTACATAAATTTCTCTTTGAAGAAAACTCTCCTATTTTAAATAATCTGGGCATATAATTATAAAATTATTTGCGATCATCGCGCGTATTTCTTCAATGAAGTGTCCTCTTAATGATGAAGGGCATCGTTCCGAGTATTTTGATATGTCGTTGAGACACTTGCTGGCTCTGACGGCAGGTATTTTAGAACCGTTGGTGTAGTGTATGGTGGTGATAGGGGTTTTTCCTCTTTTACCCTCCTCCCCCCCAACGGCCCCCTCACCCACGTGGCCTGCTCCCCTTTTTTTCCTGGCTGGCGCAACGCACAATTAGAGCGGCGGCGATTGACTGTTCGCCGTGACGGGTGACCCCTCCTTCTGTATGAATTCACTGGAAAAAGACATTCCCCACCTGTACAAAAGCCCCCTCTTCACTCGGCTGTCTGGGTTGCTCTTCTCTCAGCCCCTTATAACACCCCCCTACGGAGGGTATAGAGATAGGGGACCGTCGACTGCAGGTTCCTTCAGACGACTGTGCGTGAGGTCATTCACCCGCAGGGACCATCCATTAACTGACGACAACCCGTCAACCAGTTTTGTTATGACTATTATTTTTAAATAGTATAACTTTTTTTTTCATTTTTTACCCTCGGACCGAGTTGTCACGTAGGACCCCTCGTGACAAAGAAATCAGGAAGCAAAAGTGTCCGCGGTTTTTGACTTTGTAACTTTTTTTCCCCTGGCTAATCCTATTTTTCTTTTAATTTCTTTTCTTCACTTAATTCATTCGTGATGAATGATCTCGTTGGAGATGCTCATTCGTCGTCTTCCGCGTCGTTCTCATATATAGGTCAATGTACGCGACTACCTTGTCACCTATGCGTTAACTCCCCATTATTCTCTTCTTACTCTACACCCTTCTACACAAACTTCTTCATCCTTTTCTTTCCCTTCTCTTACCTGTGTGAGTGGGAGCTTATTTTTCATGAGTAAATGGCTCGGAGCTGACAGCGTCATCGTGGCCAATGATGTCAACAGCTGGCGTTGCCAAGGCGACGGGATATGGCAACAACAAGAAAATAGCAGCCACCCAATCTCTCTCCCACCACTCCAGACTATTTCGTCTTAAGTAAAAAGACCATATTAATAGAAGTTGTTTGTCAAAGTCCAGCTCTCAAGGCGTTTTTGATGATGAGAAAGAAAATTCATGAAAATGTCATCTATTCTAAAAGTTTTTGTGAATAAGACTTACTGTTAGAGTAAATGCAATAGTCCAAGACGGTAAGAAGAAATACCCGCGTTTTCATTAAAATGACGAGGAAATTATTACAGATATCTTAAATTAAATATGATTAAGGCAAGGCTTTCAAAATCATGTCAAGTCCCAGTCTTATAATAATAATAATAATAATAATAATAATAATAATAATAATAATAATAATAATAATAATAATTGAAATTTACGGCATTTGTCTAAAGAAGGTATCTGGTATAATAACGAGTAACAAAATGAAGCATTTATCAATGTAAGGCATTTGTCTTCATTTAAGAAATCCAGCGTTAATATTCGGTATTCTAATACATGTACTACAGAGGGCTGGGAGGCCTATTTGCATCAGATAATAGCTTCGCATTTCTTGAGACCGCGAGACCCATTACTTTTGTTTTCTTCGTACTCATGCCGAAGAAACTCACCCGTCACGTTGAAGAATCCATCAAAGAATTTTCCAGAGCAGGAATGTCTTCAAGAAAGATACAGAAACATTTCAGTAATAGCATGGTTAAATTAGTCAACAATCATTCGTTTGATCAAAAATGAGAAGTTTCTGCTTACCAAAATTGTCTGCACGTGCTCCAGCAGACATACTTAAGGTCCCATGCCAAAGTCAGACAGCCAAAGGCTTAAAGATCAGCGAAAGAACTGCGAAACCAATTATTCACAAAGATTTAGAAGGAAAATGCCTATAAACGTCTGCTCATGCACTGAAGCTATGATATTCAGAACCGTAAGACCAGCTGTTGAAAAATTGTACGAACGCCATCTCGCAGGTCGTAGACCTGATTTTTAGTCATACTTGATTGAGACCTTAGTACCTCCAAGAATGTAATGGCATTTGCAAAATGTGCAAATCAAAAGAAGAGGCCATGATAGGAGCACTGATTAGACGTGGAGATCTCTTTTTAACCAACTTCAAAAAGGAGGAGGTTCTATGTTCGTCTGTATGTATTTTTTTATGTATGTTCATCGATATTTCCGCCATTTATAAACCGATTTTAAAAATTCTTTTTACATTGGATTCGGTTTAGCACCAAGATGGTCCCATGTTAATTTCATTGTTAAGTCGGTTTAATTTTTTTTTAATTTAGTTTATATTATTCATATCAAGTTCTTACTAATGTAAATTATGTTGACAAGGTTTTGAAGTCATTACTCGAGAAGGAATACCTTTCGTTTGAATAACAATAAACATTTTGTCCATCATGGCGCTTCATCTTTCGTACTGCGCGGTTTACAGTTAATTAACTCGGAATCACAATTGACCTTTATCCCCTGTATTGTGATTGGTTGACACTAAACGTCACTGATTTTTTTATAAAATGCAAATGGCGGATACTGGACGTGTTAACAGCATTTGTTGACTGTATCGTAAGTGAAAGTTTTAATTGTTGTTCAAAATTTTTATTGCTATGCTTAAATATTGTTGTATTCCCAATTGTCAGAGTGAGGAGAAAGAAATAAACATCATTAGAAAATAATTTTATAGGTAATTTGGAAATGACTATGAAATTAAAATTATGAAAGGCTATCTGCAAACATTTAAATCATTATATTTTGCAAATTTCAGGTTAATAATGTATGTTAAATTAATAAAGATAATAATAAAAATCTTTAAAGTAGTAAAAACCTACGGAAAATGTAAAAAAATGAATTTTACTCAAATCACAAATGCTTACAACACGACCAAGGGACGCCATTTTGTATGTGGTCACATGGGTAGTCAAGGCTACGAAGGCTAAGAAAGTGTGTGAGAACGAGAGTTTATGATAAAGGTCAATTATCGGCAAAGAAAACATTTTTGTAAAATTCACGGACATAAGCTTCGTGGACTTCTATGCATTTGGGTACCTTAAGTAGAGGTTAAGAAAAAGACGTGCCATCACTATGCAGGACGTTTGGAAATCGACACACTAGGTGTGTAAGAAAGAAACCTATAAGGGGTTGCCCAAACGAAAAGTGGACACGGTCTAGATATGTAATATCTTTATTTGAAACTTAAAAGTAATCACCATGTTTGTTGAGGCATTGGTCCTATCGTTTACACAGCAGTTCAATTCCCTTGGCTTAGAAGGACTGTGGTTGTTTTTTGAAAAAGTGTTTCATTTCATCCTTCACGTTTTCGACAGATTTGAAATGTTTCCCTTGCAATGTCTTCTTGAGCGGCCCAAAGATGTGATATGATAATCACATAGTGACAGATCTGGGCTGTAGGCAGGATGTTCCAAGACTTCCCCCGGAATTTCTGTAACATTATGGTGGTTTCACGGGAGACCTGGTTTTATGATTGATTGCCGAAGTTTCCCCAGTTGTTCACAGCTTTTTGTCCTAAATAGTGCTCACCATATACAGCCTACATTCGACGATCAATGTTGACACTCTGCTCACTGTTTCGTCCTGAACGCGTCTATTTTTACACCTCCTTCTGACGTTCATTGTATACACACATATACAGGTGAAGTAAAAATTTATGCACTCCGGTATACGTCCAGAATCTACTAGCTCACCCCTTCACTAGAGCAATGTTGTCTCTGCTGTAGTTATGATGCTATGGGACGCTTTTCATTTGGGCGCCCTAATACAAAAAATTTGCAGAGATACATGAAAACAGAGGCGGCCGGAGGGCGGTGCAAACGGTCCGATCGCACAAGGCCCCGCACGACGACTTTGTATCGGGCGCCGTTTTTTCTCGAGCCGGGCCTGCATGGAAGCGAAGGTTACGGAGAACAAATTGAGCAGACAAAAGGCATTCACTGTCGATCGTGTTTAATTTTGAATGCATTTTGAAAAGTGATGCAATTAGACAGCCCATCCTCTTATACGAGAATTTGTGTTCTTAAATTAATTTTTAACATTCAGAGTCAACCAAATTATATTTTGGGAAAACTTTATTCATTTATAGACTTTTCAACATAACCGCCACATTTGTTTATGCAGCGATTCCAAAGTGTATGTTGGTGACAGTAACATAGAATGTTGTAGTTTTCTAAATGTAGGAAATCATTTAAATACTCAAAATATGTGTTGCATATATCCACAAATATTGAAGGACAAGGAGGATTTTAAATTTTAATTGGCATTCTATAGAGATATAATATTCGTTATAATAAGCAAGGGGTTGTCCATTAACTAAGTATGCATATCGGGAGTAGCTTTTGATTATCTTTTGGTTCTCATCTTTAGACCAGTGGTTTTGTCCGTTCTTGGGGCTCTTCTTTCTGAGTCCATTGACAACTTATTCATTTACGAAGGAGACAATTTTCAGGTTGTCTATTCCCATCTCAATTTTGCATCTTTTATTTGTCACTCTACATTTCACTTAACATTTTTTTAATAAAAATGTAAGGTGTGTCCAAATGAAAAGAGAGAGACTACGGTTATATCTGGAATATTTTAACTACAGAATATTTGACTTACAGTTCATAAAGAACACGACGCCTACACATAATTGCATTGATATTAATGCACTGATCCAGGTTTCTGTGTTGTGAAACTCCGGGGTTGCGTACGGATCCGTTTTTCCACGGTGTTCTGCACTTCCTTGTTACAGTTGAATCGCATAGAATTACTACATAAGGGAGATGTCGGGGCTGTACTGAGGATGTTTGATGACTTGCCATCGAAATGTTTCTAGCAGGTGGAGGGTCTTCTTGACCACATGTGGTTTAGCTTGTCCTGGAACAGCAGCATCCTTTTCGAGAGCTTCCCTCTGTGCTTGTTTTTGATGGCCTGTTTCAGCTTTAGCAACGTGTTGCTGTACCGTTCAACGTTAACTGTTTCACTACGTTCCAGCCAGTCGATGACGTAAAAGAAATTAAACATCACCTTTCCGGCCTTCATGGCAGAGTAAGATTTTTAGCACACGGGGAAGCGGGATGGCGCCACTCCAGGCTCATTCGTTTGGAGGCAGGGTCGATTATATACAATGACCTTACAATAAAAGTCTCCTTTTCATTTGCGCACACCTTATACAAAAATTTCATTAACTTTGCGATCATCTAAACATTAAAGTCCAACCGTGAAACATGATGAAGTTTCCATGGTGATTTGAGCAGCCAGATCCTGATTTTCTACAGGTCCCATTGTCTCCTTGAACGTCAAATTGACTGAACAAATTTTGACCAATCAGATCCACCGCATGGAGCAGTTGCTTCCCACAGGAGATAGCATTTTCCAGGATAACCATGAATCCATCAATGTTTCTGGTAATGGCCAGTCTTTAGTGCGAGGCGCATGCAGAGGTCAGACATCCTCGTCTGTTTTGGGAAAATAGCCTTCTCCAATCTCTTTACTTAAATTACTTCGCTTTAGCTTTGGTTTAATAAACGAAAGGAGACATTAACATTAATTAGCTCATTCGTTTAACTTAAAATCGAATAATGGACAAATACAGAAGGCTGATTCCACTTTATTAACGCAGAGAAAGTTTCGCTACAAAATACCCTTGTGCCGTTGCCGTTTATGCTTGATTTGATGACCTTGCATTCGTACTAATTGCCCACACCGCAATTTCATTTGCAGCAAACTTCCGTGAGGTACGGAGAGGATTATTTTAGGCCATACGTAATGGCCTGTTAACAGTTCGCTGGCGACGACTAGGCCACCTTTAGAGATTCGAAGCCATAAAATTCCATTGGACCACAGTTGGATGATTTTGCTAGTATGTCTGTGAAAGAGATAATGTTGACGCCATGTTCGTTTTTGATAGTGGTGAAAAGTTGGGCAATTGGTATAGCGTTATAACTGGACGCCTTTGTAATGTCGTCGCCTTACAGAACACCAAGGTCACCTTGGAAAAACGTATCAAAAAGTTGTCTTGGTATAAGTTACGCGACCTTTGCTTTCCGAAGATTTTGTGAAAAACTAGCAGCAAACTGCAGCAACCAGAAACCATTTTGAAAAATTCCTTGCATTGGTGGTACCATGTTGGAAGGTCGGTAGAGTTAAGGCTGTTTCACATTACCACTTTTGCAGAATGAAAATCGGACGGCAAAATATAGGCCGAATTTCGGACGGCAGAAATCTCGTTAGCACATGACAACGGTCTACGAATCAGGCGTCCGAAATTCGCAGGTTGCTTTCACATTGACAGAACTGTCGGCATGCGCAAAGAAAACAAACATGTCTACTATGTCTGTCGGGTATCGTGATTATCGATCATCATCATTAATTTTAAGAAAGAAACGTTTATTGTTTGCAAGGCGGTGCATTCTGCTACGCAGGCAAAGAATATTAACATCTTTAAAAGCATACTGTCATTTTTGATTGGCTCTCGCATATGGTGGAATCGGTCCGATGCGAAAAATATCTAATTGAACTAGATGCATGATTTTCGCATCGTATGCACCAGGCAACCGACAGTCGGTCGTTTCGCATGTAATGTGAAAGCTATATCCGGCTGCGAAAATGCCGTCCGATATTTTTTCGTCCGATTTTCGTTCGCAAAGGTGGTAATGTGAAACGGCCTTTACGCGAACTCTAGCATACGATTTATTTATTTATTTTTATTAATTTATTTATTTGTAATGTACACTCCATTGGAGTAATTTACACATGAAACCATTCACTGTCTTTTATTTTTTTTATTTATTACTACTGGTAGTCCATACTGGTAGTCCCTGTATGGCCTGAGACCGACGAGTTGGGTCCCTGGATGAACCTGGATTAACGACTGCTGTAAGATGATCACAGCAGCCGGGGGGGGGGGGGTGAAGATCGTGAGTCACGGATGGTCGCCCATCCAGTGGCTAGCCATGCCTGATGTTTCTTAACTTCACAGAAATTGTGTTTAAGTGAAAGTCCACCAAGCCACGCCCTCCTCCCATAACCAAACACTCTAAAAAATTTAAAACACTTTATAAATTATAATAAACTACAATTAAAGTCAAAAATTCCAATTATTTACATACGTAACATTAAAAACGAAGCAAAATTTTTAAACGAAACTTTTTTAACGATCCTAATTACTACGAGTTTTATTATAATTTCACGTTTCACATATTGTTTTTATAATGCGCCCAATTCTTGATGGTTTCGTCCTTTAATCGGCTATTGAAATGAGTGAGCACAAGATTGCAAGCAGGTTCTGATTATTGTGTATAGATGAAAAAAAAAGGAAAAATTCTGCGACCTGGATTCGAACAAGGAAACTCGAGTCTCTAGCTCGTCGCCTCTATCAATTGGGATATTGCAGATACTGTTACAGCTAAGTTGTCTCCTAGCATCCTAAAGTTAATTTTCATCAGTTTGCTGCTGGTTTTTCGAAAGGAGAAATTCCCTTCCTGCGAGCCAGGTGCCTGTCCTGTCATTGGGCTTTCACTATAGTGGGCTTTCATATATGACTGCTTAGCATTTGGTAGATGCTACGAACTAGAGATTCATGTTTCCTATTCAAAATTAGATCTCGGAATTTTTTTTCCTTTCCTTTTTTATCTATTTCATTCTCATAATTTGAAGCATCGCTAATTAATTGCTATCGCTTAAGCTCACCCGGGCCTCCTCTATAGTGGTGACAAACTTCCATCAATCATCTGCTGAATATTTTTCGCATAGCTTCTTGCAGTATTTTCCATTCTGCCATGTGTCGAGGGAGGAATCCATGAACGCATGGTTTAAATCTCTTGTCAAGTCGCAGATTCTTTAGAATTATCTTATTTACTGTCTTTTGAGATGTATCAAGCTTCTTGGCGATGCAAGCTACTGAGAGCATTTTTCTGCATAACCAATTTCCGAGCTTTTGCGACATACGGCGGTTACTTTTTGGGACGAGGAGTGATTTTGTATGCTTAAGAACTATTGAAATTTCTTTCAATTCCACCGATTATACGAGGAACTATCCTCACACTTACAGACCTCTCCATAGCTCTGCGTCGTTGCTATTTCCCGACTAGCGCATTTCTCCTCGGAAAGGGCAGTGAAGTACCCCTCCAGACTTAAATCTTTCCGGAGTCTCATTTTCACGTAGAATAACTCAACGGTCAGGTGAACGATTAAATAATACCACATCACTACGTAATAATGGACTCGCCAATCAAAAATAGATGCAAAAATAAAAATTTTCATGTGACACCTATGCCAATAAAGTGGGATCTGTATTTCAAGAAAAATTTCTAGAATAGGAATAAAAAATCTCCTATCCCATATTACTAAATATTCGTTGGGCTTTCCATCAAGAGAGATACGGTATACATACACTTGTAGATAGAAAACGAATGAAAAAGCAAGTAATCATCTTTCATTAAAACAGGATTCTCCATCAGTTGATGTGCAAAGGGGGGGGGGGGGGTTCTGGTCAATTACTGTTCATAATTGGAGAGTTGGGAAGAAGGGAGAGGTAAAAGTAGAGAGTGAATGAGTAGGGTCACACTTTTCTTTCTTTCAAACCCGCTGCTCTCATTAACCACTCGACATCGATTCTTGAGCATCGATCTCGCTCTTCCTCCCGCTCTGTTTCAGGAGCGAAAAAAACGAAAGGCGAAAACGAGTGGGTCCTCTAATCCTCGATTCCTGTCTCTAATTTCATTTATTAAAAATTAAAAAAAAGTCATAGAACTAAAAAAAAAATTGTCTCCCCTTTCATTATTAAACTTTAAGATTTTTTAAAGTCGTAGTTAAGAAATACGCATTATTGAAATATGAACAAACAAATAGTCACAACACTTTAGAATTTTACATAAAAGCTTTCATCTAGCAGTTAATAGAAAGCTTATAGTAAAATGCTGTAATTTGATTATACAAGATGTTCCACAATAGGATGTCCATATTTTACTTACGTACACTCAACCCTCCTATAACGCGGTATTCTCACAATGCGGTGTCCATATAAAGCGGAACAAAAATTGTGACAGTCCTCCTATAACAATACTCTTATCCTACTATACAATGCGAAGAATCCGTAACGCTTATTGTTAAGAATTTTCATCAGCCAATAATATGCGCGGACCAACAATGTATATCTCATGTTTGACTAATCTCATCCAACAATGCTAGGCAAAGTTTGTGGAACAATAGCCAGTTCTTTAGATATTCTTTCTTGCATTAATTCATAATAAAAACCCCTTACATTTTTTCAACGCTATTTTGGCGCGTTGGTTACATGGCGTGTTCGGCAACCTTGATATTGTGGGTTCGAATCCTTCGGAATACGCTTTTTAAATAGAAACAGTTTTGTTTCCCGTCTTCGTTTTGCCTTGACAAGCTCGGCGAAGACGGAAAGGTACGATTTTTATTATATAAGCCCATCTTCGCCGAGCTTAAACATGTACATGACGAATTTGAAGATGATAAGCATAAAACTGGCGTATCGTACCATGTTTGGTATGAGCATTGTTTTTCGACTGAACAGAAATATGCGTTCAGTCGGAAACATGAGCAGAGGATCATACCATAGGTGATTTTCTAAAATCCAAGGAATCCTACCATCTGTGCGCTGGTGCAAAATAATATCACAAAGTGGACTGACTCCGCTGCCAGGTAAAAACCACAGCAACGACCGAAGTTGTAGCGTCGACGGTTAATAGGGTGAACGTTTGGGATATTAAGCAATACAAAATCCAATTCCAAATAATCAGGTTCATTACAACCAACACCTCCTAGAAAGAAAACCAAACAACTGAAACGTCATACATTGTTACATCATCATATTTTGACCATTGTTAACCACATTTCTACCAATGATAAGCTTTAAATTTGGTCGACTTATGATGATGTAACAATGTATGACTTTTCAGTTGTGAGGCTTTCTTTCTAGGAGGTGTTGTTACAACGGACCAATAATATATATCTCAATTCCAACAATACAAAGCTAAGTCTGTGCAAGAATAGGCCAGTCATGTTTGTGTCAAAACTATACAATGGAAGGTACGATTTCTATTATACCGGGTGATCCAAAAGTATATTACATTTTTTAACATGATAATGTTTTAAGGCTGGACATCTATCTACAAAAAACGTGATGCGAAAACCGACACCAAAATAGTGTTACGGAAACAGTTTTCCATTGTTGATGCACGTTTAACCATTGTTGGCGCCGGCTTGAAGCAGACGCCGGAACTGAAAAGACACGTGACCATTGTTGTCTGAGCAATAGTTTTTATTAGTACACTAGCAGAGGGACCCGGCGTACTGAGCCAACACCACCTCTACTCAAAGCCTGAGCGCGAAAATTTCATACATTGTTACATCATCATAAAAAGTCATCTTTAATCGCATTTCTACCAATAATAAGCCCTAAATTATGACTTCGTATCATGATGTAACAATGTATGACGTTTCCGCGCTCAGGCTTTCTCTTTAGGTGGTGTTGACTGAGCACATCGGTTCGGGTCTGCGCGTGCTCTAAACGTTAATGAGATGGTTGTGCGTGGAGGATGCACGTGAATGACGATTATTGAAAGGGCAGAACGGTCTCTAAATCAAAAGAATTTTATTATTCGTACGGAGCTTATTATTTATTACGATAACTTGAAAACGAATTAACTTTTTTACACTCTGTTTTCACAAATCCATTATTATACGAACAAGTACGAACGTGAGATAGCCGGAATAGATACGTGCTCTAATGGCACGTGCTCTAATGGTACCATTATGATACCCCCTTAACAATTTCCTATAACTAGATATGGCATGTAATATATCATACAAATCGTCACGACGTCTCATTAACGAATATATAAAAAAAATAGTGATAGCAGATATTGGTCTAGTAGCACGTGCACGTGTATTTCTCATGAATGAATATAAAGTGTATTTCTCATAAATAACGATAGTGTGAATTGTTAATACCAAATGGTGCTATTGAAACTTTTAATGGTACCAAATGGTACTGTTGAAACTTTCAATGCTAAGATATGGCATATAATATGTAAAAACAACTCGTAACAACGTATTACGAGAGAATATAACGAGTAAATAATGATAGTGGGAATTGGTTTAGTAGCACGTGCCCTAATGGTACCATATTGTACCATATGTACTGTTGGAACGTTCAGTGCTAAGATATAGCATGTAATATATCAAACAACTCGTAACAACGCGTCATATGTGAATATAACGAGCAAATTATGATAGTGGGACTTGGTTTAGTAGTACGTGCCCTAATGGTATCATATGGTACAATATGTACTGTTGGAACTTTCAATGCTAAGATATGACATGTAATATATAAAACAACTCGTGACAACGTGTCATGACTGAATATAACCAGTAAATAATAATAATGGGAATTGGTTAAGTAGCACGTGCATAATGATATCATATGGTACTGCTTGAACTTTTAATGCTGAGATATGGCATGTAATATATCAAACACTCGTAACAACATTCATGACTGAATATAACGAGGAAATAATGATAATGGGAATTGGTTTATTAGCACGTGCCCTAATGGTACCATATGGTACCGTTTGAACTATCAATGCTAAGATATGGCATGTAATATATCAAACAACTTGTAACAACGTGTGATGAGTGAATATAACGCGTAAATAATAAGAGTGGGAATTGGTTAGTAGCACGTGCTCTAATGGTACCATATGGTACTACTGGAACTTTCAATGCTAAGATATAGCATGTAATATATCAAACAACTCGTAACAACTTTTCATATGTAAATATAACGAGTAAATAATATAGTGGGAATTGATTTAGTAGCACGTGCCCTAATGGTACTATACGGTGCCATATGTACTGTTGGAACTTTCAATGCCAAAATATGTCATGTAATATATCAAACAACTCGTAACAACGTGTTATGAGTGAATATAACGAGTAAATAATGATACTGACAGTTCGCTTAGTAGCACGTGTTCTAATGGTACCATTTGATACCATTAGTTACTGTCTAAGATATGGCATGTCGTATATCAAACAACTCGTAACAACGTGTTATGAGTGAATATAACGCGTAAATAATGATAGTCGGAATTGTTTAGTAGTACAAGTTTTAATCGTGGTATATGTTACCTTTGGAAACTGTCAGTGCTAAGATACGGCATGTAATATATCAACCAACTCCTTACGAGTTGTTAGGCCTATTGTTATCCATAGCTTATTTGTATCAAGAGTATATTGCTGTTAGGCTTAATAGTATCTAAAATAAATGCTGTGAGACATATTGCTAATTAGTAGTAGTTAATCGCTTGCTTCAATAGTAGATGGTAACATAGAAACACTTTAGCAATTGAATATGAAAAAATAATATATGCTTACACATAATGCTTCACCAATTGAGGCTCACTTCGTTTAACATTATGTGGGAATGCCTACAAATTAAAAAATTTTTATTTGTTCAAATATATGAAGAATAACTTCACTCTCCATTTAACCTTACAGTTCTTCAAGTTTATTTGTTTAAATTCTCTCTATACATTTGTTTACATAAATAGTAATTTACAATTTAGTTTTCATATTTATATATTTTTTCTAAAGTGTTTTAGAATGTTGGTTAATTCTATATAACCATGTATGATGTTATAACACGAAAATGTGCTCCCTTTATCCGCTTTGGCGGTAAAATCATTCTTGTTTAAACCTTTACTACAGAGATATTATGAAATATATTAATGTGTGGCAACAGATAACGCAACTATACTTCGCCCTCTTACCTAGCCATGTAATGGTCTACTGTTTTGTTTTCAGCGTTTTTAAAGAAGACTAATGAATCCTAGTGTATTGGAATAAACTCATTTCCATTACAATAAATATATTTTATATTTCACAATTCATAATTCATTATTTTGAAACATTTAGATCTTTTGATGGTTTTTGAAGTCTTCAACTTATCTATAATTGATGCCCTGGTTACATAATATCTATGTACTTTGAAGTGCTTAATTTATTTCTACAAATTCTTTCCTCTCTATAGTTAAGAATAATTTTCCGGCTAAAAAGAGAATAACTTTACGGGTGAATAATTTTAATTTTTCGTCATACAAAATACACTCTTTTTAAGATTTTAGATACTGCAAAAAGTTTACACGTGCATTCGATTGTGACCACAGACGCGAGTAAGGAGAGGAACCTTCAGTATAGACACTATGTTTATTTCGAGAGACTCGATACTCGTGCTTATATTTCATACTTCAGTTATTCTAAGCCCTTATTCAGTTTTACCGATGTACATTATTCTGTAGACTCGTCCATTGATAAATAAATAAAAGGTTTATGTACTGTATAAAATATTTATTTATTTGTTGCATCTAAAAACATTATCATGATTCAATGTTTCGGGTTGCAGATTCGAAACTAAGTCATCTTTTTACATTGTTAACGACATTTTCAGTGTTTGCGCGTGCCTCGTGATTCTTATGAAAGCATTGAATTGCTGGAAAGCAAACGCTGAAAATGTCGTTAACAATGTAAAAAAAATGTAACACACTTTTGGATCACCCGGTATATTCCTCCTTCGCCAAGCTTAAACATGTACGTGACGAATTTGAAGATGGTAAGCAAAAGAAGTGGCGTATCGTAATACGTTTGGTATGAGCTTTGTTCTTCGACTACACAGAAATATGCCACCCTTGCATCCCATACGGAAACATAAGCACACAATTCAGAGAATCATACCATAGATGAGTTTCTAAAATCCAACGAACCTTACCATCTGTGCGCTGACGCAAAATAATATCACGATGTGCACTGACTCCACTGCCAGTTAAAACCACAGCAACGTCCGAAGTTGTCAGTAAATTGTAAAGTCGACGGTCAGTAGGTTGAACGTTTGGGGTATTAAGCAATACAACAGCCAATTCTGAATAATCAGGTTCGTTACAAGTTACAATACTCAGCGGGGATAACACAGGACAATTCGTTTTAATACCAAAAATACCGTTACAGGCGACTGATCATTTTGTGGAGTTCGAACGTCGAGAATTTCCCGTTCGCCCACCTTATGCAATGACAATTAACAATTCCCAGGATTAAACCTTAAACAACATTGGTATATACCTAGAGTAGATAGATACTGATACCCCGCCTACGTTTTCCCATGAAAAGCTCGGCGAAGACGGGCATCTCAGCTAGTAATATACATGTACTAGAAGCGAACCAATACCGCCTAGAGAGAAAGCCTGCTCACGGAAAAATCATACATTGTTACATCAACTACGGTAGGGACAATTTCGGGCTTATTATTGGTTGAAATATGATCAACAGTACCCTACCGTAGGTGATGTAACAATGTATGACGTATTCGCGCTCAGGCTTTGAGTAGAGGCAACGCCTCCTAAAGATAAGGCCTGAGCGCGAAAACGTCAGACATTGTTACATCATCATCCGAAGATACGTTAATCGCATTTCATGGCTTATTATTGGTAGAAATGCGATTAAACGTATCTTCGGATTATGATGTAACAATGTATGATCTTCAGAAAGTGTTGAGCGAATCCACCCGATTGTATAATCGGGAAATAACCCATTGTTAGATTTTTTCTTTGTTGTGACATAGTCCACCATCGCTGATTTTATATAAATGATGGTTTATATATTACTGTGTAGCCTACAGCTTAATTATATACGTAGATTAATGTAAGCAGTCTCTTTTTTCTATTATACACTTTCTTTTATGGTCAAAGTAACGGAGAATTCCCCTTTTTTCATGCACGTAAAAGCAATTTTTTAGTTTCAGTTATTTAAAGAGTGAAATTAGAGTTCGAATAATTGGACGACTGGAAGTAGGCCAGTCCCAGGTTGAAGTGTATTGGGCGTTGAATGTGTCAACTAGCGCCATTTCAAGCCTGTAGATAAGGTTCCGATAGGATGGAAACATCAAGGAATTCTCCTGTAAATTCAGAAATCATGCAACGTTACAACAGATGGTTCAAGCATCTCGACGATATTATGGGTGGTCATATTTCTGCATGACTTTTTTTTCAACCAATTGCATCGTAAAACTGCCTATATAACGTCGTAAAACTACCAAAGCATCTAAACCGTTGCAATTCTATCCATAGTTATTTGACATTTTTTCCTCTTCGGTTCTTTTGTCCCGAGAAATTTGCAGGATTGTTATGATTGATAAGTTAAATGTTAGAATTCAGTTGTAAGTAAATCCCAAATAATAAAATTATTAATTTAGAATTTATCTTTTTATTGAGAAACCATTACGGTTCGCACCCATATTGATTCGAACTTTTTTTATAAATAATAATCCCAGGAATTAATATTCAAGCTACCGCGGGGCATCTTAAATGCTTATGCTTGCAAAGCTGCTATCTTTCTCCTTATACATGTAGATAAGATGTCACCTATAATGAGGGAGATTCAACTACGGTGAAGAACATGCAGCATTCAGTAAATTAAATGTGATAAAAAACAATAATTTATTTTTCTTATTAACTGTTGATGAAGAAAATTTTCTTAGACAGCTTTCGAAATTATGAATGAATAAATCTCAGTATTATTACTTGATCACCATTGGTCACTAAGATGGTCACCAATCGCGTTATCATAATTCTAATGGGTTCTTATTAAGGCAAGAGATTTAATACAGTAACCACTGCCGTTCCACATTTTCGTGTAGTCATATCTTGTTGAAATTATTGGCCATCGTATTTTTCCTGAAATGACATGTAACACCAATAATGCTACTTCTGACTCTTCACTCTATCGACGATAAAGAAGAAATGGCTATTCGAGTCATTATATAGTCATTTTACATAGCTTTAATTATTTTAAATAACTCCACTTTCAATGAAAAGAAATTGTGAAAGATCTTAACAAACAAAAATACAATATTATATACGAAGTTTGCTTGTCACTGGTTTGAACAGTACTTCTCAAATTGTTCAGATTAACATTTAATAAAAAATGGAGACGTTTGCACACGATACTTGTTGTATGAACAATCTGACGTCAACGATTATACGGAAACCATTGTCACGTACAGGGTGTTTACGAACTCTGTGCACAAACTTTTAGGGGTGGTAGAGGAGCTTATTTTGAATATATTTTCCAGTAAACTGGAGCAAATGAATTCTTGATACAAAAAAATGTCAAATAGTTAATTCAGCTTTTTACTCGAAAATGGAATAACCATTATTTAATATTTAAATTCATGAACATAAATTACCATTATTTGTCTCACATGGATGGCTTTGAAATTAAAATAGGGGGTCGCAAATGAATCCCTGATACAGAAACAAAAATGTAAGAGACATTGCAGGGATTTTTGGCCGTGTCAGAAATTCAATGACAAGATGCTGTAAATACCTTTTGTAATTTTACAAACATATGTAGTATTTGGTTATTAAAAATGTGTGACCATCAGTATCAAATTTTCTAATTTATCCGTTTTCTGCAATGCATTAACGAGAGAGAGAGAGAGAGAATAATACAAATAATTGCTATAATGTTTGACAATTTTTTTATGTATCAAGGATTCATTTGCGATCCCCAGTTTATTGGCCAAATACCTAATGCCTTCGACTACCCCTAAAAGTTTGAACCAGAGCTCGTAAACACCCTGTGGATGTTTGAATTATGTCAAATGATTCTACGGAAAGAATTTAGGAATAAAAGAGAACTAATGTCTCTCTAAGAAATGTCTTACTTGTTAGTTACGCTTTGATTTATCCCTTGAAATTTAGGGGAAGTTGAATATGTTATTTTTTCTGTTTCATCATATTTTCAAAAACAAATTGTTTGAGAATAAAGATTAAATTTTTATAAGAGTTCTTGGAGCTTCTGGATCGGAATAATCACAAAAACGGCGCTTGAGATCTAATTACCCCAACCCTTAATAAAGACATAAAGGATTTTCTTCTGGAACTCTATTCCTTTACCGAAATTTGGAGTCGGGTAAAGCAAATTTTTCGGAACAAGATAAGAATTCCGAACGAAACTTTTCACTATTCAGAAGAGGGGAGAAGGGGTGTGCGCCCACTGGGGGTATAAAAAAATAAAAAATTAACGGAAGAAACTGATACCAAATAAGGATCATTAAAAATAAAATGAATTAAATTAAATTAAATATTAGTATGTTAGGTATTCCCTGATAATGACCGAACATTTGTAGTCGTATCAACGATTATAGTTGCCCCTACAAAAATAAATACTTTTCCTTATTGCGCTTACTAATAGATAAAATTATTCAACTCGATAAATTTTAATCATTTTATGAGCAGAGGACAAAAGACACAAAGGACAATACTTAAGTCGAGGGTTTTTTCCCTCTTCTTTTATTTTAAAATGTAAATCAGTTTTCTAAATTCTTACAGGAAAAGGGTGTCGATCTACTTCTTTGCTAATATGAAAATGAAATTACAGACATCGGCGGATTTCGTGAACGTACAAAAATAATGCAACAGCAGAGCTTTTTCTCTCTATTGCTGATTACATTAATTCCGATGCCCTGAGAATCAAACAGATCATGCCTAATTAGTACGGAGAATCAATAATTATTCAATTAATAAATGGATGGGGGGGGGGGGAGGAAAACTCGGAAATTGAAGGCACGCATACACGAATAAGAGAGAGCAGATAAAAGTTTACTAAGAGACAATGGAATTTTAATGGATTTAGTTGATAGTGCGGGGAAAGGAATATTAACATTCCTTCCCTTTTATTCTTCTGTAATATATACATTATGCATGATAAAGAAAAGAAAAAAGAAAGATTAGAACTTAAAGTTTTATAGGCTTTTTTCTTTAATTAATGTGTATGCAAACTATATTGTCTTCGAATTTTGTTTATTCGGGTAAGGGGAGGAAGGGTTCTGTGATGTCATTTCCTGTCTTTCTGTAAGAGAGTGTTGGCTGTGAATGCATTGTAATGCGTCGTCCCACCGTTTGTCACGCTTAATCACCCTTTTCTTCAGTGCCCCTTTGGAACATACTTTACGACCGCCTCTTGTGTAATTACCTATTGGACTACCGGTTCTTATATAATATACAATGTATAATTACAACTTGTGCCATATATTAATAGCAATAAATAATGTTTCTAGTATTTCCATGTAATTAGGTAATAACTTGGCTCCTTTGTCCCAGCGTCTTGTGTTAAGCCTGCGTAAACGCCGACTAAGCTTCAAATTCGTGAACAAGAAATACACCTCACAAAATTATAATTATTGTATTTTACTTGCAAATGAGCACAGATATATCAAGAGATAGTTTAAGGATTGTGTAATTATACATTGCTATTAAAAATAATGAAGCTGTGTAAAACCAAATTGTAATTTACCGTAATTGTTTGACAGCTGAAGATGAAAATTTGAAATATTTCTTTTAATTTTTATTGAAATCCTAAATAAGTGTATAACATATGTAAATTAATTCGTAAAGAAATGGATATCGTGATATTTGATAGAATGCAGAACATTGATTGGTTATTAAAAGTGTAATCATAGTTATGCAACGGAATATTTGCAACTATAGGTCTACCCTCTTCTCAATGTATGCGAGTTATTGTAATTATTCAAAAAATATTGATGATAAGAAATTATAAAGAGCCAATAGAATCTAAAGCTTAGGTTAATCTAAGAAGCTTCTGTATTTAAAAAACTGTGCACCAGACAACTACCATAAAAGTTAATGATTGAAAGGAATTATCAAAGAGATTTTAACGTTATTAAAAAGGTAGGAGAAAAACCTAGGCAAGGTGGAACTGCAAAACTTACGAGAGTATTCTTGGTCTAATCCATGCTTTATGTTGCTATAAATCAGTCGAAAGTCCGAAGAGTAATAAAGACGATAAAATAAATATTTCACACATATATATTAAGAGATAAGGTGTATTTATTCTTTTCACTGTGCACACTTATTAAAAAGTTGGTAGGCTAATTTTGTCTTTGCAAAATTTCACATTGCATTTTATGGCATGTTCAAAAAATGTGAAGACGTATTTCAAGGCGTCTTCAAAGTTTTTATAGGTGCCGATAATTATTTAAAAATGTGTAAAAATTGCATCCGTAATCTTCAACAGTAATTTTAAATTGAAAAATAATTTCAAGAGAAGGCTAAAGCCATTCAAACGCGATCTTTCGAGTTATTGTTTTTCCACTAGATTTTATCACAATCACTACTTTCATTGAAATGATTATAATAATAACGTGCACTAATTATATAAAATCTAAGATTAAGAAAAAATAAAAATAAAACTACATTTAAAAATCACTTGGTAAAAATTATACCTATCGTTATCACCTCAAATTACAATTCTACCTCGATCTGCTTATTTAATAATTCCTTTTGCATCGCCATTATTACAATCCTACTCGTAAGTTTATTACCTCTGACATAAACCCAATAATTGAGATGATTACAACGAAAGGAGGGAGGGGGGAGTCTCTCGTTCTTTTGTAGTTGTAGGCAATGTGCATTAAAAGTGTGGAGTTTTCAAAGCGAAAAAGAGAGAGAGTTCCACTTTCCTTCTGCGTCGGTCAAATTACGAAGTGAAGAGAGAGAAAGAATTTTTTCTTTCCAGTCGGGATGAAAACTGGGCGGAGGAAGATACCAATCAGTCTGGCAACGAAAAAGAAGTTGGGAGAGGGAAGGAAGGGGGGGGGGGGGATAAAAGTTGGTAGAAGGGAAAAGGGAAATCTTTTTTTTTTTTCATTTTCTTATCCTCGGGGAATTTAGAGGATTCCTATAATGTAAAGTTTGATGGGGAATGTTTAAGATGGAAGATTTTGCTTTCTTCATCTCTTTATCTTCTTTATTAATATAAACTGATACACTTTTTTGAACTTTCCATTTCAGTTAAATTATCAAGTTTTTAATTGTAATAAAATTTCCATAATAATTGGCTAGTTTTAAAGTTTCTAACTTAATAACGATGCTCTTTATTATAAAACAATCAAAATTTTATAAGGACAAATTTGGAGCAGCGCGCAGAGTTACTTTAATGACAAAGATATTTAAACGAATCCTTTGAGACGAGGCGATATCTATCTATGTAAATAAAATCTTGTAAACATTCCAAGGAGGAGCTTTAGCTGTGAAGCAGAAATACAGTTATACATTTATTAACAAGAAATTAATCTCCCCAAGCAGGGTATAGGCAAATAACGGATCCTGTGGTCATTTATTTTTACCCTTTATATGCACATTTTGCCCCCTCCCCCACACCAAGTTTTTTAATCAAAAAATTGATTTTATCAAACTTAGTATTTAGAAAATGTAAATAGCTCTATCTTCTTTCCTTTCATGTCCGATCGAATGACATATCACATGGCATATGTTGCCATGGTTCTAAAGACCAAGTGACTGGCACCCCCGCAATTCCAACCCCCACTGGAACAATTTGGTCTAAAATTCATAGTAATGTAGATCTTGCCTAGAGGAATCTGGATACTGAATTTCACTCCTTTACATACCTAAATACCACATAGAACTTTTGTCCCCTCTGACTCCCACCCCCGTAATTTCGACCCCAGTGAACTAATCAAAACCAAACTAAATAGTAAAGGTGGACATGCCCATAGTAAGCTACATTCTGAATTTCAACCTTCTACCTCAAAAGATGTAGAAATTATGAAGAGGAAAGACGGATATTGTAAGACCAATAAGTAGCTGCATTCTTCTGCTACTTAATAATATAGATTATGACCAATTGAGCAATGGTGCGTCGACAAAGCGATCGTCGCGTGCGTGTGTTCACTCAACAGTACTTAAAAGATAAACAGACAGTAACAGTGTATTCATTTTTGACGAATCGAATTTATATGACATGCCATTATCTTGGTCTTCTTTACAGTCACTCTTTCAGCACGTGAATTTGACTTGAAGGGGTCC